>CM076582.1:959115547-959470908 GCA_034641835.2 Pinus albicaulis
TAAATGATTTTTTCATCATATCATTGATTCAAACTCAGTTTGACCAAGTTTGATCAAGTTAGACTTACTCCATTTGACCTCTGCTAGGCATGTGTCAAATTATATTTATAACTTTATATTTTTTAATTGTGAGTATTTCCCAAGTTTTTGTCAAATCCATTTGGCAAATATGTTTAAGTCCATGATCAACTAGTGAACTTGAGCCTCCGTTTGTGAACACAAATTATATATGACAACCATTTTATCAGCCCAAGAAAAAAATTGGTAAATTTCTCAACACCTCATTCTATAAACATAAATTATACATGATTTCCTCGTTATCAGCTCAAGAAAAATTTGATCTATATATCAACTCTTGAATTTAATATTGTTACAATATTTCTACTGACTAAAATAATTGTCCACACTTAACGGTTCATATTATTTTATTTCCCAACAGTGTGGCCTTCCAAATAACTGGACCTATTGAAAAGTGACCATAGAGATCCATGGCTCAATTCCAAGCCACTTTTTAGCTTTTTCCTTCTTAGAAAATAAAAAAAGATATTAGTTACAAACTGGCCATAGAAATCCATGTGAAAAGGCTATTATTAGATATCACATGTGTTGGCAAAGAGAAAGGCTACCATGCAACAAAGACCATACAAAAATGACCTTTGGATCTAGAGGGGAATTCTAGATTTTGTTCAAGGCTTGTATAAGCAAGTATAAATTCTATAAAGTCCAAAAACTTTATTTATAATTGTATTGTTGCATCTAAATTTAGTTTCTGATTGAACCATTTTGTACCCATCAATTCCTGACAAAGTATTTTTTTACTATTCCACACCCTATACTTATACCAATTATGTAGAGGATTGATACTGATCTTGGAAGAGATAGTATTGGAAATAAGATTTTTATCATTTTTCAAAAGTAAACTTAACTTAATGTTTTAGGTGAAAGTATTCCTTAAGTTGTGACCTTTCAATTTAATTTTTTCTCTCAGGGGATAAATTTCCTTTAGCATTCTACTTATCCTTTTGAGAAAAAGACAGGCTGATGAACTGCAAGTTCTTTTCCAGTGGTTTGTTGTCATATTCCAATTCTTAATAGTCTGGGTTACAAATGAGCTTTCTATTTTAAATGGGGCTGGGATAAGCCCCCATCTAGTGAGGGATGATTATGGTCCTTAGGGGTGAGACCATCTTGATCATTAGTTGGTTCAAGATTTGGAATGACTAGTCCATAGGCCATAACAATCATTTCCTTGCTTAGATTCTTCTGAAGGTTTCTTTGTCTAGTTATTTCAAAAGGAATATGTGGATATTTATCACTCTGGCATGGTGGAGGCCTATTGTATAAACACTGTTTTCATTCTTGTATAGCATGTTTGGGATGAGTTGAATTATCAGAGAGTTGACAAGTAACTCTCTGCTCATGGTGCAAGGGGAAGTCCATAAATCTTGCAAGGGGCCATAAATATTTTTCTAGAGAATTTTTGGGTGCCAAAAAAAATCATGATGCATCTGCTAATTACTATGAAAGAAATCCTGACCTTGTTAAAGATGGAGTACAACTCTTTAAAAATAGGCTAATTTTCTATTCTTGTTCCATATTGTATAGTTGGCCATTACCCAAATGTTATGTAGAAATGCATCACGGTAACAAAATTTGGAACAAATGTAATAGCATTACATGCTGGAGTACCCCAAAGTGACAGTGGAAGAACTGCAGCATCATCACATGCTGGAGTACCCCAGATAATTTTTCGTTTCATACTAGACCAATTTTATTGGGTTGAATGTATGAACTGGATAGGGGTTGCACCACCACCATTAAAGAAACAACATATTATCCTAGATAAAAATGAAGATAGTACTATAGAAGCTGCAAATCCCCTTTTGACTCAATCCATATGGCTATGGCTGCTGAAATGAAAGATCGTGTAGTTGATATTGCAAAAATAATTTGTTTTGAGGATGGTGTTGAAAATGATATAAATATTCTTTTAAATAAGGTCTACATTTCACGAAATAGGATGTTTTGAAAATTCAAGGTTAGGAATTAAAGTCATACCAAATATGTTAGCGATATTTGGTCTTGTTATGATACTCTAAATATTTGTTAGGATCTCAGCGTCATGCAGGGTCATGATTTTGCCTTATGGAGCCACTTTAACATGTGAACACTTTCTAATCATGGTTGTATGTAGCTCTGCAATGCATTGTGATTTTGGGGTCAGGATTTGGTAGCTATATGCATGGGAGTCTTTGGAAGATGATTCTAGAAGGATTGATGATTGTTAAATTTTTACTATCCTAATATATCTTGGTTTGGTTAGGCTTGGGAGAAAGTCAGAGTATCTTTGCTTGGATGGACTTAGGGGTAAGTGAAAGCGCCATGAAATAATCAAGTTTGTTACTAGAAAGTGTTTGCCTTCTCAATAAACTTAAAGACAAGTGATATTATCATGGATTTTTTGTACTTGGCAGCCAAGTGAGAGTTGTCATGAAAGGATCAAGTTTGTTATTTGTGTTTACCTTCTTAGCTAAGTTAAATACTAATAAAAATTTGAGCTCATTTGGTGTTTACTTTCTCAACTTGTATGCTTGGGCCAAAAAATTGTATCTAAATTATTGCCTGAGTTTCATATCAACTGATACTGCTTATGTCCCTTCTAATAAGAATATATTTTTTGAAAATTTAGTTATTGTTACTGTTAGCCACCTATAATATTTTGTTATACCAAAAGGTGGCTAAGATTTTTTTTTTTTGAGCCTCCAAGGAACAAATTTTATCACTAAAAATTGTTGGCTCTTGAAGACTCCTTGTAGGCCTCATGCCTCTGTCCAAAATCTTCATCACTTTCCCTATTTTAATTCTGCTGATTTCCTGTAGGAAACTGCTGCAATATCCTCCTCCTTTTCCCCTTTTTCCTCTCAGAGACTAACCTTCATATTTTCATCATTTTCCTTTGTTCTCCATTTTTCGCCACCCTCTATTCATATAAAATTGCCTTTGTAGAGTTCCAAACTTCTTTCGAACTCTGTCAAAACCCTCAGAAACCTTTGACATTCACTGAAAATCTGTGTAAAAAACCCATTTCTTTATTAAAGGTTTAAGCCCCTTGGCCTGAGTTTCCAAACCACTTTCCCAATACGCCCTCATCATAAAAACCAAGCGCCAAACCCATGAAGCGCTAATCGAATCGAAAAGGTTCAAGTGTACATGTTTGTGAGCCATTTCAAACTGTCGATTGCGATCAGCCCCTTTGTCTTAAACCGCATATCGTATTATCATTTCATCTGCCCCATAAGCCCGCAATCGGGCGCTAAGCTATTGAAAAATCCCTTTCTGATCAATATCTTTCTTTGTAAAACTCGAAAACCCATTATTCCAAAGTTTGTTTTAAAAATGCCAAAATCACGTGTTTAAATAAAATGGGTTGATCAAAAAGACCGATCGCGCAATCGCGATCGGAGAATTTAAAATGGGTTGATCAAAAAGACTGGGCCCGAATGTTTCGATTACGATTGGCCCTAGTTATATGAAGCCCGGGCCCATGGCACTCCATACACCCAGTGGCCCCGAAATCGGGTGCCAGCCTATCATATATATATATTCCACCCATTTCACTCAAAACCTTGCTTTTTATTGAAATTTATGGGTTTCTTACGAAGTATAAGGGTCCCGCCGGTGCAAGAAAACAAAGGATCTAGGCCGTTGATCTGATCTTCAGATTGAATGGTTATCGCCCAATCGAAATGTTCCAATCGAAATATTTTCAATCACAAGTTTCCAATCGTATACTTTATATCTGTTCCCCCGATCGGCCCACCCCTCCGATTTACTCCCCGCCGTCGATCTGATCTACAGATCGAACGGTTATCGCCCAACCGAAATGTTTCAATCAAAATTTTTCAATCGCAATGTTTCAATCGAAATGTTTCAATCGCAATGCTTTGTTGCTGCCCTCCCGATTGCGATCCTTCGATTGAATCTGGACCGTCCACGTGTCCAGATCGGACGGTCCAAAACTACTCCTCCTTATTCTTCTCCCTCTATCCTTTTTTCCTTTCTATGCAGCTCTCCACTGTTGGTTGCCTTCATCTGACGGCTTCACTCCTCCCCCGCCATCTGAAGTAGTTTAAAGCCATTTCCGTAGGATTTCTTAACTATTTTTGTGTTTTGCAGGCGTTTTAATGGTTTTCCATTGTATAATGAAAGAAAGCCGAGGGTTGGGAAAGACGTTTCCTGCGCCTTTGAGCTGTTAAAAAGAACCACCTGCGGGGTTTCGCTCCATTGTTTTCTCAATGCTTCATGGGCATTGATGCCTCTAAAAATCCCAGTGCGGCCTGCACATTGACAAGACACTGTTTTAATTCAAAAACAGTTAAAGAGTATCAGTTTGAAGACAGGGCACAGCAGATGAAGATTGAAGACAGTCTTACGGGGATTACGGCTAAGACGGTTATCAAAAGCCTAATCCCCAACTCAAACACAGTTTAAAGGAAAAACCTGAAGTGTTTCATCAGACAGAAAGCCTCCACCGCCACATCTGAGGCAAATTGATTCCTTGGCTACCACCGAGCCACCTGTCGCCTCAAACCTCTCAAACAGAGGCCGAAGTTATTGAAGAAAATCAGATATCCTCCTCCAGCACAGCCAGGGAGTTACTTCTGCAAGGAAACCAATGAATAAATATCTGCATAGTTACTCCAAAACATACGCAGAGCCTCAAAGTCAAATAAAGCTCCCACCGAGCTTTGATATTAATTGTAAAACATTAATACAATGATCCACCTGTACACTTCTCCAACGAACCCCTCAAGAGACCGAGAAGTCATTTAATCTGTATTAATGGTTCACGAGATATTTTTGTTAGTTCTCACCTCCTCATCTTCCTATAAGTACTTCTGCATAAGATGAGAAGGTTGGTTGCTGTTTGATCACAAGTTGTAATATTGAAACTCTCTGGAATAAATATACGAGTCTGTTGAAGTTGAAAATAATTTGGAGTCTTGGATGTCTTGATGATGCCGTTGCATGTCTGTTCCTGAGGAAGGCTCTATCATTTGATCCATGAGCTTGGCTGTTGGTGAAGTGCTCTGAACTGTTAAATGTTTTTTCCTTGTTTTCATTATGTTCCATAATTTCTTACTACAATAGGCTGAAAGTTTTAGGCTAAGAAATGACTCCTGGAAGCACCTTAGACCTGTTCACCCTTCACTGTTTTATGTTTTCTTCTGCTGAAGTATTTTAGAGGCTTTAAAACTTCTCTTCAGTCTTCATGCTCGTTTATTTCCTTGATAGCTCAAATAGTTGGTTTCAGCATGTTATGGTTCTCCCTGCTTGTCTGCCATCACTTGAAAGCCGTTATTGAAATCTCCTTTCAAAGTACCATTGTCTTAAGTTAACCAAAGAGGTCGGTTTTGATCTTACCCTTTGCCCCTGCTTAAACAGTTGTTTTGAAGGTCTTTATAGTTGCAAACACAGATGTTATTTAGGTGTTCCCTCTTCTATGAATGCAATTATCAGTGAAACTTTTATGTTTTCTAAATCCTTTAAAATAAGATCTTTGAGGAAATAGGGTGTTCCCCGAATCTTAGATTTCATTTTAGAAGTTGTCTTGAAATCATTATTTTCTTAAAGAATGTTTGTAGAATTTATGGTTAGCCCTGTCTATCAAATATCTCTTTATTGATAAGTTATGTTTCTCAAGTTCCCTTTGTTGAGAATTAAATTTCTTTTTCCAAATCATTAATGTCCATCTCATTCCAAAACAAAGGATCCTGTGGCCAAGTTAGATTTTCCCTTTGATATCCCATATCCCTTGAAGAGTTTGTTATGATCTTATTTTGACTCCATTGCCCAATGAACCGGATATTTCCTCTTTCTGTCTATCTTTCCTAGACCTTTCATATTCTACTGTATCAACTCAACCCAACCAAACAAACATCTGCACGTAATAACTAGTCTAAAATCCATAACCAAAGCAAACAAGATAAACCTTTGCAAACAAATATTTGATAGATCCCTCTCTGAGAACAGGAGGACTAGATCCTGGAACTCTAAAGATTGGTTCTGATGTTGCCTTGTCTTTTGATTTGCCGAACTGTCAAAACACGGGATACCAACAGTTACAAATTACAATCAATGAATAGGGTTCCATAGCTAAAAACTATGATTTTGAAACGTTAAGTAATTAGGGACTATTTAAATGTATTAATAAAATATGACACTTGGTGCAAAACATAGCCCAAAATAAAAAACCTTCAGATTTACTCTCCCATTGAGGAGTAGGATTTGAAGCTGCTCACCAAACTGAATCCATTTTTACACCAAATTTCATTTTAGCACAAAACATTAACTAAACTCTTCATAGATCATATGGAGGCCATATATAAAGATTAATTGTCATAAATTGGATTGTTTCCATCCTTGAGAGATTTAACCATATAATACATTTGTATATTAATCTTTGAGATATTTGTGTTAGTGATTATTTAAACTGTTTAAATTTCGTAAAAATGCCTTGTTTTGTAGAATACCAATAAATCAACAATCCAACCATTTTTTGGACACAACCTTTACATATATGATATATGAAATATCCCTTAAGGAAGAAGATTCATTATAATCTTAGAACCCTCGACCATATAAGCATTACATTTAATGTCCACTACATGATCTGTCATTGATCCACCTAGTGCATGGAATTTGTCACTGTTTTACCTACTCAAAACCGAGGACTGTATCTATTAGTTTCTAGTGCCAACTTCCTTAGCTCGTGTTTTATATTTCTATATCTCCAATTGGTTTCATATTTTCCAAAATAGGTGGAATAACTTGGATATCATCTCTATTCATTCGGTGTCACCGTGTCCTTCATTTTCATATGTGTAAAGATTATTTTAAACATTCGATGATTTCCAAACTTAGACAACCAAGTTGCATGGGTCACTAGAGAGAGATTCTATGAATATTGAATATTTACTTAAGAATTTGTGATAATTTTATATACAATTTATAAAACCCCAAGCGTGAACATTTATGGATATCCTTTTGATATATGAAATGCTTAATGCAAAAACAACGTAACAAGTTTAGGCCTGAAACTAGTGCTAATGGTGGGGAAGAAGAAGTTTCACACCATTTCAAGGAGGTAAGTATTATTCTGATTCTTAGAAATGTAAAATTTGGATGGTAACTTGCATTAGAAAGGGCTTGAATCATTTACGTACTCACATTGAGGTCAAATGGGTACCTAGTTGATGTGGTGCAGTAGTCTATGCATAAAATTTTCATGCTAACAACTTACAAGGGATGTGTAGTGTATTGTGGTTTTTCTACTGTTAATGTTGATCCTACTATGGACAAGTTTAAATTGTTTAGCTTCTCCTGTCTTATGGAAAACTGATATGATATCTATTGTATGAGTATGTTCTTGATGAAAGTATCACACACAGGAAGTAAGGCATTTACCACATTCCATTATTGGAAATGTGAGATCGAGGAAGAAATGTAAATACGGTACATAAAAAACACCCAAGAGAATGATCCAATGTGTCAAGGGAGCCCAATATTTAGACAATTACCCTATATGTGTCTTCCTTGCTACGTGATCTAGCACAAGTTTAGTTTTACCCATATAATTCCATGAGTCCAGGAAACTTACTATTTTATACTTAATGACACTAGTGATTCAGAATCTCAATATTAGTAGATGTAGAAAATCAATAGAAAATTTATATGTGCATTATCTATGCTTATATTGTATTGCAAATTTTTTATCTGCCGAATCTTATTTAACTAGTATTATTTATGTCATGGTAGTCTTCATCTCTGAGGTACGTTAATTCTTCATGCTTGCGGAGATAACTTCAATGTGGTTATCCTGCAACGTCACTCCTAGATATTGATCCTGCAACATCACTCCTAGATATTGACATGCAATGGGCTTAGTCATATTTAATAGTAAATACTATGTTTAAAGCTACACACAGGCCACAGAATATAAATGAATGGATCATAAGGCCTAGCTGGAATAGAAAGGACATATCAACCATCTGGCGATCTATTTTGAACTCTATTGAATTCATTTGAGTAGGTTTGGCTTGGAAAGTAGGTTCGGGTGAAAAGGTTCACATTAGCTTGGATGCCTAGTCTAGGTGAGGGAATGCACACATTCTCCCCCCTAATCTCATTCAATTTTTGGAGTCTTCTGATATAAGGCTAGAGCTTGAAGTAGAACAATAAGAACAATCACGTTCACTTTTGCACCAATCTTCTACTTCTCAATCCGATCAAGTGCAAAAAATTTAGAAAAAAACATCCCCATGTAATCTTCCCAACTACACTGCCAGGTCTCCTCCACAACCCTTCAGAATTTTTGTTCAAAAAAACTAGAATCATCAGCAAAGACAGCAATGTAATATTAACCATCAAATTCCTCATCAACAACATCAAACACCAACCCCTCATGAAGTGGAACAAAATCAAAAGGCAGAGAAGTTGTTCAGTTTGCATGTAGGTCTTCTAAGCCAAACAATGCCATTTCCTGCATATAATATCTCACAAACTACGACTCCCATGGACCCCTATCCAATTTAACATGCCCCAAAAAATATGGCCTAAGATCTCACTTCAAAAATTGATCAGAACTGAAGACCCAAAACTCAACATCTATCTGATAAGATGCCACCAAGAATTGCGGTTGCAGGAATGGTTGCAGTCCATAATCTGGTAAGTAAAATTTTCTTTATTCAATTCTCAGTCAAGAAAATTCTCTGCAAGTTTTCCTTATGTATATGAAAAGAATTGTCATAAAATTATTGCTGCTTTGATCAATTTACATGTAGGCAAGGGTTGAAGTTTGTAGTACTGCCGATGGAGGTTTTGACTTTGGATATCTCATTACTACCCAAGTAAATGGTCAATTGTTTCGAGGTGTTTTATTAAATCCAGTAAGAATTTGGTCCATATCTTCTTCTTTATACTTATTTGTATGCCTATCCCTTGACATTTTGGATTTATTTACTTGATCGTATAGTAGGTTAAAAATTTTCACATCTTACATATCCAAAACTTCACTACACAGTTTTGCATTTCAATTTGAAACTATTGCATCTTATTGTATTTGGTTAAAATTTAAACTACGGGAGAAGATTTTGAAGTGTACACAACTTCAAATTTTCATGTTTTAATTGGAACATATATGCCTTATTATATTTTCTTTCAACTAAATTGGGGAATTTTCTAATTTATATAATCTCAAACAGGGCCCTGGAATCATTGCGAGAGAGGCAAGTATCCCTCCAAACTATCTATCCAACAAAAATAACAATACTAGGATGGTCGTGGGGCATCCTAATGCTTTAGTCAGTAACCCACAATCATTGCAAAATATTCCCAACTGTATGAATGGGACCTTTGTTGGGTCTCCTATGGTACCCACTATGCACATTGGTACATTACTTCAACCAACTTCCATTGCCAAAACTGTCTCTATTTCTTCTGCAACAGAAATCAGGGAGGAAAACCACATTGGTGCAACTGTTGTTCCAAACATAGTTATAAAGACTATTGTAGGTGCATCTGTAGATTTACAAAGACCAACACATGATATTCATTTCAGTCCAAGAGAAAATTCTTGTGCCATTATCTGTAATAAATTAGGGAGTGCAAGGATGAATAGTGATGATAATCAGCACCCTCATGAACCTCCTCACCTAAGTATTAGCAGTGTAATGCATAAAGTACCCGAATCCCCCTCCTGAAATGGTGATGTTCCACCCATTATCACTCATCCCGGACACTGGGTTTGGCAAACATTACCTTTGAGTGTACCTCACACAGCCTTTCTTGTAGATTATCATCCTGCAATTACTCACAAAGAAAATCTGCATTTTGTATCCATGCCTCCTTTTCCAGGCATAAGTTTTTGAACTGTACCAACAGGGGTTGAAGGTCTAGCAACACTTTTATGTGGGAACTCTGTGAAAATTGGACCACAAAGAACAAATGGAACACATCCACATATTCATGGTGGAGTCACATTAATCCTTGGATGGCTTGGTCAACTTGGAGGCTAAAATGATTGACTTGATGGTTTCTCCACATAAGAGTGGTGCAGGAGCCTTATTTTCGAGGCTAAGATACGCCTATATTCAAGTTTTAAATTTCAAATTTGGTGAACTCAGCGACTTACGATGCATTTGACTCTTGAAGTATCATTTGAATGGAATATGATACTTTATCCTTTGTACATGATAATGAATGGAATATGATACTTTATCCTTCTTCAAATTGGTTAGTTTTTTTTTTGACAGCAATGTGGAATTGCCCAAGGTCTTTCAATTTGATAGGGAAGAATATGATAATTTATCCTTCTTCAAATTGGTTATTTTTGTTTTTATAACAATGTGGAATTGCCCAAGGTCTTTCAATTTCATAGGGAAGGCATAATTTATGAGATTTTTCTCTCATATGTTTTATTTGAATTAGTGTTTGGATGGTTGAATTCATTTTATTTTTTATTTTTCTAAAATAGCTTCCTTTTATTGTGACGAGACCAATGGGTCTAGATATAGTATGACTGCGAGTCACTACCACCATTCATTTCAGTCTTCTTTGGTAGAGGAGGTGCCAGTGGGGTATCCACAAGGGTGAGCATAAGCACTAGCAAGCCCCTTGGTAAGATTGGAACCTTCATGGACTATAATAGCTACTCGCTTTCAATGACCCAACAAGCCACAATTGACCAAGCTTTGATATTTATAGTGTTTATTCCTTAAATTGTAGCACTGAAAAGTGATTTTTGACAAGAAGGTAGTATAGTGGAAACTGGAATCACTTTTGTAATTTGTGCAGGATGTTCTCTTTTCTATTTTTTTTCTGTCTTATGTTTGATTAGAAAAAAATCTGGGTCATTGAAACTTTTGAATTCTACAAAGAGCATATTTGAAACATATTTTGGTGAATTTTTTCCTTTTATTTATTTCTGGTGCACATAAAGCTCTAGAAGGAATGAAATAGCCCTTTCAATGTTGCAAGTTATATGTTTTCATGCAATATTTTTGTCTGTTAGCAGATTTGGGGACACAGTTCTTAATCATAAGTAATTTGCAGACTATATTTTTATTTGAAACATAGTTGTCAAATTTTTTCCTTTCATTTATTTCAGGTATCTCGAAAATCCTAGGAGAATTGAAAGAGCCTTTCAAAGTTGCAAGGTATATGTTTGCATTCAAGATTTTTGTTTGTTAATAGATTTTGGGACACTATTCTTAATTTTAAGTAATTTGTAGAGACTATTGTTATTTTCGATATAGTTGGTAAATGTTTTCTTCCAATTTATTTCCGATGTACATAAAAACCCGAGTAAGAGTGAAAAATCCCTTTCAATGTTGCAAGGTATATGTTTGTTTGCATGCAAAAAAATTCTGTTAGTAGATTTGGGGACACTATTCCCAACCTTTAAGTAATTTGCAGAGGGATGAATTATTAAGAATTGTGATGGTCTCGGACAGGGATGCATGGTTATTGACATTCTTGACTTCTTGATTTGGGTAGGAAAAATCCTCATCAAAGTACATAGTGCAACAATACATGGTTTCCACTTGCTGTCTCAAGTTTCAGAATTTGATAAAGAGCTCATACATAGAGGGTTGAGTCAAAATGGTATCCTCAAAGCTAAAATGGCTACAAAAATCTTGTCAAAATTATTCACTAAAGGCTAGCGAAACTGGATGCTTTCTACTGTGGCAAATGATGCCTGATACGTGGTCAGTGGAGTTATTTTTTGGTGGGAGCAAAGTGCATGCTCGAAGCAACGAGGAGATTTTCTAGTGGCACACATCCTGGCTTGGTTCACATGCTGCCAAAGGTCCTCCTTGGCCTTTACGCCGGGCTCTTCAGGTTTTTCTATTCTTATGGCACAAGAACGAGGATCTTTTGGTTGCAGGATGTGTTTGAAAATCATCTTTTGATTCAGTGAAAACCGTATTTTTTTATTATGAAAGCATGTAGACTAGGCCTAGGATGAAGAGAAAATTGCGATTCTAGTAATTAAATGCGTTAATATGACTACATTTTATTGACTTCTGTAGCTGGTCAGGATTCAATAAATTCTTGGGTTTTTTTATGATTGCATGCAAAGTAGGTTACATAAAAGTCTATTTTAGTGAAGGATGATTGTCTTGGTATGGTATGGTTGTTTGAATGACACCTTTCTGGCCAGGGTTGTGAGGGTAACACATGCAGAGTACTCCTAGAATGAGGATCATATTGAGAACACAATGAAGTTGTACAGCTATGTTCGTAATGGGCTTCAGGTGCTGCCCAAAATTCAATAAAATTCGTGGGTTCATAATGGGCTTCACCAATTGTTTAGAATTCAATAAAATTCATGGGTTTTCTATGTTTTCATGCAGAGAAGGTTTAACACAAAGGTTGATTTTGGTAAATGATGATTTTATTGGTTATGGTGGTTTGAATGACACAGTTTTGGCAAGGATTTTTGAGTCTCTATGATCAGGTAGAGTTTCAGTAAGATAATTTTTGCCCTTTCTATGTTGATATTAGTATGTCACCACAGTAAACTTGTCATTACAGAAATGGAAAGCACTTGTGTAAATATTATCCAGCTTAGGTACTCATGGCGCCTCTCTTTCAATCCCTTGATTAGGAGGAAAAAGAATATTTCCCACCAAGATGCCCCCCATTGTCTCCTATCTTCCTATTGCTTTATTTTTTTTAAAGATAATTGGGATCATTTTTTTTTACCTCGACCATGCTTTGCCTTATAGATTCATAGCCATTTCTCATGTGCTACTAACTCCAGCACACAAATCAATAACCAGAAAAACTAAAGGAAAAATAAGGAAAACACATGAAATTATATAGATCTATATACTTGTCGAACGCCTTTGGTCTTAACTGTATCTAACTGAAATTATGGAGGCAGATAGATCTCTTATGTATTCCCATTGCAAAGGTCTAGGAGAAAATCTACAAGATTCATGGCTATGTGTGAATTGAAGCCTAGACATGAGAAGTGGTCCAAAGCAGTTGTTTCCTTTCCATAATAAATTAGATGGCCTTCTGAGAGAAGAATCGGCTTATCGAAATTTTGAAACACTCTGCTTGATGGCTGGTGGATGGTTGTAACAACTGTCCATCCTTCCTGTGAATGAAAATTTCCAATTGATCAATATCAGTCTCTTAAAATATTGATAATACTATTCAAATTTAAGGTGTGAATGCATAGATTGTAATGGGCACATATCAAAATAGTATCTCTATGTTTGATACAATCGTAGGCATCTAAAATATTGGGAAACTTTACTAGTCAGATTTATAATTTTTGGTAATGTTGCTAATGCTCAATGGTCTTTATGGGACGTTAGATTTATGGAAGATATACGGGATGGCTAGAAGAACTAGAGCCATGTTTTTTAACAATTTTACTGTGTGGAATGCTGTTGTAGAATCAAGTCCTCATCTAGGAGAATCAAATATGGATCCATTAAAAACTCATGCCCTATGCACACCCTTTTTCTTTCACCTCTAGATATACCTCGAAGGAATGGACCTCCAATCTTGGTATTTCTACACCTGAATTTATTTCATTTTTAGAAAAGAGAATATTTCACTCTATATTTAAATAGCATAGATCCCCTTAGATCCATTTTAACCTACCTGAATACATTAAATAACAACATGGATAAAAGAGTCTGCAAAACTTGATGTCTTATATTGGAATATTTATCTTGCAAATTTTAAGAATATTTTTGAAATTCAACAAATCCCAGATAAAAATGAAGATAGTACTATATTTAGATTTGATATTCTTTTTGGGACTTGGTTATCACCTGTGGAGTCATGAGATGCAGAAACTTATCTATTTTCTTTCATTTATCGAAACTCTGCATTTTCTTCATGTTATTTGCTTATATGTGAGATCTCAAAAACTTGATTTGTCCCCAACCTAGGAATTCAGCACGAATTAAATATAATGTTACCAGGTTTTCAAATGGAATCTTGTGAATATTCTTGTCTAGTTGTGTTACTACAAATTACATAGGTTGTTGACTTAAATAATTCATTTTCTTGTTTCTAGAGAAATGAGGTTTTGGAAGATCTATTTCAAGATTAGATGGCGTCAATATCGGTATGGGCCTCATAAAATGTTGATATATTCTACATGTTTCTTGACCACCTATCACTCATATGCATCCCCGTGCTCCCTCGGCCTTTCCTCCAATCTTCCACGTGCATTTTCTGCGTTACCCAGATTCAAAGCACTCCTATATAAAGCTCTTATACCCTCCACTGATCCATATGCCCTTCACTTTCTGCGAATACCATATCATTCTCACACCTTTCTCTTTGGATAAAACCAAGAGTACTCAAAAAATATTTCCATATTTTTCCTGTTGCGTTATCTGCTAATTCCACAGCCATGATTGGGCCCTCATTGGAACAATATTCCTCGGTGCATGACCTACCGTTCAAGCTAACTTGTAGTTTAATTTTAGTTTGATTCTTTGACTTTCTTTCTCTGATATTACTATTCTCTACACCCATTTGCATATTTGCATATGAGATTCTGAGTGGACACTGTTAAATTGTATGTAGGACATTAGGGGTAATGATGTGGATCTGGGCATCTACAAAGGCAAAGTTCTACTCATTGTCAATGTTGCCTCTTAATGGTAATTCCACCTCTTGCTTCAGTTTAGGATCAATGATTTCGTAATGGATTTTACATTTTGCTTCAGTTTGGGATCAATGATTTTAGAATGGATTTAATTTATATTATTAGAAAGAAAGAGGAAAGAAATTCTAGAGTTGGGTTTCTGTAATTTTTCAAATGAGGTTTTTTATAAGAGTGTTGTCTACTGACAACAGAATAGTCTCTGTACTATTAGACTACATTTGTGATCCACTATATGGTATAAATATAGTAGAAATAACTTGAATTGTTCAAGGTTTTAGACTCCTTGAAACCATGACAATGAATGCAAGTGAGATTGAAATGGAGGGAGGATATGGTGTCACATGGGAACATATTAAGCTAAAATGCTAAATTCTCTTCAAGATTGAAAACAACTAATAACTCCATGGTCTATTGTTTGAGATGAAATTTTAGGCTGCCGTATTTGGGGTTGGCATTTTTGCACCTATATGAATGTAGGTAGAGAATATGCTTTGGATGTTAATGCAGCACTGTAAATAATTGTTACAGGTTTATGATTTGACGATCCCAAGAGTTGGTCCGTGCAAGGAATTTATAACTATTAGCTTGACTCGGGTGAACTAGATAGAAATTTCATAAAATGATTGTGACTTGTGAGGTTGCTATCAATTGCCAATTTTACACTGAGTGCATTGATCAAGCAAACAAGTAGAAAGTTTTTGAAACTATCAGCATGCAATAGTTTTTATTTACTTGCATGGAGAATATAAGCAATGCATTTATTAAATGTGATGAGCAATGCATAGATGATGAATTGAAACAGTGGAAATGGGCTTGGTGACAGTGATGTTTTTTCAAACTACTTTTGTTCCATACAAAAATTTGGGAAATGCTACATTTCAAATGAATAGTAATTTTGTCTTATAATAAATGTTTATTGTCATCTCATAGGAAATTAGTGACTCCCTGCACACTTAGGCGGCTAATGATGTTGCAATCATTTTTTTTATATACTTTATCACCATGTTTTGTCATACCTTGGGCTTTAATACAGACATTTATTAAAGCTTTGTTTACCCACAGTCAAATTGATATTTCCATCTAGAACCGAACTATTACAAAATCTTGCTACAAAATGTTAATTCACTATTACCATTTTTTTTAGTATGTTACTCCTGTAGCCAGGGTTTTTTTGCAAATCTTTAGTAAGGAATGAAAATGCACCATTGCTAAAATGAATTAAGGAGTTGCATTTTTCAGAAAAAACTGAAATGTACATAGTTTTTCTTTTACTGTTGAAAATTTTTGATTTCATCTCATAGCTTCAATTTTATAGATTATAATAAGATGTCATAATTTAAGTACTATACCTTGTGGTGTCCAATAGTTGGGGTGGTACCTTGTTCTAATTGCTAAGTTATCAACAACTGGGGTGATACAAAATGATAACAGCTGGGCTGATACACAACTGTGTTCTAATTCGAATAAGATGGCATGGAATTTGGAATTTGTTCTAGTTTCTACTTTATCAGCAACTGGGGTGATACACAACAGTCATCTGATATGTATAAGCAGGCAATGTGTTTTCTTCTAGGAAGCCAAATGTGTGTTAATGGAGATTCTAGTTCTATACATTCAAAATCTTATATTGAATAAGCGGTCAAAGAAATTAGTAACGGTGAATGAGGAGAGTGACCAATCTATCTTGAATGAGTTTACGATCCAATCATGACTTGTTGTGTACATCATATGTGTCGTCAGTGCCTACTAGCAAGTTGGTGTAGCTATTTGGGTAGTGGTTGTATTTCTTGTGCTAATTCTAGTTAATTTTCTTTGTATGACTGGATTAATTTGTTTGTAGATTATTGTTTATTATTAGCTTTTTGTGCAATTCAAGCTACAATGGTGTCACACTCAGCTAACTCCATTGAGTTATTTTTTTATTAAGTTAAAAATAAGGGTTTGCATGATTATATATTTACAAGGATTATGCTATTATGTGTTGAACATTTTTTAAAAATAAATGCCTATTATACAATTTCAAGGACTACCATAACTCCTCACATAATTCTTTAAAGAGTGCTAGCTCAATGGAAGAGCACCTTTCATGCAGGAGGTTGGTAGTTTGATTCCACTGTACCCTAATATGAATTATTCAATGATATCGTAGATTTTTTTAATTAAATATTTTTATATTGATTTATTTTAATGGTGAGATATTTTTCTGGATTCATTGTTTTATATTGTCTCTATAGAGACAATAGATAGGATTAAAGGCATTGTCTCCATAAAGACAATATGTCTTTAATTCCAACTATTGCCTTTATAGAGACAAATTTTAAGACAATAATTTGAGACAATTCACCCAAAAATTGTCTTAAAACCCCCCTTTGTGTTGTAGTGCTACTATTGTCTCTAGAGAGACAAAAATGAAACTGTCTTTGGAGAGACAAAAATGCTTCTGTTATGTACTGTCTTTATAGAGACAATATTTTAAGACAATTTAATTTGAGACACCCGCTTAAAGACAATATTTCAGACAATACACAAGTTTTCTTTTCTCTTAAGTTAAGATAATTTACCCAAAAAATTTCTTAAAACCCCCCCTATATGTAGTAGTGTTTGTATATTAAATTATATGCATATTTTTTTAATTATTTTATCTTATAAAGTTATTTGCAATTTTATAAATTATTGAGTAGTATTTAAATTTAAAAAATTGTAACATGTGATATTGATATATATATGGATTATTGAATTGCATAATTTTTCTTAAATAACAATGATAAGTGAATTTATTAATAATGAAAATGATTATTAATGAAGACAAAAATATATCCATAGCAATTCCAAATAATATTATCATATTTTTTATATTTCTAGATAGTAATCAATAATAAATACACTTAAACGTAGCAATACCATGTAATACTATCTTATTTTTTTATATTTGTGGATAGTAACCAATAATAGCTATACTTAAAGGTTAAAAGTTATAGTATTTTTAGAAAATAAAAACATGATAGTATTTTTGGAGATATTTTATAAATTTGTTTTTATTGTAATTTTTTGAAAGTTTTTTGGCAAGAATTTATTGAAATCACAAGGTTGATCTGTAACTCTGCACAATGAAATTGCCCTGGAAGTTTTTCAGAATGCTGAACCCATATATATAGTAAAAAAAACCAATTTAAATAACAAAAATCAAAATTTCACATCATTTTTTTTTCCACGAGATTATATCACCAAACCATCCAAAAACTAATCACTAAGACAACTCCATTTTTTATTTTCTATCATAGGAAATGTTATAAATTCCAAGCCTTAACAATCAATCAAAGACATTTTAATTTAATTGAATGCACTATTAATAGAATCGCAATAGACGACCTTTATGGAAATTGAAAAAAGTTTGGCTATTCAAATTTCAATAATTCAACGCATGTACTCTGCGTTACTTTGTGAAAGCTTAGACTGAAATAATTGAGGAGGTTATGTATGCAGATCTTCATCTAGGAGAAAAGTACAGTACTGCTCAGACTCAAAGTCAGATGAGTGGAGGAAGGACCATATAATTAGTTAGAGTGGCAGGGGTTCAATTAGACACTCTTTGATGTAGTCCTTGATTTTTGTTTTAGAGATGTCGAAACCATCTCCTTCCTTGAATATCACCATAGTCACTCTCGTCTCTTCCTTCAGAATCTTCTTGCATTGGAATGGGATGTAAGCATCACATGTGTTGTGGGGCTTCAGAAACTCCAAGGTGAGTTCCTTCACTGCCGGCTCCAGAAGGCTGTACATGTAACTGAGAGCCACTTCTTCTGTACTTCCAAGATTCTCTTTCATATAACATTCAATACTGGATGACAATTCTCCACGAGCCTTATGAGCCTTATACGTATCTATGTCATCGGCCAAGCGGGTAATGATGCAATTCAGCTCTGTGAGAACACATCTTCCTGGATAATCTAATTGTTCCAACACATATTGCAAAAGGATTTTCCCCTCCATCAATAACACTCCACTCACCAAAAGTATACGCTAGCCGATGGAAATGATCCCGTTCTTTATGTACTCCTCCAAGCTTGGCACGTACTCAGATGCTAACCATTCAGCTTCTTCATAATACCCCAGAAGATAATCCTCCCACTGATGAATTCAAGATTAAGATTAGCAAATAATTACAATGTTCATGTCTGCACAGTAATTCAGATAAAAAGAATTCGCAAATTCATGAGTAGTACTACTTACTCCCTTTCTAAAAAAGATAAGCAATTTGTGCCCATGTAACTTCTCTGCCTCCCGAACCACTTCATGAAAAATGTCGTAAAAGAATTTTTAGTAGAGTTTCATATAAGGAGAGGTCCCATCTAAAGAGCCAACATAACAGATTTAGGCACACAAGATATTACACAATGCCAATGCAGATGGTGATGATAATTGCAATAACATCCAGCTACCTTCTAACAGCCTCAGTGAATAGCTTCAATTCATCAAGGGTTCCATATGTGTCATACATATCATCCAAAACAGTATTCATGCACGCCACTTTTGAGAAGAGGAATCTGCATTTGGCATACTGGGGCTCATACGTGCTCACTGCTACTATGAAGAAACATTCCACAGGCCTCTCTCGACCACAGGCTAATGAAGGGAACTCTGAATGTTTAAACCAGCTATGGTGTAGAACGAATCTGAGAAGGAATTAGAAAAAATTTGAAATTTAGCAATTCATTTCTCTTCCTGGCATAGAGTGGATATATACAGTATACTACATTCTGGAATAGAGTGGATATATACAATATACTACATTCTAGAATAATAGCTGAAATCAGTAGGTGGGTTAATTACGTGATGACATTATTCATCTCTTTTTGATGGATTGCCTGAATAATGTTGAAGTCTAGTTTTTCTAGCTCTAAAATATTTTGATTGTTCACTCTAGGCAACATGAAATTAGAAAAAATGAAGTACCTAGTCAATCCTATTATCATTATCACCAAGGAAAGTAAGAAAATAACCTGTAACTTATACTAAATTTTGAAAAAAGATAAAAAGAATACAAGTGAAATTGAATCTAGGGACACATTTACTTGTAAACGCCTTTGCCCAAGCTTGCATAATCTGAGCTATACAATTGACAATATCTCTTTGCTTCCACTCTGGGGACACATGCATGCTAATAATTCTCCAGCTCATATTGAATCTAACCATGGTAAACAAAATATTAGTAACTCGTCCAATAGCTTCTTACCATGCTAAACTTGGAGAAAACAAATAAGCCAGTTGTCATGCATGTATTGGATAGTGGGTTACCTCCTAGCTTAGATTTTGCTGCTTGTTCCATGAAGTGAGAATATCACTTTTCTGAACAGATTCTCTTAAATATTTTGTGGCGAAGTCTCTAGCTTCATCCAAAATACTTTCTCCAGGAAATGTGAGATGGGAAGCTCTATACAGGCTCAACATGCTTGTTGCATCTTTGTTAAATTCACTGGTTGAGAAAAAGAAATGGCCTTCGGCATCTTTGAAGTTGTCGAAAACCGTTGTTAATACGATGTAAAAACGTCACAAGAGGGAACTGATGATGATGATAATTACCTTATCTTGTTTGAGATATTAAATTAGGGTATTAGATTTTCTGGTTTGTGAGATAAAATATTAGTTTTTTTTATAGCAATTTGATTATTAGAGTATTGAATTTTTATGGTTGATTTCGAAAATATTTTGGAATTAGATCGAAAGGTATCAAAAATAATCTCCCTCATATTTTATCCCTACTATCAGAATATGTCTAAAATCTACAATAGAAATAAAATTAGAAATGTACATACTATATCCCTCTCCCTGTAAACTTTTACAAATAAACACGATAAATTTGAACCCGAACTAATTGATAATATCCCTAACACACCTGGAGTTACATTGTAAAGATGATGACAAAGAATGAGAGCGAATAACTGGAGCACAAATTACCCTTCTCAATATTCAAAGATTTTTAAATAGAGTACATTGTAAACATCAATAATAAATTAATGGAGTAGAACTGAAGTAAACCTGAATGAAAGTGAACTGTCTACGACACCTAGCAGACAATATAATTAAATGTAACTACACCTAATTGACAGTGAGATTAATATCTCAACATCCCCTCTTAATCTCAACTGTTACAAGTGGAGGCACTAACAATGCCTAATTTCTCTCTTTGAAATTCAAATACATTCTTTCCCAATGCCTTTGTGAAAATATCTGCAAGCTGATCTTTGGAACCACAGAAAGAAAGTGTTATGTCCCCATCATTGACAAGTTCACGAATGAAATGAAAATGTGTGTCAATGTGCTTGCTCTTTTTGTGAAAAACATGATTCTTTGATAAAGAGATTGTTGAACTGTTATCACAGTATATTGGAGTTGGCTCCTTCTGAAAATTTGAAATATCTTTCAATAATCTTCTCAACCATACTTCTTCACAAGCTGCTGTATTTGCTACTAGATATTCGGCCTCTGCAGAAGATATTGAAACGATTGATTGTTTCTTGGATGCACGTGAAATCAGATTGGTTCCAAGATGAAAAACATACCCTGAGGTACTTTTGCGATCATCTAAACTCCCTGCATAATCGCTGTCTGTATAACCTGAAAGTGAACAATTTTCAGAATGTGTATAAAACAAACCATATTCTATGGTCCCTGCAATATACCTTAAGATCAATTTTGAAACCTTCCAATGAGTAATCTTTGGTGACTGCATAAACCGGGAGACAAAACTTGCTGCAAACATAATATCTGGTCGAGTTGCAGTTAGATACAACAAACTACCAACTAGACTTTTATACAATGTGGAATCAACAAATGGTGCTACATCTTCTTTGCTGAGTTTGGTACCTTGAGAAATTGGTGTATCAGCTAATTTGCAATTGTTCATTTTTAACTTTTGAATGATATCAGTGGCATACTTTTGTTGACCAACAAAAAATCCATTAGCATATTGGTGAATTTCAATGCCTAAGACATATTTCATGACTCCTAGATCTCTCATTTCAAACTCTGCTTCCATTGCTGCTTTGAAGTCCTCTAACATCATATTTCTTGTGTAAAGAAGATCATCTATATAAAGGCATACAATAAGAATTTTACCTTCATGAGATTTTGTATACAAAGTGGGTTCATGGCTGCTTCTGGAAAAACCACTTTTGATGAGATAGGTGTTGATGCAACTGTACCAAGCTCTTGGAGCTTGTTTCAAACCATATAAAGCTTTATTCAATCTATATACTTTATGCTCCTGTCTTGGCACTTCAAAACCGGAAGGTTGCTCTACATAAACTTCTTCCTATAATATACCATTAAGGAAGGAATATTTTAGATCAAGCTGATAGACTTTCCATTTGTGTTGAGCTGTTGTGGAAAAAATGGTTCTGACAGTGTCTAACCTTACTACTGGAGAAAATGTTTCAACATAGTCGACACCAAACTGTTCTGAGAATCCTTTGGCAACTAACCTTGCCTTATGTTTCTCAATCTTTCCTTTTTCATTTAGCTTGGTCTTATATACCCATTTTACGCCAATTCTGGTTTTGTCTCTTGGGAGATCACCTAATTCCCAAGTCTGATTCTTCTCTATGGCAGCAATTTCTTGGTTCATTGCATCAACCCAATGTTTTTCTTTAACTGCTTCTTCAAAATTATTCGGATGAGTTGAAAGAAATGCAAACATATTTTGTTGGTCAAATTCATGCTCCTGTTCATATATCTCTCTGATGCTTCTTGTTTTCTATCCCTCTCCTGAAGATGATTGATCACTAGCTAAATCACTGCTTGATGATGTACCATTTTCAGAAATGTCTCGTTGTTCTTGAACCTACAATCTTGGAGATTGTGGTGGATAAAAAGGCTGATTTGAGGTTTCATCTACATGATCAAACCAAGATTTATTTTCGAAAAATTTCACATATCTGCTTAGAATGAACTTTTTGGTAATAGGGTTGTAAAGTCTGTAGGCTTTCGACTGCTCACTGTATACTACAAATATGCATCTTTCACTCCTATCATCAATCATTGTTCTTAGTTTTTCAGGAACATGAGAAAAAGCTACTGATCCAAAAATTCTAAAGTGTGACACATTTACCTTGTTTCCATCCCATGCTTCTTGAGGTCTTTTATCTTGTAGAGTGGATGTTGGTGATCTGTTGAGAACATACACTCTCGTCGACACTGCTTCAGCCCAATAGTTATTTGAGAACTTCTTCTCCCTTAGCATGCATCTCGCCATGTTCATGATCCACCGATTCTTTCTTTCCGCTACTCCATTTTGCTGTGGATTGTATCTGGTTGTGTACTGCATTATGATACCTTGTTGTCGAAAAAATGTTATGAATTCATTCAAGCTATATTCTCCTCCTCTGTCTGATCTGAGTACTTTCAAGAGTTTTCCACTCTGTTTTTTAGCTTCTGCCTTGAACTCTAGAAATCTAGAGAAGGTATCTGATTTATTTTAAAAAAAATACACCCATATCTTCCTGCTAAAGTCATCAATAAATGTTAGAAAGTAGAAACTACCACTAATGGACAGTGTCTTCATTGGGCCACATATGTTTGTATGGACAAGTCCTAAAGGCTCTTTCGCCCTTGAGGATGACGTAGGAAAGCTATCTCTTTTATGCTTGGATAGGACACAAATTTCACAATTACGGACTTTTTCACTGATAGTAGGTAGACCAATGACTATAGAGTTCTTTTGAAGCAGACTTAGACTCTTGATTGGGATGTGGCCATACCTAGAATGCCATAGATGAGTGTCATCTATTCTTGATATATTATGGACTAAATATTGTCTGGTATTTTGGCTTCTAAGAGTCAATGGAAACATCCTATTTTTGGTCTTTTCAACTTTGGCTATCAATTTTTTATGAGGATATTTGTCATATATATAGCAGGCGTTCTTTCGAAATAATACATCATAGCCATGTTCCATTAGTTGTCCTACACTAATGAGATTATGTTTTAGCTGAGGAACATAATAAACATCAAGGATGTATTTGTTCTGATTCTACTTAGTAAGAATAGGAACAATACCTTTTCCTTCAGCTTTAATACTTGTACGGTCTCCAAGCGATATGTCTGATGTTATGGAAGCATCAAGAGAAGAAAGAAGATTCTTGTTGCCTGTCATGTGATTGCGGCATCCACTGTCTAGCAACCAAATATCTTCACTGTGTTTGTCTTCTGAAATATGGCATGAAACAAACATGGTCTCTGAGGATTCTTCTTCATTTTTGGAGAGATTGATAATGTCTCTTTGTTGATCTGATTGTTTCTTTCAACAGTCTTGTTCATAGTGGCCAAACTTCTTACAGTAGTAACATTGGACACTCGATTTGTTCCATGATCTGCCTCTCTAAGTTCGGTTTTGTGGAGGTCTCCACTGCTCTGTTGCATGATGATGATCTGATTTGCCACTGCTTCGGCCTCTGCCTTACTTGTTGCCGCCTCTATATCCTCTGCCTCTACCTCTGCTAAATGAGAGTTGTGCTTTGAAGGCTTGTTCCGTGGAGTCTTCTGTCAGGTTGAGTCTTGTTTCGTGTGCCAAAAGTGATCCAGTCAACTGTTCTACTGAGAAACTTGTAAAGTCTTTGGATTCCAAAATGGTTGCCACAATCATGTCATATTTCTTGGGTAGACTTCGAAGAATTTTTTCAACAATTTTATGATCTATAATGGTTTCCCCAATGAGTTTGATCTGATTCACTATTCCCATGACTCTAGTCATGAACTGATCCACATTCTTGGTGTCAGCCATCTTTACGGTTTCAAACTGAGCTCTCAATGTTTGCAATTTAACTGTCTTCACTGTATCATTTCCTTGATACACAGCTTGCAAAATATCCCAACATTCTTTTGCTATTGTCGCACAAGTTATTTTGTCAAAGATAGAATCATCGTCTGAGTTTTGTATCCAGCATTTGGCTCTATGCTCCTTCTTTCTGAGTTCAATAGCTGCATTCCTCTGATTATTGGTCATGGTCGTCCATGCTTCTTGCGTCGGCTCTACATATGGGATCAGAAGTGTATCCCAATAATCTTGAGCTTGTATAAAGGTTTTCATTCTTAAATTCCAAAATTCATAATTTTTTTCAAGCAAATTTGGTGTCTGTGGCAGAGAGCTTGAATAGGCCATTATTTCTTCAAATGTTAATATGTACCTTTTGTAAATCTCCTCTAATTTGTTTTTTAAATCATTTTTAAAAACTTTAAAAAATTATCTTTGAAACCCTCTTTTAAATTTCCTTTTCAAAAAACACTTCTTAAAAAAATCTTTACCACATGCTCTTTAGTAACCTCTTTACAAAAACCTTTGAAAATTTTCAACTAAAAAACTTTCTTTAAAGGGCTTTCTCTTTTTTAAAATTACGTGTAGTGTAAAAAACACTTAAATGGCCATCGTGCTTTCTCTTTTTTTAAATTTTGACTCATTTTGAAAAAACGTCCTTCATCTTTTTAAAAGATTTGTTGAATGAGTGTTTGACCTTGACTCCCGCGTGTAGCGTAACGCGGTTGCTGCACTCTGGCCTTGCGTTACCTGCAAGGCAATTGATACTTAACGCGACCGATATCTCTTGGCTCCCGCGTTATTCTCCAGAAGTGCATTAACACTAATGCTGAGAAGCTCTTCAAACAGAGCATTAGTGCAGAATTTAAAAAAATATATATATTAAAAAAAAACACTCTCTTCAATCGTCTTTGCTCTCTACGGTTACAACTTGGCTTTATTGTTGCTCTTCGGGGGAGGCTTCTGCAAGCTAGCATTGATACTATGACAAAGAATGAGAGTGAATAACTGAAGCACATATTATCCTTCTCAATATTTAAATATTATTAAATAAAGTACATTGTAAACATCAATAATAAATAACTGGAGTAGAATTGAAGTAAAACTGAATGAAACTGAACTATCTACAACATCTAGCAGACAATAGAATTAAATGTAAAATGAATGAAACTGAACTATCTACAACACCTAGCCGACAATAGAATTAAATGTAGGTACACCTAACTGACAGTGACATTATATCTCAACAGATGCAGCAGAAAAAGTCGAAACCCCAAAGCAGTGATGTCAAGACCTGCAATGGGGTTCAGGTTTTTGTTCCAATGCCTGTATCCGGAATATGTCATAAATGTTACATTGAAGGATTTTTCAGATAAATACGCAAGGGCAGGTTAGTCAAATTAAAAAATTTATGATACCTGTAAGCACAATTGAGAATTTCTTCGATTTCCTTTTCAAAGTGTCTATCGATCCCAAGGTGTACAATAATATCCACCATTAAAAGGCCCTCCAGCAGATCCACACGATACAGGAAGGGAACTGCAGGATGCGTAGTTAATTAAATATAATGAAATTTAAAAAGTAAGGCTAAAACGTAAAGATAGAGCCAGGCTGCAAACAACATAAAACCTCCATGCATACCAAAACTGCTAAACTTAGTGAGCGCGCTGTTCAAGAATTGAAGGCATTTCAAGTCTCCAGTGTGCATTAAGAAGCAGGCAGTAGAAGCAGGTGAGCTTAAGAAAGACCCATCTTGGCTTTGAAGATCCATTATTCTTTCCCACTCCACCATATCTTGTATGCCCTCCAAAGATGACAACAGCACTCCGCTGTGAATTTCCTGCTTCGAGAGACTGCAACATTCATTTATTAGAGCTTGCATAACATTAAGTAATATGGTCTAATTCAGTTATTGAATTAATAATACGTTAAATGAATTCACATACTTGGCTAATCTCTCCTGCCGCTTCATCTGGAGCATATGTACATAAGGCACGTCGTAGGGAAATCCGAGGTGGAGAGATTGGGCTTCTCGTATCAACAAAGGAAAGATGACGTCAAAGTCTGTGACCAAGCTGTCCTTAACAAGAAAGGAAAGATGACCTCCTTCGTCCTTTACTGCTTCCATATTGTCTTTTAAGAATTCAATGCCTACAGATACATCATGAAAGGTCAGTGCAAGTTTTATATTCTTAAAAATAAATTATTTATGGGGTTGATGCATGGAAAAGGTTGAGGATTAAAAGTTATTTTAAAGTTTAAAAATTTTAGTCAATTTATTTTTAAATGTTTGGCAATATTCATGATTTTATATAATTTTTATAAATAATTATTATTAATCTAAACTAATTTTATTTTGTAAAATTTGTGTGAATTATTAAGGGTTCATGTTTATTTTACAAGTGTTATTTTCTCAACAAAAAAAAAGAATCACTCATGTGGACCAAACAAAAAAATAAAAATTAAATAAATAATTTAAAATCTATTAACAAAACATTTAATTTAGTTGTTGATATTTCACTTTACTCTTCAATTAATAAATACAATATTCCATGTATATCTTAAATAATATAATTTTATAGAGATAAAACATCCAATGTGAGTTGGCTCAATATACATGTTATGTAATCTTTATAACATTTAAAAATACAATTTAAATAGTAAAAAATTACACATTGTTTTTTGCACTCTAAAGTAGGTTTGCAATAAAACAAATTTGATTCCTCTAGACTCATGCTACATCTAAGCTTTAGATGGATCTATGCTTGTTTTCAGCAAAATTAGGAATCAGTGATTTCTTTTTAAGCATGATAATTAACATAATTGAGAATATTAACTCCTAAAATTTCCCTATTACATAATGACAACCATAAATAAATTTGAAACACAATTATAATGAGATTGTCATTCGAACTAATCGAACTAATCGTTCCATTAAGATTTGATGGAAATTTCTGAAAATTAACCATATTAGATAGTTCCAAAAGTTAACAAATCTAAATAATGTGATTAATCCAAAGAACAATCTCATTATCATCACAAAACTCTATCATCCCAAAAGGTCTAACATTTTATGATAACCATAAATAAATTTAAAATATAATTATAATGAAATTATCTTTAAAATTAATCACATTATTAAGATTTAGTAAAATCAACATTTCTGAAAATTAACCACAAAATTAACCAAATCTAAATGATATTATTTATAAAATAAAAATTAAAAATTAAAAAAAAAAACATCACAAATATCTGTCTCAAACTTAATTCGTACCCTGCTCTACTTGCACATCCTCAACTTTCCATTTAAGGAGCACGGGAACACAAGAAAGAGTGGCAAGGAGGCGGTCGGAGAGTAGAAAGCGCGACTCAATTCCCCATGAACCATCTTTTAATTGATTTTTCAAAATCCAATCAACTGTTTGGGGAAATTGCGGTCGAGAAGAACCATCAATGGCGGGCACCCTGGCTACTCATGATGTGTCATAAGCAGATGGGGTGATCATTAATTCATCTCCTTCAACACTAAGCATCGCCTTAATCTCACTAATAAGGGTCTCCGCGCGTTCTCCATAGCAAGAATCCTGTTTGATTAACACAGTTAGTGATCATTAACAAAAGTGATATAAATACTTGATTTGTTCAGAAGAAATATAAATTTATACGCAATGACATAGAAGAAAGAAAGAATACTGTTACTCACAATATAAGAGGATTGAAGAGATTGCACAAAATTGCAATCCCAGACATTAGGATGAGGATTGGCCGTCCTCCTAATCACGCTGCTACTGCTACCTGTCCACAGAGTGGAAGAAGCAATAGAAACACTAGCCATTACAGCAGATTATTCCCGCAAATATTAGCTATACGCACTGGAAATGAATTTGGAAAAAAAAAAAAAAAAATTGCTTGCTTGATTGGCTTGGCTCGTATTATGTTAGTATATATAGCGGCCTACGTCGGTGGAATGAAGATGCTGAGGGAATGTAATTAGTTTGAAGGACTTCCAAATTGTGCATATGCCCTCGCACACCAGGCTTGCAGCGAAAAGCACACCATTTTATGTACAATGATATGGAATAAAGTATTCCATATCATAGAGATAGACTCAAAGATTTTGCCCCTTGTAATACTTTGGTGGAGTGTGGAACTAATTAATAGGAGAGTGTCTGCAGTGGATCTGCAGTGGGCCACTTGCTATTTAGATTAGTGGAGAGTGCAGAGCAAAAGCAATCCAAAATAAATGTTGGTGGGGCTTAATAGAGGGCCAGTGAATGGGCGTGTCACGTGCTTATTTCTTGTGATACTTTGGTGGAGGGTGGAGCTTAATAGAAAATGTCGCAATGGTGTCGTCAACTTGAAAATGATAGAGAGCATAAATTGTAAAACTCGCTGTTGCCCTAGAAGGTGCAAAGAGAGGCCGATAGAAGTATTGTTTGTGAATTATTAATTTGAAGTAATTGTAGTTTTTTGACGTGAAGGAAAAAATGTATTGGAAAATCTCAAATTTTGAAGTTCAATGCCAAAATTTAAAACTTAGTTGAATCTCTTAGTTGCAGGGCTATCGAAACAATAAAACTTTTTGTGAAACATATCCCTGTTTGAAAATCGAAATAAATTATTTCAGACTATTTCACCATTGCAATTTCATTTGCACGCTAGCTTGGTTGCAGATGGACCACAATATGCTACATTCAACAAAATTGACTACACATTTTGCCTTATTTTTAAAGAATAGTACAAGTATGCCGTTTCCAGCAACAAAATGATAGCACATTTGAATTCCAAGAAAAAAATTTGCAACAGAGAAAAGAAAAACTCTGCTTGTGCCTCCGACATGTTTATTATTCAATAAAGACGGCCAACAATACATTAAAACTTCGAACAAAATGCCTAAAAACCGCATAACATTTTTGCTCTGCCTCTCATCCAGCAACTGCAATCATAACCATCGATTGATAGTTATGCCATAGGAACCATTTTTCGAAAAAAACTCTCAATGAAGAATTAAAAATTCAGAAATAGCAAACAAGATTCATTTAAAAAGAAAGCGAACCCTTCCGCAAGCTTGCACAATGTCAGATTTCCCAGATTGGGTACTTTGCAATTCCTGCTAAATTAATAGGAGATTGGCAAGTGTTATAAATTTCCAAGCTCTGCTTGTTGTTCTTGTTACCAGCCACACTTTGAAATGAAATTAGCTACAATCACTTTGGCAATTCCACTCTAACCATCCTAATAACTATTTCTATAAAAGATAATGTTCAATTTTTACTATTATTTCTAAAAAAACCGTTCAAATTTCTGAAAGGACTAAAGATTAAAAGCACCTCACTAAAGTATCATTGAAGCAATTTTTCCTTGACCACGCCGCAAATACCATAAAAATAAAAGAGATTGATCATCAACTGAACCAAAAAAAAGATGATGGATATTGATTATCATCAAGTTGAAGGGCTCCCACATTAGAGGAAACTTTTTAATATCAAGGCCATTTTAGAATAGAGGAAAGAAAAGATAAAATAAAATAAAATATAAAATTGCTAAACCAACCTTGCTTTTCAATTTCAAGGGCAATTTAAAAGAGAGGAAACAATGTTAAATTGTATTTGCCAAACCAACCTTGTTATAGAACCATTCAGTCCAGGAAGGCTCTCTGCATAATGGGGACACAAGAATAAGTCTAGCAACTCGCTCCCTGTATTTTATCTGCAACAGAAGGTGAGATTTTCCTACAGTATTATACTGATAAATACTTGGGATAAAAGTTGCAAAATCTATAGTACTTCTGTGTCTTCAAATATTCATTTTGTGGGAGTTGTCAAGATAATCAGTTCCATATATAGCACCTTTTCTAGGGATAAGTATATAGAGAGATATGCCATCTTGAATATCCAGATTCCATCCCCATTTAATGCCTCTGGAATTAGTTACAAACCTATTAAAATAAAAAGTGGAGCAATACAGACAACTGACATACAGAATTAAAGTGATTACAGAGAGATCACAAGTAAGACATAAACCTTTCTTTCACATACCCATTCAGTGCGTATGTGAAGTGCGTTTGGTTGTAAATTTATTTTGCAATACTATAAAGATCCCTATTTATCGTGATTTTTATCTTCACGAAGGTATCGACTTTTCCTTCATTTTTTATATGCATAAGTGTACATTAAAAAAAAAAGAAGCTATGTTATAAACTGCATTGTAAAATTATTCATATAATAGTGATAGTGATTCTCTTACCAATATGATCATTGAGTCGCTATATTCTTATTTGATCAACCTCACTCTCCCTTCTTTGTATGGCCTATTCATTGGAGGTGTGAACATGAATACAATTTTTTTATACGTTATAAATTACTGTCCAAAGCAACCAATTTCGCCTACCTAAAGAACAAGAATAAAAAGGAGAACTCAAATAAATAGAATGCATGAACAGGAACAGTTACAAAATCACCACTTTGGCTTGTGAGCATGACAAAATGACCCAGTGTATTGAGACTTCAAGCTAATTGTAAAATACATATCCATGGGTATATAGGTAAGAAGTATCAGTAGAAGAAGGCTTCCATCACAAGGAGGACCTATATTACAAACTGAGGCACTCATCACATACTCATTTAAGGAAAAAGAACGACCCTTTTAACATAGAGTGACAGGGCTATAGTAACTAGGCCAAGCTTGAGTGGTGAAAGTAGGAATGTTATCCTTTCCATCCAGGTTCAAATCCCATGTTTTGACATGTTTGTTCCTTATGAGCCAAAGGTTGATTGGGGCACTTCATGAGGTTATTTTTGATGGGGCTAGCATGGATCTCATTCTCCCCAACAAGCTTGAGGGTGGGGTGAATTGTATTTCAAAGCAAAAAGGGTAATCGAGCTATAGGATTTATACCGACAAGGCACAAATCCAGTCTCAAGCTTGAACAAATTTTATACACAGTTGCCCATTCAAATACCATTTTTGAATAAACATGTTTCATGAAACATGAAACATAATTCCAAAAATAATAAAATTAAAATTTCATTACTTTACAGTAATTGTAAAGTGATTCCCATCATTCATGAATCATGATGTGTGAAAGTGGGCCACCTAATAATCCAGAATAAAAGGTTGGCTTGTACAATATGGTGAAATGTATGATATAGAGCTTTCACTAATTTCTTAAAAATTATGTTGAATATTTAATTCACGTCATTTACTAAATGAGAGTGGACCACCCATGAATCTAGACTAAAAGACTGTCTTACACAATTTAAAGAAATATATGAATTGTGCTTTCTTTTATTTCTTTTAAAAAATGGATTACCTTTGTTTTCATAGCGGTACATATCTGTGTACATTCTACATTCACCGCCCAGGTAAGCTATGATCACACTCACCAGATTCTGCCTTTTGAATGCAGAAATAAACTCAGTCCATTAGTATAGAAGTGTTAGCATCTCCAACCCTTTAGCCCTTCTCATGAGCGAGAAAAACATAAATATAAAATTAAAAGAAAACAACGATACACCAAAAAGCCAATTGTGTTCGTAATTCTTTATTTGATCAATATTTGTGCCCAGCGTAAAATTTGGTTAAGCCATGTATGAGACATTCGTGTTAGCCAAAATGCCACCTTTTCTTTAAGCTCTGCCAATAATGATTGAATTTGGACACCGATTGAATTTATTGCCCCAAAGTAACTTTGATTGTTGATCAGCAATGTAATGTTTTGCCCCTTAATCTCCCATATCCCTCTTTGTGCTTATTTCCATTGAAGAGAATGAGACATGATGGGACAGGATTGGAAACCCGAGATATGATAACTATGCATTTTCTTTAATCACAAATCTTTAAAACTTCAAATAAAACAAAAGAAAAATAGATCTTACACGAGTCACAAAAAAGTTAAAATAGGTATGAGCGCTAAGGAAAAGAGATGCAAGTTTGTTGCTCGCCACCAGCTAGATGCATGCTCATCACTTTTACTTAGGAACTGAGAAGGGAAACGTAGTTGCTTTATTTTTCACACATGTCCAACAAGCAGCGAGATCATATCATCTAGGTTATTAATGACCATTGACAACATAGTCCACTGAAATGTAACAGTCCTTGTTGCCCATCATCGAAAATCTCATCAATATTGAGCATACGGCTGACGCAAGCCTATGAGACTATCAATTACAAAAAACTAAACCTACCACCTAAAGTAGGATATGAACAAATTATTGACTTCTGTAGAAGTAGCGGGACCATAATCCTGAGAAGAATACCAATTTCTACTATTGAAGTCAAAATTGGTACCTAAAATTTAATAGTCCACAATATACTCATCGTCTGAATCCATATCAATGTTGGACAGACAACCAAAACAAACCTATGGTGCCATTGATTAAAACGCCCTGAATCTAAGCTGAGAATTGTGCAAATTCTTGAGATAAATAGCCTATACACTTAACCTAGAATTAGTTTTTCTCCCATTTGTCATTTTCAAACGATTTTCCCAGCAAAATCTAGGACAGAGACCAATATCCAATTAGAAACCAGAAAATCATAGCGCTACGAGGTTTCCCTCGATGTGAAAAAGTAATCGAGGATCCCTAAGTGGTAGTAGACCCTATTTTGGGTGGAAACCTCCTATCCCACGGTGAAAACGTTGGTGCCTAATATGCATGGATTTGGGTATGAGCCATGTCTGAGGAAAAAATCATCTAATATGAGTATTATACAGAGCGAGATTAAACAAAATAGGATTTTACTTTTCACCACATCATCCAGTAATATTGAAAAATTTTACTTCTAGGAATGCATGCGCACAAGGCACAAGCACCAGACTGAATATAATTGAAGATCAAACCAAAAAAAACCTAGTTACAGACAGATACAGTTTAATTTGCATTAAATCAAGACCCTTATATAATATTAGGTTTCCTTTCTAACTGGAATAAACAAATTACGAACCAGAAATGAACGAAGGAAACCCACTTGCCTTCTTCTGTTGCGAAGTAGAATTCGCTGGCTGAGACAGAAGCGTAACGTATGGGACCAGGGAAGGTTGTTGCGTTATAGTTATGAACTTCCGGGCGAAAGAATAACCCTTGAAAACATGACATGTCTATTCCAATGTCACGAGATTATCAGTAAATGAATATATTAGTTAGTGAAAAGAGGAAAACATATATCTTCCATTGACAGGCATCAAAAACTAAGCAAAGAAGAATATATGCCAATAACCATAAAACGAATCTGCCAAACAAATTTGATATAAAAAACTTGGTGCTTACTATTTTATGCATAGAGTGATGGATTTCAGTGACCATGTAGGCGAGGAGGGAAATCGCAATGGCGCTGGCGCTGAATATTTCCACGTGCAGTAAAAAGAAGAGGACGAGCGCTTTCATGGAGATGGAAGTGCAGAGAAAACCTAGGAAAACTTTCTGGTGAAGAGGCAAACGTTTCAACGAAGAGGCAAACGTGTTCTCGGCTAGAGAGTTGTTGAGCATGAACTTACATAGTCGGCGGAGTGAATAACGAGAACAGAAGGAAAACGTTCCGGCGTGTTCTCGGCTGTAGAAGAAGCTAGAGAGTTGTTGAGCATGAACTTACAGGTATTCAAGCCTTGATAAACATTGTTGTGCACCAAACCTACTAGAGGAATTTCCATTGACAGAAGATAAGGTTTGAAACCCTTCCGAAATGTAAACCTAATGAAAAAAAAAATCCTTCATCGAGAGACTATAAATGCAGTTTTCTTAATTGCCTTAGGATAGAGAAATTACGTTCCAGAGGGCTGAAGATCCTTCCCAGTGAACCGAGGAAGGGGCATTAAACTCCCACCATACACATTGAGTAGGCATGATGGAGTATTGAATGATAGAACAGAGTAGAGAAAACTCGAAAGGCGCCTCAACCTTTTTGGTGGTGCTCTAGCAAACCCATTTTCATGTCGACCTCATTAATATGTGTAAGTGTCTTACCTCGGCAGAGAAATTTCAGAGTCGGACAGAGCCAAAGCAAGCAAGAAAATGAGTTTATGCGTGATAGGTAAGGGTTTTTGGAAAAAATACGTTCCCGCCAGGCTCACCCACTACCTTAATTGCCAAGGACAGATGCAACAGAGGAGAATGACAGGTGGACATGGGATTCCAGACTCAATCCTAACCGGATCTGCCAATTTGGCGCTACATAAATCCTCCAGTACTGTGAGAGCTAGTATGGAGTAAACCAACATAAAAATGGTGCAGACAGATGACAAAGAGAAAAAATACAGGTGTCATTTATTTAAACCAGGAACCGGTGTCCTGTTCACATAAAAAGTGTTGACGATCAAAAAAATGATCTCATTCAAAAGAGAAGGCCTATCGGCCTAAATATCAGAGCAAAAAGAAACACTAATATAATAATTGGGTGCAATTATACCGGTATTAATAACAGATCTCATCGGAACTCTGCAGATTGATCTAGAGTGGTACTAGGATGAGTGACCTACTGATATTTCTTATTATTGAACCCTCTTTTCACGCATATTTAACTGTACAAAGTGTAAAGGGGTTAATCGCAACCTGGAGGAGCACAATGAAGATGGGAAGCACATCTAAGAAGAGCATTGGACCTGGAAGGAAAAAATGAGATAAATGATATCTGGAACGATTCATGAAAGATGCAAGAGATAAATGATATCTGGCATGGACACTTTTGAGATTCAGATCACTGAGCAAATAACTTAGTACAAAATCTATCAGATGCCCTCTCGAGTCTCACTTGACAGTCACACCAGCACCAGTCAAATTTTTTTTTAATTGAAATTTTCAGAATCTTATTAGCAACAGACCAGTACCTAATGGGTAGAAGTAATGACTACCTACTAACCCAAAAGGATCAAATTCAACATGCAGCATGCATCCTCAGTTAGATGAGCTTTCCAACATACAAAAAGTCAACTTAAATTAGTCCAGTTGTTCTTTTCTTCACTTAAACTATTGCATTAGGTGTAGAAGTAAAGTCCAGTAGCTAATGGGGGACTGACGACTATAACTCAAAGGGATCAAATGCAGCATATGACATGCATCCTTATTCAGTTGGGAGTTTTCCAGCATACAAAAAAAAAATCAACTTAAATGAGTCGAGATGTCCTTTCCTTCAAGTTTATCATAAGAGCCATCAACTTGCCCCTGCCTTTTCAATGAAAGCTGTTGAGTTACATTTAAGGTAGATTATTTGAAATATTTGGAAATTAAACTGCAATACAACCCTTCAAAAATTTAAACATGCTACATAGGGTGTACTGCACAGGGTCCTAATTTAGTGAGTGGGTGTTCCTATTTCCTTATGACAGAGGCCTATAGCTTCTATCCTCTCAACATTCAGATTGTATGCATCATTCCACTACAAGCAACAATTATATCCAATACATTTTGGTTTAGTTTTTATAATATGAATCTGCTTAAGACTAAGTTTTCAACATGTATAGGCATCACTAAACACTGAGAAGGGATACAAATTAAAAAACTAAAAAAGTAACCACAGAAAGGAGTTAAATATTTCTTTAAGTTGATTTTGAAGAATTTTTGGAGATTAACATATGGCATCATTAATAAACAAGTAAATGCCAATGAATAAGAAGAGGTTGTGTTCATTGGTGAAGAGAAGGTTTGAGTTCAGTTTAGCCACACAAATGGGAACTAATCACGTCATCATATAAGAAATACAAGGATTTTCTATGACCTATTCTGATCAATGTCAAGCAAAAGGATTCAAGTAGGAAAATGTCTTCAAAATTTCTGGTAATAGACTCAAACATTCACTACAGATAAAAGGTTGATACCACCAACAATCACACAAAGGCTGTCGACTAAGAGAAAAAAAACACAAAAATTGGGGTCTCACATACCTATTTGCTAGAATAAATTGACTATTCCAGCACCCTAAATTGATAGAGACTTTAGTGTGCTTACACTAAGACCTTAAAATGAGAAGCTAAACTTAACAACAGTTATGAATCCAATCCCAAAAGAAGAACATGCTACCAATTTTTGGATGAGACCAATTTCAATTCCATGGTGAATTTGACAGAATAGATACCTTACAATGTCAGTTTCATAGCCAAAGGTGATCTAAATGAGTTTGACTCTCTAATGTCAAAATATGTAACCAAAAAAATGGTAAGTTGACGGAACATAACTCTCCAATAAATGCAGCGATCCACAATCATCTGAATCCAAAATAGCTAGATATTCTATAAGAAATTAAATGTTCCAACTTCAACCTATTTAGGACCTGTGTATAACTCTGGAATGGAATTTTACGGTGCATCATCTCATCTGTTTCAACCTGAGTGTAACTGTGACAAGGCATCCAAGGGTACAAGGGTTTGTCTCTTAATTAATGGAAAAAAAAATATAATTGTACAACATTGTAGGATTTGATGCTAGGTATAATGATGCCATACATTTATAAAGTAATTTGTGGTCCTACACCACCATACATTTTATAGAGTAGTGTGTTCTCCTACAATGCCATGCATTTTATAAAATACTTTGTGATCCAATGTAGATACAACAAGTGTGATTGCAATTAAAAATATTGCATGCCCTCAATAAGAAGATGGTCAAATTCTCATGCCACTGGTTAGTAACATAGGACTTCTAGACCAAACTGCTGCTGAAATGGATGACTGCGTTAAGTTGTTCCCAAACATCATTTTATGTTTAATCAGCGCAACACATACGCTGCGGCTTTACATCAAAGGCCATTGCGATTGAAGATATGGTTAGGTTAAACTCCAAAGCTTGAGCCCAGACACCGAACTTCCTATCTACCAACCTTTTAGCATGGTTTGCAGACAATACCAGCCATCAAAGCCCCAAAGCCTGAAATCTTATCAGTGCCGCTGACTGAAGGAATTTGGCAAATTCTTTAAATTAATTATACTCATTGGATACACCTCTTACAGGATCCTAAGAAAGTCACAATGCATGTATAAAGGTCAATGGGGCTAAAAGTGCAATCAGTGATATCAGTCTGTAGGGATTGTATAGGCTAACACGAAAGCATAAAGCAAAATATAACATCATCAACAAGACAACATGACTTCAATATTACACAAAATAAGAGGAAAGAAGAGAGAAAAGGGAACCCTGGTGAGAAGATTTCGAAGTCCCATTTGACCGAGGATAGTCTCAAAAGCCCAATGGCTTATATGGTTCCTCTAAGTAGAACCCGTATATTGGGCATCTCTAAGCCAACAGAAATTTTGCAAGAGTCGTTTCTAGAGAGGATGCTAAGAATAGAAGCATCTTGTATTTTAGTAAAATAATAAAATCCTCTGCTACCCTCTGATTTATTTTTCCCCTACAATAAATCTACTCCTGAACTAACAATTTTCGATCCCACTAGTAACCATGCCCTTGAGAAAAACTAAATGTTTTGGTGACCTCGAATGCTAGGGTAAAAATTAGAATGTGTCAATTACAGTTTCTTTTTTTTGAGAAAATCGAACATCTGTTTAATTGTTTGATGCGTTCTTTTTTCATGCCGTGTCAAAAAAATTTCTATATGCTTCATAGATTCCATTAAAGGTCAATCAATAACCCCATTATACACACGTTAAGGGTTTTAAATTGGAATTACATGCAAACTCATTCAAGACAGTATCCTCATTCTCTCTGGATTTTCTCCAACTTCAGCCAAGGGAAAACCCCTCAACTTTTCCCTCAAAAACGATAGGAAAGATCCCTAAAATTCATTCCTTCGCATCCATGTCTTTTCTTTCCAAGCCCTGAATCTTTTAACTGAAGGTTTCACAAAACCTAATTTTCCCAAAACACGCCCTGGCCACAAAATTGCATGCATAATAACCAACAAAAACTTCTAGAACCCTCAAGAACCCCTCCCGTTGGATTCGTAGAGCCCAATCGACGGCTAAAAGAACAATTCCCGCGAAAATTCCGCCCCACTGCATGAGAGAAGGATTTAAGAAGACATGAAAAGGGGCAACTTATGAATAAAAACTCTGATACATTGAGATCCAATGCCAAGTTTGAAAATTTATCAATACCACTAAAATGTGTATACCTTATCAGATGAAACACAATGATGCAGAAGCCCTCAAATTGATTTCCTGCGATTGAATTTGAGATTCCACACTGGTAAAAGAAACTTGCAATTCGATGTTATACAAGAACAGTGATGAAAACTCGATGATAAACTGTCTAGCATAGGCCGACGGATTGACATTGGCACTGGAATTGAGATTAAATGGAATACCGGCTCCTACATAATACAATTATAGAAGATGAATAGGGAGGAATTTAAAAAATAACTTTTTTAATATATAAAAAGAATCCTTCATCGAGAGACTTTAAACGCAGTTTTCTTAAGTGCCTAAGGATAGAGAAATTATGTTCCTGAGGGCTGAAGATCATTCCAAGTGAACCAAGGAAGGGGCGTTAAACTCCCAACATCCACACTGAGTAGGCATGCCGGAGTATTCAACAACGGAACACAGTAGAGAAAACTAGAAAGGCACCTCAACCTTTCCAGTGGTGCTCTAGCAAACCCATTTTCATGTTGACCTCATTAAGATGTGTAAGTCTCTTACCTCGGAAGAGAAATTGTAGAGTCAGACAGAGCCAAAGCAAGCAAGAAAATGAGTTTAGGCGTGATAGGTAAGGGTTTTTGGCAAAAATTTGGTCCCGCAAGGCTCGCCCACTGCCTTTATTGCCAAGGATGGATGCAACATAGGAGAATGACAGGTGGACATGGGATTCCGGACTCAATCCTAATCGGATCTGCCAATTTGGCGCTACATAAATCTTCCAATATTGTGACAGTTAGTATGGAGTAAACCAAGAACATAAAAATGGTGCAGACAGATGTCGAAGAGAAAAAAGACAGGTGTCATTTCTTTAAACCAGGAATAGGTGTCCTGTTCACATAAAAAGTGTTGACGATCAAAAAAGTGATCTCATTCAAAAGAGAAAGCCTATTGGCCTAAAAATTGCGTTGCAAGCTGCATCCAATCATTTTTGTAGAGTATGTCTAGATGTTTACTGTCTACCTTTGTTTTATTGGTGCATGCTTGAACATTGGTGGGCCCATGGAGGATATCGAATCTAAAAAGTTATATGGACAATAGACTTTGTATAAAATTTCCATATTGTATTAAAGTAATATGTTATGACACTCTCATGACACACAAAAACTTAACCCTGAAAATATTTATGAAGCGTTACAGCGGCTGCTCGTTTCCACTATGGATGCAAAAAGAAATTGCTACACCTCATGTGCATTACCTGCACTCCGTGAGAACTATAACACATATTTCAATGAGAATCTCATAATTTTTAATGGCTCTCTATTATTTGAATTGTAACCCACAATAGTTTTAGAGGGACACGTTTTAGTTTACATACATCCACGTTTCAATAGATTTTTTATTTTTCATTGTATTTTTTTTAATTGTGAAAAGTGTTTTTATTTTTTCCTAGACATAAATAAAAGACACAATAAATTTTTAATGATGGTTTGGCAAAAAAATATTTTAATTAGGTTTTAAACACTTGAATTAGATATGCAAGAAATTATGTCTATGCATTTTATCTATTGATTTAGTGGTAACAATAAAAATGTGTTGTGATTTGTTAATTTACATCATACTATCAATTTTTTTAATTAACAAAATCATTAAAGTAGCCAATTATAATAGGGGAAGGTCATTCTAATTAATTAACAAAATCATTAAAATAGCCAATTCCAACAAAGAACCTGACGTCAATTTACACTACACTATCAAATTTTTTAATTAACAAAATCATTAAAGTAGCCAATTTCAACATGAAAAGCCTATAACATAACACAATAGTCATTGTTTAGGGAAAAAAGAGAGTTAAAAAATAAAATTAAAAATAGCCTTCAAACGGGATCTTTCTTTTCAACTATCTAATAAGATAATTCTCGAAGAATGTCTCCGATAAGATTTATAAAATAAATTTCACAGTCCATAAGACGATTGTATATTTCAGTTTTTCTATTTCTATTATATTGTATAATTATTTTGGATATCTAATATTTTGATAGCATTAAATAACATTTTATATTTATTTGATGATATTTTATATTAGTTTAGATTTATTTTAATTTCTAATTTATTAAGTATTAGATATAAATTAAATTTTTAGATCTCTCAAAATTTGATTTTTTACCATTTTTAAAAATTTAAAAATTAAAATATTTAATAAATCAAAAATTAAAATAAATTTAGACTAATTTTAAATTAAATTATAATTTAATTATTTTTATAAATTTAAATATCAGTAAATTATTTATTATTATATATATATATATATATATATATATATATATATATATATATATATAATTATAATTATAATTATAATGCACACCAAAATTACATAAAATTACAACCTTCCACAAGGAATATCACAACTCACTACATGAGATGATTTCTGCAGGCCTCGTACATATACGGGTCATGTTAATTATCTAAGTAGGCACTTAGTTATTAAAAACAAATGCTAAAGATTTGGACTAGAGCAATTGGGTTTTTGTATATTGTAATATTTAATGTTAAATGATGTTTGACATATTGGATGGCCAAGGTTTTTAAATATTTTATGAGTAAATAATGGTTAGATTATATTTTCACTTAAAATTTTATTTTAGTCATGATTTTATATGATTTTATACATTAAATAAGAAATTATTTGATTTTATAATATTTAATTCATAAATTTATATTTAAGGAAATACAAATATTTAAAAAAAAAAAAATATTGTGGAGTTATAGCATTTTTTTATTTAATTTAAAAATAAAATTTCAAATTAAGGTTATTTATGTGGTTTAATGCTAAATCAAATGATTTGGGGCTTATTCTAAAAAAAATTGTAACCATTAAAACATATGGTTAGGTAATTCCATATAAGCCAAATAAGTCAAGAAAAAAATATCTTTCTATCCCTCAATTTCATCCTAGTACAATATAGAGTTGATATAGATTTATGTATATTTATTTCACGATCATAGTCTTCATTTGCTGCCCCTCAACCATTGACAACAATAATTCTTTGTAATAGTGTAACTAAAGTCATTATTATTACAATGATTTAATCAAATGCCATGCAACATAATGTTGATTTAAAGATATAACATCTTTCACAAGGTGTCAACTTCAAAATTAATACTGTTTTCTTTCCATAATGTTGTCACTTTACTTTATACATAATTGGTGTAGGAGCATCATGACAATTTCCCCTCTTCCTCATGAGAGAAAAAATAAAATAAAATGAAGGTTATAGGTTAAGGCTTTTAGAGGGAGCGCTTGGTGTTGGAAATGTTGTCATTGAAGGCAAAGGAGATGGCAAAGGAGTACCACCTAAACCAGCAATAAGGAAAAGTAGAAGACAAGAAGCAGAGGCAGCAATAAGAAATCATAAAAGGAGAACAAAGGAGACAGAGGCAGTAGTAGAAGGACCAATTGATTGGAGATCTTGAGAGACAGAGTTGTTTGGTTGAAAGGGCCACTAATTTGATGAGATTGGCAAGACTTTAACTCTGTGGTAAGGTTGGCATATACAGTTGATGAGATTGAATGAAACTGCACTGGGAAAATTTCAAAGCAAGCAATTGGGGTTTTAATGTAACTGCAATACAGTTGAAGTTGATGGGCAGTATTCTGGTTGAACAGTGAGTTCGAATTAGTACCAAAATGGAGGTTTAATGATCCTTTGTATGTGTTAATACAGAGAATTACTCTGAATTCATGCTTTATTACTGAGCTATATGGTTATTTTGAGCCTCTGTGTGTTGTGTGTGAATAGTACCCTACAATAAGAATGACATTGTATTCTATGAGATTTGAAAGTGTGCACTCATATTGGGTTCTGTGTGAATTATACTCATTGGGCAAATTAGTATAGATCATGGTGGATCAATACCAACAATTGGTTGAACTATTAAATTGAAATATAATTCAGTTTTTGAATATATCGATTTGATTGCAACTGAATTGATAAGAATAGGGGTTTGTTGATGATATAAATCCATATAAGAATCATGAGGTTCGACTTGCGTTCTTGTGCTGAAGCCACAATGCAGAGAATCAATGAGACTTGGTCTTTTTATAAAAGACGCAACCGATATCAACACTTGAGTTTTCATTACAGTTGATTTTGCATTGAACGAATGGCAGAGTTATATGGTGGAACTGGTTGCGAAGTCTGCAGAATTGGAACCAAGGGTTTATCAAAACAAACCAAGACAATTGAACGCAGAGAGTAGACAATCGATTGGAGATTTGATTGCACAGAATTATGAAATCAGTTGGAACTCCGATGGCGCAGGAAGAATAACGAAGGCGGGGTTTATTTATGGTAAGAAATAGAACGGAAGAGTGCAGAACCCTGAGTCAAAGAACCAAGCGGAACCGTGAGAGTGAATGGCGAAGGAGGTTTTGAGGAGGAAAAACTGGTTGTATCGCGTTATTCAAAAGTGGTAACTAAAATTCCTCAAAAAAACGCGATGCCACAAACTCAAGCACACGTGTCCTAAAGTGGTATTCGATTACTGCTTTTATCACGCGTTTTTGACGTGTTAAAGCCCGGGAGGAAAAATAACACGATATGCGTTATATCCATCGGATCAGTGGATGAGTGCACGATAAGCCCACAACCATTAGATGAGAAGGGCCGTTTAAGTGCTGGGGCCCAGTCCATTGCGCAACTTTTGAGTTTTAAACCTCGTACAAGTTACTTGCGTGATTTTCGTCCGATCTTGAGGTAAGAAGACCCAAGGGCGTTCGTACAGATAATTTGTGGGCTTGTTAACGCAGGCATGATAAGCGTTTGACTCATTATTTTGGTGGGCCGATGCAGTGTTAAGGTGATATGATGGTTTGTTTGATAACCGGGAGTTAATAACATGCGGTAGAATCAAAGGTTGTGTGAGGTGGGTCCAGCGTTACATATAGTCAAATCTTAACATATAATATGATGCCGCACTTGGGAAATGAATGAAAGCGGGAGAGTTAGCTTGGTTAATTTAATTCAGGCCTTGATATAGATTGTAACGTTAGTGCAAAGGCAAGATGTGACCCGAAGACGTTATATATATTCTAATTTGTTGTAGGTCAACATTTCATACGTTAGTTTTAATCCAAGTCAAAAATGTGTGTAGAATGTTGGCAAGGAGGTACGTATTAGTAGCTGGGGCCCAAATTTCAAAATATGTTGGTGTTGGTATGTTACCGTGAAGGTTCCATATAATATTTATTGATGTCAGGATGCATAAAACAAATATGCATGGAGCTTTACTGAAATATGATCAATGTGTGTTATAAAGGGTTCATAACATTGGACTAAAGACATGATATATAATTACCTTGGGTTTAACGATGTCAACCAATGAAAGTATGATTGCTGTGGGACCCAACCAAACTTTAATATTTGGCGGGGTCTTAATAAAGTCCAAAGCTTACTTGTTTCATAACATTTGATTTAGGGATGGTGATATATTTTATATATGAATGGTATGATTGAAATGTAGCGGTGGACGTGATTTATGTTTATTTGTTTACAAAGGATATGGTGGTGTATTGAGAAATGAATACAATGCCGAGAGGAAATTAACTCAAAGGGTCTATGGTAAGCCTATTAAAACGGTTCATCTCGTTTTGAAATAAATTAAGGGTGAAGACTTTGGAATATGTGGGTCCCAATATATATGGTTCTATAACCTTTACTTGTAGAAAGTTTCCGCATAGTTTTATATTTTCCAGAATGTGAGTTAAATTGACTCATATTTGAAATCTAGGGAATGTGGTTTTGATAACCATTAGATGTGAAAGGAAAAGCCTCCGCATACATTGATTTAATTTCCAGCATAGGGAAAATGAATGGAGAGGAATTTTAATTTGCACAAGACTTTGAGATCTATTTGGGACTAAAATTAGAAAAGCAGTTATATGTACAACAAATACACAATTGTAGTAAACAGGTGAATATGAACAGGAATGAAAATGTGGGTTTGACAGGTGTACATGCACAGGTGCACACAATTTCAGTAAACAGCAGAGGTATGCAGAACAGTTACTTAACAACAGTAGAAAAGACAAAACCAGCAAAGCCAAAGGCCAGAAAAAGGGTTGAGTGAAATTGATATATGTAACTGAAAATGTGAATGTGGATGTTTTAATTGATTTTATATTATTTGGGATGCATTGGCAAGTCTATGGTAGGAAAAAAAAACTCCCACTAAACTTAATTTGTATAAATTACTATATTCTTCGAATAATATGAACAAAAGAAAGTAGAGAGCGAATTCAAGAAGTCATATTCAGTCATTTCTAATTCAGTAGAATGCAAAGACATGAATTTAGTTTGTATAAAATAGTTAATATCCATAGGTAGAATGGAAGAATGTCACGAAAATAGAGAGAGAAAAAGAGAGAGCACATGGTAGAATTTGAAGATAGTTGAAAGTAATGAGAAAGTTATGAGAATGGAAGAGGAGACGAGAAGAATATAATAAAGCTTTAAAGAGTTGAGAATGAAGAAATGGTGACGGTAGACGGAAGAGAAGAAGGAGGAGAGTAGAAGAGAATGCGGAAGATGCGAGAGATATAGAGGCGGATATGAAGGGTGGTGCACGGTAGTGAAGATGGTACAAAATAGAGCTGATATCCAAGGTAAATAAGCAAGTGTTTTTCTTTTGAAAGAGTAAGGAAGTTGAAGCTTCCCTATCAAGTTGTAGCTTGATAGATGTCAGTTGTAGCTGACTGAGGTAGGAGCCTCTTGTAGGTTGTAGCTTGCAGAAAATAGATGGGAGTTGGTGCTTCCACATCAAGTTGTAGCTTGATAAAATGTCAGTTGTAGCTGACTGAGGTTGGAGCCTCCTGTAGGTCGGTTCCTGTAGAAAATTGATGGGAGTTGGAGCTTCCTTAGAAGTTGCAGCTTGCAGAATTGAGGTAGGAGCCTCCTATAGGTTGGTGCCTACAGAAAATCAATGGTGAGAGGGAGTTGGAGCTTGCCTTTGCATCACAACAATAATAAGATGTGGTTTTCTCCCTTTATGGGTTTCCACTTATATCTGGTGTCTATGTGAATAATGTCTATTTGTTGATATGGTATATCTATTCTGCTTAATACTCGCTGCTCACATATTAACATTGTTGGTACATTATCTAATCTGCTTATTAATTTCTTCTCACAAATTAAGATTGCTCACATATTATGTTGATCATGAAATCAAGGTGTTAATAAAGTTTAATGAAAAGTTTTAAAATTCCATAAATGTGTTAAACTGATTCACCCCCCCCCCCTTTGTTTAACTAAGGGTTCAACAATTGGTATCAAAGTCGATTCCTTTGGTGTAAGCCTAATAGCTTTAAGGAGATCTGGTTGAGTCATGGAATTTTAAAATGTACCTGTGTTAAGTACAAAAAACTTTCCTGAATGGAGAGATAAGGTTAAAACAGGTTTAATGGCTTATGAACCTGAGGTATGGAAACTTGTATGTGATGGTTACTGCACAGACTCTCCCTCGGTGCAAGAACAACATAGGAATGCCAAGGAAAAATGTGCGATATTCAACAGTCTTCATAACAAGGATATTGAGTTAATAATGGATTTAACCTCTGCAAAAGAAATCTGGGATAGATTTCATTTCATGCATGGAGTACACACTAAGGACTGCACTGTCAAGAAGGAGAAGAGAATTAAGAAGAAGAAAAATTCATGTCAACAAGAAAATGTTCAATCAAATGAGGTACCTGCTAGTGTGAATGGAAGTAAGAACCATGAAGAAATTGCAGCTGAGGAAAAATCCAAACTTGATACAACCTTACTAAAATATAAAGATTGAAGAATGAAAACAAAGACCAGAAGACATTGGTGCAAATATGTGATGAGAAAGAATATGAAGATAAGAAAGATATAATTGGCCTGAAGACATAGCTTGAAGAAGCAAATAAAGTAGAAGACACTCTGTTGGAACAAATGAGAGAGAAAAGTTTGGAATGTGAGAAATTGGAAGAAGGAGTACTGAGCCTGAGAAAGAAATTAGAAAAGGCCCAAAGAGAATTGTTAATGAATACTCCTCAAATGAAAAGCTCTGGACAGTTGGACCAGATTGTAAACGCTCAGAGGTCACCTCTCATAAAGGCTAGGATAGGATATGAAGGAGAAACCAGTAAGTCCAAGGTTGAATATAACAGGAATATCATATTTTTAAAATTTGTAAAGGATAATGAAGCAACTCAGAAGATTCCTGCAGAAGCAGAAGCCAACAAGAACACGATTTGCAGAGAAACAAACATAAACAAGCAGCAACTTGAAAGAACAGAGAATGAGAGGATGAAACAATCAGTTGTTAAAGGCTCATACCCTCCTGAAGATGAAGTGAATAAATTTGGAAGATGTCAAAGGAGGTTCTTCCCTCCTATGAAAAATATCACATGTTTTTATTGTCATAAACAAGGACATATTGCAGCACACTGTAAAACAAGGCATATCAACTTGAACTAGCAAAAGATGCAGCAAATGAGAAGACTACCTCAAGCAAGAAAATGGAAAGGACACACCAGATACACAAATCATTTCCATGGTTACTGTTATGCATGCAATAATTTTGGACATAAATCTGTTGAATGTAAATTGTATTTAAAAAGGGAAACAAAATATTATACATCAGCTCAAATGTACCTTGGCCAAATAAGATTTTATGTATGCCTCAAGCTTGGTCACAAAGCAAAGGACTGCAATCTGCCATATACATTAAAGAACTCTAGACAGATGATGGAATCAAAGAAAATCAAACAAAACTATGAATCTAAAAGAAGTGCAGACATTATGAAGAACCCCAATAAAGTATGGAAGGAAAAGATAAAGGGGGATCCTGTTACCTCAATAACTTAATGAATCCATCATACTCTTAGGGGGATATTCTCTAGGAAGAAAAGAAAATATCGAACCAGTGATAAATATGAAGCAACATCCCAGGGGGAGAGCAGTTCATAAATAGTCCCCTCAAAAGTAGTCTAAGAAAAGCTCCATGAAATGAGAACAACTATTGAGATTAGGAAGGGAAAGGAAATTCCTCTAACAGATAAATATAGAGGAAGAAGATTATCTGAAGTTTTAAATAGCTGACAGATTGATGGAAGAAGAGAAGACAACAAGAAGCCTTGGTGGTAGAGAGAACATCAATCATGAACATGTAAGCTAAGAAGACATCAACACATTAAGTGATGATCGCATTGTGCATCATACTATTAGAATTAACAATGAATTACATTAAGGATGAGTAAGAGAAGTGCCTATCATCATTATGTAATTACATCATTCATCTATGAAAAGTCCCCTTGGAGGAGTGCAGTTAATTAAGTGATAAATCTCTGAGTGATCTGCCCATGAAGATTCCTAGTATAGAAATTGAAGATGTATTCACAAAGATATTTATGTTAGAATAGTTGAACTGTATATAAAGCAGAAATGATTCTGGAGCAGTCCTAGAAAGGAAAATGCAGTGACAGTCTTTTAAATCAGAATGACAGAATAAGCAGAAGGTTAATGATGCCAAGATCAGATTCAGTACATTGATGATTGTTGTTGAGAACAGTGGAAAGATCTATTTTAGAAACTATGAAGGTTGTCTTAATTATGGGTTCATGTGCAAGCTGAAGTGAAATCTCTGCATGGTTTATCAAAGTAGTTTAGATTGGTATTTGGTACAAGAAGCATGCCTATAAAACAGAATACAAAGTGTTTTTAGTGGATCAGGGGCCTAGTATAGGTCCTCAGGATCAAAGGATAATGGCAAAAAGTACATTAAGGTAGTATCCCAGCGTTATCTACATTTTAAAGCATAAAAGGGTTAATGAAAAGGAAATAGGATCAGTGTCTTGTTTATACTTGAAGTAGTATGATGAGCACTGAAGCAGTATCTATTTCTAGATACAACTACATGCCTTCCTGAAGCCAGTACAGATATATCTTCAAGGCCTCTTTCTTAAGACTATTCATAAACTCTGTGAAGTCCGTTGGCTGAGATATCAATTAAACAACTTGAAGATATTTCATTGGAAATCATCATGAAAGAATTGTTAAAGTATCTTCAGCATAAAGGATTTGTTGGTGTTACACAATAATTTGTCACCATCCCTGCAATCCCCATCTCGCTCATTGGAGGGTCATTTTTGTGACCAATAAGCACTATCATGCCTTGAAAATACCATCATTGCATCCCTTTCCATGAGGAAAACATTCCTTCTGTTGATCATTTCTTGAGGAGACCCCTAAAAACACTTGTTTTTGCCTTGGCGCTGGTAGCCCGTTATGTCCTCACGCCAATGGGGAAAATTAACACTGAGCCCGCGCCAATTGGAGCTCTCTCCCAGTTAAGCGCCTGCGCCAATCTGCTTAAGGAAAGTTTTTTAAAAAAGGAGGCAAATTTTTTATTACAACAACTTCATGGATGAGTCATCAGGAGTGGTTTCGACTGAATAGCCACAGCCTTCCTCCTTTGGCCTCTTGTTTCCATCTTATGGGGAACCTCCCAAGGGATAAGGCCTCCCTTCCACTATTGTAGGGATCCCAACCTCCTCCTCTCCTCTATAAATATAGCCTTCATCCATTGATGAAGGGGCTGAATAGCTGAATGACTGAATGGTTGAGTCTCCAAGAGCCTTCATAGCCAAAATAATGTTGCAATAGTCCTCATAGAGCCAAATCAGTAGCAAGGAGATTGACGATCGAAGAGAGAGGCTTGTCCCATCCCCGACGAGCTTTACCGAGACGTATTCCGCTGACGACCCGCCGAAGGAAGATTCAGCGTCAGAGGCAGGTTGTATTTTCCTTTGTATGAATTAATGATAAGAGACTTTGGTTATGGTTCCACTCGTATTGTTCATCATGATCATGATTTGTGTCTTCTCTGACTGATACATAATTGCATATATTGGGTTTTACGCTTGTGTTTTTCGTGTTTCTTGTGTGTGTAGGTGTTCGATCACAGCAAGCGGGAGGATTGTGATCTGCTGGATCAAGGAAACGGGAGCGTTATCTTCCCTATGAACAACAACGTTGGATTCAAGGTAAGACTTCTTCGCCATTTGGTTTATTGCAATTAGGAACTTGCGCTTTAGCGTGATACGATTGTTGCTAGACCCGATCTGGGCTAGTATGGATCGGCTTTGTCCGCAGAGGGGATTTACCTCTACAACAAGTTGGTGACTCCACTGGGGATCATTGATTTGGGGTACTGTCTTGTCTTTTCGGTCGATTCTTGAATTTTCTTGCTTGATCAGCTCTTTTGGCTGGCTCTTTCTGTGTTTTTGGTTTTTTTTAAGATTTACCATCACTAGTCTATTCCTTGGATTGCTCTTTTTTATTTTTACATAGTAAACTTGAATGGCATGCTTATTAGCCTGACAGTCACACCAATTGGCGCTTGTTGCCAGTTTACTACCCGCGCCAATCCTGTTTTGGCGCTAGATTCCGCTTGACAGTCGCGGCAATTTCGAAAGGTGCTAGGGTTTGCTCTGTTTTGAGCTTTTTGAGCTTGATCTGTTTGTTTGGTTTCATTTTTACGACTGCTTGAGTGTTTTGGAGCCTTGTTTGACTGACTGTGACCTTCATCCTTTGGTTTTTTTCCCGTTTCTATCGATTTTACATTCTAGTCCTAGGGCATCTAGGTGTTATAGTGTGTCGAGCCTCTCATGGGAGTTTTTGGTTTCTATCTATTAAATCAACTTTGTGATTTCTTCTCTGCATTTGTTTGGTGGTTGTCTATCGTTTTATTGTGTTATTTGAGTGATTGGATTCTTCTTCATTCGAATTTCGCTTTGTCTCGCTTTGAGCCTAGATTACATGGTTCATTTGAGTCTTGGAGATTCTGCTTGAAGTGGTGGGTCTGGTCTTGGCTGGGAGAAATTCTTTGTTTTTTCATTTTTAGGCGTTGGAACTTGTTGTCAGTTAGAAATCCACACCAATTGGCCATTGGCGCTAGTTTTCAGTGAGAAAGTCGCACCAGTTGGCACTAGTTGTCAATGATAAAGTCATGCCAATTTCAGGGTGTGTGAAAATTGAGATTTTTTCCCTAAATCTTTCACCAGTGTGTCTTTCCCTTCCGGTATTTTCACTATATGAGCATAGATTATATTGCTCATTGTTTGAAATGTCTTATTTCCATGATTGTTTGATGTAAAAGGGAATGAATGCCTTGTTTTGAACTCTTGCTTTGGAAGTCCTCTTTGTGTTTTACCTCATATGTCTTGTCGCCTTTTGAGGGATTTCATGACAAAGTGTTTGAAACAACGATTGCATTCTTAGTGTTTGTTTACATCTCTTTTGCATTCATCCTTCATTAAGGAGATTTGCGTTTATTTAGTTTTTGTCTCAAAGTGTTCTTTTTGTTAAAATTCATTAGATCACATTGCATTGAAAAGTATTTTTGAGATTTATCATTGAAATTAGATCACACTGTTTAATGATTGAAAGCTAAAAATCGCATTGAGTGCATTCTCTTTCATTAAAAGCATGCATTAAGTAGATTCTCATTTCATCAAAAAATGAATTGAGTGCATTCTTATCATTTGAAAAGAAAAGGAAATTGTGCATAGATTACAATTGCATAGTTTTCGAAAAAGAGGATTTTACATAGATTACATTGCATTATTTGCATCGTTGAATGTTTGAAATTACTTTTGGATAGTGAAAGTCATCTAGTTTTGAAAAATTTTGTTTACAGTTTTGTTGTTTGTTGCATCATTTTTTGAAGCTCTTCCCTTAACTAGATAGCATTCATCGAATTGAAAGATTTCTTTTATCATATAAGTGCATTTAGGAGATTTTGAGACATAACACTCGCTAGGGCCTGAAAATTAAAACATAATTGAAGATTAACATTAAAATATATTCAATTTACACTAAGGCAGCATTGAAACATTAACGAAATATTTAGAGGTCTAGGCTAGAGACGTGTTCCGACGTCTTTAAACCTAGTAGTTGTCATTCGCCTCTTGGCTTTAGACAACACTAGTACGGACTTGTGGTCCCCGTACCGTCGCGTATATAAAGGGAGACCCCACTAGGTTTCTATCCTTTATCCATAGGAAGCTGAGTCTGCCACCCTATACCCGTGATACACCAGACACAGCATTCGATGAGATTGCCTGCACGTACGTTAAGTCCTTGGTTGATTTCTCATTCATTTTGAAACCAAGGTGTATATTGCAGTTTACGGTTATTTGGTACACCCTTTGCCTAGAATTCCAGAGTAGTCATTTTGATATTTTCTGACTCCTTAAATTTGAAAAGATCATCAAGCGCTTGTCCTTCCACGCTTGTTTCCAATCTGAAAGCGATAGAGTCACCTTTTTCCTGTTTCTCGACTCTTAAAAGATGAAATGGTAGATTTTTGTTTCAATGTTTTAAAAACTAACTGCCCACAAAATATTCCTGGTTAAAATTAGTTTCCTTAGGGTGTTGTTCTACAGTTGTTTCTTATGGAAACTTTTCCGGAGTTCACCAACCAAGGAATCCCCTCCGATGGGAATCCTGGTCATTTTCCTCCTTTTGGGAATGTTGGTGCTCCTTACATGGAAACATTGTCCCTTCCTGGGTTAACTGTTGGGTTGCTTGTTTGGCTGTTTTCAAACTCTGTGGTCTCGAATGTCTCAGCTATTGTTCAATTAGTTCCTCCACCTGAACAACATCATGTTGATTCCAAGGTGGGCACGTCTTCAACTGGTGTTGGTAAGGCTCATAAGAAGCAGGGTAAGATTACCAATCCCTGTAAGTTGTGTGGGGGGTACCATGCCATTCACCTTTGTCTGTATATGGATGAAGCCAAGCGAGTTTTGGAAAACTCAACTGCTCCTGCACCGCGCCTTTCGGCCGGTTACAAGAAGCTATCTTTGAGTCCTCCACTAGTTGATCCTACAGTTGGTCAAGAGTCATCCTTGGTCAATCTCGCTCCCCTGGAAATTCCAATTCAGGAATCCATTCCCGACCAACCATTTTTCATGGGATCGGTTGAACTAACCCCGTCTACGGTGGACCAGGTCTTTTCCGTTGAGAGTGGACCTCACATCCCTTAGGTTCGTCTTGTTTCTTCAGATTCCTCAGACTTGGATAAAGATTCTCCTGTCCCTATATCTTAAGAAGCTGCTCCTCCGCCTCCCGTGATGGAGGTCTTGGAGGATACTCCTCCCGCCTTCAAGATGGAGGTCATCGAGGATGCTCCTTCTTCTTCCTTAACACCAGGGGAAGACCTTCTTGGTTTGATGGTAGCCCCTCCGAGTAGTCTGGTCACTTCCTTTGATTGGAATCGATTTTCAGGATACCACCTTCCATCTTATGTGCCTTTTGAGATAATGGTACAAACCTCTGGTCTGGTCGTACCTAGCACTATTATAGATGAAGGTACATCTATTAGTGTTCTATCCTCAACTACTTGGAAAGCCTTCGGTTCGCTGCCGCTTGTGCCTGTTACGCAGAATCTGTTGGCGTTTAACAGAAGAACTAGTCAACCGTTAGGGATCCTTCCAAGGTTACCTGTTACATTGGGAGGTAAAACCGTCCATATGGACGTGATGGTTTTTCCAGGCCCCTTGGATTTCAATCTGCTTTTGGGGTACGATTACACCTATGCCATGGGAGCACTTGTCTCCTCCCTTTTTCGTGTGGTCTGCTTTCCGCATGAAGGACGGATCGTGAACATTGATCAGCTTTCGTTCTTTGGTCCTGATGTGGAAGTTTCCCTGCCATCATCCCTTCCTGGTTTTTATCCACCCATTGTATCTACCCCACCAGAGGTCAACTATGTGGCTACCTACCCCGTGCTTGTACCCAGTGATAGTGCCATTTTGCATCAGGTGCTGGGGCATTGGGTCCTGACTTCCAGGATGTTTTCCTTCCATCGAGAGTGGAAATATTGGAAGCAATGACTTTTTTTTCACTATGATGAGTTCGGTCGGAGCACAGTTCATTTTATTGTGTCAAGCTCCTTAAAAAATGAAACAAGCTGGTCGGATCATAGTTTGTTTTCTTGTGTAAAGCTCCTTAAGCCATGAAACAAGGTGTCCTGAGGATAGTTCTTTTAATGTGTCAACCTCATTAAAACAATGAAACACGTTCCCATTCAATTCGAGTCTTTGACAAGATCTCGTAAAATCCCAGTCGAGTCGGTCTCTTGACCTTGTAACTTGAACCTTCACTCCATCTGCCTTTCATATGGATTGAAGCTTGGGGGGCATGTACCTCGAATTGAGTCACCATGCTGGGGGCATGCTTACTAAAATGAAACCAGTTTCAAGCATATTTTATCTTTGTTCAAGGTTGTGTAAAAATGAAACCAACTTCAAGCAAAGTTTCTTGATTTCAAGCTTGTGTAAAAATGAAACCTTTCCCATTTTACCTCTTGTGATTGCCATTTTATCAACCTGTTTTTCCAGATGAGCCTTGGTTTTCTTATGAACTTCACTTGGTTGTTTTAACCATTCCTGAGGAACTGCTGTGATGAGTGGTATTGTTAGCCAACCTCTTAACCTTTACTTATTCTCAACAGTTCCACCATTATCGGAACCAGTGGTTTCCCTTTATACCACTCGTTCCTCTAGGAGGAGTCAACTTTCAACTCTTTTCTGACTCCCTAAACTTGAAAATATTGCCGAGTCCCTTGTCGTTTCAATTTCGTTAAAGTGGTCGCAAAATGACATCTACCCAGTATACGTTTACCCATTTTTCGAGCTGGGATAGATTATTTAAGAAAAAAGAATACCCTAGCCTATCGCGACTAGGAGGTTTTCTCAGACTTAGTTTTCTACCTTTTCGGATCTGAGGAACTATTTACGAAAAGGGACCATTGGAGTTTACTTTTCTTTTGTCTTTTTAAACTCTCTCAACATGAAAAGATGTCGAGTTCTTCCTCTGTCAGACTCGTTAAGCCCTGATGACATTGGATTCAGTCGTAATGACGTTATTCGAGTTTCTCCTTCCTAGGGTCATTAAATGTACTAGGATGGATTCGTCCGAAGGATGAACTTATATGACAAGCATATGGTATCCTTTTCAAGCTTATGTAAAAATAAAGAGGTACTCGCCAAAAATGGTGGGGAAAAATGGAACCACTATCATCGTCATGTCTGCAATATGTCGCTCTTGAACATGGCACATGTCTGCATTTGTGTCAGGTTGGGAACATCTCATCTCATTTTCCACTTGCCTCCGTGGGTTTGGGTGATCCCTTTTGACCTCTCATCTACTCTTTGCCTTGTCATCATGACCTCTGATCTTTTGATGTCAAATATTTCCAAATCCATTGTCGTGTCGCCGATATGTTCAAGAGAAGTTGACCTCTGTAAAAGTCTCAACCTTCCTCTGATTCTCATCTGATCCTGATTCACAAAGACATTACGTTCCTCTATCTCGTGTCGATGATGTGGGAAAAATTATGGCCCACCTTCGATCAAGGTCACTTCCTGTCGACTTCAGCTCATTATCCAGGAAGCTGATCTAGAGACTCCTTTCTGGTACCTTGGAGCCTGCATGCCTCATGTTAGGTCTCTGTAATAAGCAATATTGGCAAAATTCCGATCACAGAGTTAACATCATTTCAACCAACTTTGGGATTCTAGGATCTAGCCCTCCTGAATCCGGAGAGGGATCTCTCCAATATGTACAAAGATGGATTTGTCTTTGAAAAGCTTAAGGTGATGATATTAGGCTAGTTATGAAGTTCAAGGGTTTGGTTTTGTGTTTGGATGGTTGAACATAATTTCTGTCTGAGGCGGAAAAATCTATATGCAAATAGGTTCAAAAGTGAGAATTTGCAAGCAAAAAGAGTAAGCTTTGATCAAGAAGAAATATGATGGCAGGTTTTCAGTCCTTTGGGCTATGGAGTCATAAGAGGATTTAATTGAAACAATCAGGTCTAAGAGTGGTCTATGGGGCAAGTCATCTATGCCTAAGGATCTTTTTAAAGTTTGATTTATGGAGTGGAATGATACAATAAGAAAGGGAAATGACAGATGCAGAAAAAAGAGCAGCCCAGGATCTGGTAAGTAATTTGAAACTAGCCAGCCTTTGACCAGGCACTTAAGAAAAACATAGAAGCAACCTAGGATCTGGTAAGTACTTTCAAACTATCCAGCCTTTGATACACTTCTGATAGAAAACATTTAAAAACAAAAGGGAAACTTGAAGGCAACTTTTGGAGTAGAAGCTAGCGGGCCGGGCGCACTACAAATCCTCTCCTAGCTCTTCTTTACTTGGTTACTTTCAAGACAATCACAGAAATAACACAGAATGGCCTAAGATCTGATAAGTACTTTGAAACTAGTCATCTTTTAACACATCCTAAGGAAAACAATCAAATAGTTGAGCAAATAAGAAATGGACTCAGGGCTAACCTTAATTTCCTCAGTTCATCTTCACACAACATATATTGAAAGTAACATTTAAGAATAACATTCAGCTAAGACAATAAGATGAGGGAACGCCAGCATCCCTATACTTGAACTGAATTAAATCATTCTCAAATAACACAGTTGAAAGAAAAAATTTAAATAAAGGTTTCTCAGCCAGAGAAGGTTACTGATATACAGTAGGTCCTAACCCTGTTTAAACTGTTCTTTATAGTGGAAAATGAAACAAATTGAAAACAGAAACAAAATACAAGTTACAGTGAGAATAACATCACCATCAACATAGACCAGGATCCCATAAATCAGCTTGTATTGATGCTTCAAACCAGTTACAATCTTCAAATCCAGTGTTTTAATCCATCTCTCTTCATAACCTAACCTATCTGTTACAAGCAGAGCTCCAAGAGCCAGTGAAATCCTATCTACAATCAAGAGTCTTCAGCTCAGTTACAATTACAATGCTTCAGTAATTACGTTAACAACCAACCCCTCACTCATCTTCTACTGAAGTATTTATAGAAGGATGAGGAGGTGAGATCTAATGAAAAGATCTCAAAAACCAATTAATACAGATATTAATGTCTTCTTAGACATCAAGGGGCTCGACGAAGAACTATACAGGTGTTCCTCTGTATTAAATGATTTACACGCATGAATTTAGCTCGGTGAGAGCTTTATTAGACTTTTGAGGCTCTGTGTATCAATAGGGTTGCTCTACCGACCTTCTGTCATTAATTTCCTGGCAGAAATAACTCCTTTGGCTGTGTCGAGGCAAAATGTCTGACTTTGATCAATAAATTCGGTTCTTGATTGAATCCTTTGAGGCACAGGTGGCGCTGTATTCGCTGGGAGGAATCAATTCGCCTCCATTTGTGGCGGTGAAGGGTTTCCTGATAAAACACTTTAGATTTTCCTTTAATCTTCGTTTTAGATCCGAGGATTAGGCGTTTGATAACTGTCTTAGTCTTAATCCCCACAAATCTGTCCACTAATCTTCTATTCTGGTTCATTTCTGGTCTTCAATCTCTGATACTCTTTTTTTGCATTGATTTTGACGGTTTTCTCTGTTGTGCAGGGCTGCGCAGGTAGGGAAAGGCATCAATGCCTGTGGAAACATTGAATAGATGTAAAAACTAACTCTGTAAGTGATTTCCTTGGAGAAATTGAAATGTAGAGGATCGTCACCCTCCTAGTCTGAAATTTCCTTTTAAAACACAAACAAATGACCTTAACCCTACAAAATACAAAAAACACGTAAAAAATCCAGTTTATAGGACAATCTACTTTGGGGAATGTTCGGAGGAACGCGGGCCGTTGGATGGCATCATCCAACGGCCGAGATCAAATCTGGACGGTCGTGGAAAAGGTTGAAGAAAGATTAAATCAGGACCGTCAATCTGCAAAAATTGACGGTCGAGGTCGGGCAATGGGAAGTCAGCGGGAAAATGTCTGACCGGGCGATGGAATCATGAGGACAAATAATAGCCATCGATCTGCAGAGATCGATGGCGGAGATTGAATCTTGGACGCGCGATGGATGGGTTAACGGGTGAGCATGTTCGTTAAAGGTCGAGCAAGTGAGGCGATCAGCAGCCGTCGGATGGGAAGTCCCAGATCGAACGGTGGGGGTGGATTTCGCTGCATGGTTATGGTGTGAATTTTAACGCGCGAAATGAGGTGATAGCATGGCGGTTTTGAAATAGTGGCAAGGACACGCGTCGGCCAGCGTATGGAATCGCTGGCCGATGGGAGAAAACCACCGTGGCTCAGAAGGTGGTGCGAAATGGAAACCGGTGGTTTCTTGACAATCGACGCTGGAGAAAGGGGGGTTCACCTGGTGAGATGTGCTCCGCTCTGTCGGATCTGGGGAGCAGATCGACGGTCCAGGTTGATCGTGAAATAAAACATGTGATTTTAATTATTCCCCGTTAAACTTTATAAAATGGGTTTTTTCGGGTTTTCAAAGGGAAATGAACGGAGGAAAATGGTATTTTCTGGTTTAGCACCTAAGGACTGAGCGGTCAGTCCTGGTGCTCGGGTATATGGAGGAAAATGGCCCGGGGGCTTAGCTTGAAAGGGATAAAACGCCAAAAACACATAAAATATGCCATTTATATGATTTCCAATGATTTTTCAGAGGAAAAAAGGGTCCAATAAGTTAAAAAGTGAGTTTTTAACCTTGGGAAGTGGAATGTGTGAAGGGTTAAAGGGAAAACATATGTTTCTGTGGGGTTTTTATGAATAAAAGGAAAATTGAGAATGATGTAAGTTGGAAGAAAGGGAAGAGGAGAAAAAAGGGGAACACTGCAGTATTTGACTTGGATTTTTGCAGGATATCAGGGGTTTGGAGAAAGAAACAGGTATGAAGATTTAACCAGCAACATGAGTTTCACCAAAAGACTTCAAGCACCAAAAAATTTAGGGCTGAATTTGTTTCTTGAAGGCTGCAAAGAATATTTAGCCACCAGCTGATATGATAGGAAAAATATGGGTGGCTAACAGCGGCTCCACTTGGGGGTGGTGCCTTCCTGAAGGCATCAAGAATTCAGACTTGATTTCTCTAGGATGCTGACTGGTGCCTGATCCATTATTTGCTCTGGCTTTGTTCTGAAAAGTAATATCGGTCATGAAAGAAATATGAACTTCATCAATACAACCTCTACCTACCCAATCCTACTGATCTAACATTTTTTCTTCATCAGAGTGCACTTGGATTGAAAAACTCTTTTCACAACATTTTATTCTTTTGAAAGCATAAAAAACTAATCTACTTCTATTCCCTATTTCTCCTTGAACTCAGATTAAACAGTTGAGCTCAAACATTTCTCTACCTATTCTACTGTCTGTTGGGATTAAACTATCCAACAGGCTTTCATTCTCTAAATTCTAAAGCAGAAATTTAAAAACAACTTAGTCAAGATTAAGCTGTTTGACTAACTGTGATCTATGGCATAAAAACAAGCTGCACATAGATTATTATTTGCAGAAAATTAAAAAACAAAAATGGAAGGCTTAAGATCTGAAAGTCTTGAAGCACTGACTTCTCTTTTTACAGCTCTGTTTTTTGCTTTTCCCTTGAGCTGTCCTTGCTTTTCTTCTGGTTCAGATTTTAAACTGATTAGAACCAGATCTTTACATTATTTGACTCATAATTTAACATAGATCTGAGTCATCTCCCTTTGGAAACTTTGGTTCAGATTTTGAGTTTGTTTGAACCTTCAATTTCTAATCTAATCTATCTACTGATAAGCCAAGATTGAACAATTTGGCAAATCAAATTCACTATCCTATCAGCAGAAAAAATTCAAAAGCTAATTAGTCAAGATTAGGCTGTTTGACTAACTAGAAGTGTGTTCTTGAGGAGTGGAATTTGAGCTTGTGCACTTTCAGCATTTGTTTCTCTTTTTGGCATGGGGCTTTGCCTTTCTTGTTTTCATTCCTGCCCTCCTTTCATTTTTTTCTTTGTTTTTGTATTTTTTGATTTTTCATAACTTTGAATGCAAATGGGGGATGGACTATTCATAATGGAAAAAGAAAAGATAAAAAGGATTCAAAACATAAAATGGATCAAGAGAAGTAATGCTTAAGCATCCTGCCATTGACAGGACCCCCAAACAATTCTGTTCCATCCAGTTCCTGTAAGAAAAATGCATTATTACCAGCGACTGAATGAATAGAGTAAGGGCCAAGCCATAGATTTTCAAATTTTCCATGATTTCCCTTGTCTTCCCTCCTTGAATCCCACTTCAAAACTTTGTCCCCAATCTTGAAATTGCTGGCCTTTGTTCTTCTATCAAATATCTTCTTGATACTGTCTTGTTTCTGTAATGCTTTGTTATACACTTCCTCTCTGGTTTGCTGAAGATGAATGGTTTGATTTATTCTTCTGATTATGTTATTTTCTTCAGTCTGCAACTCTTGAATTAACTTCATAACTGGTACACCAAACCCTTGAACTTCATAACTAGCCTAAAGTGGTCTAAAATTTCCTTTTAAAACACAAACAAATGACCTTAACCCTGCAAAATACAAAAAACACGTAAAAAATCCAGTTTATAGGTCAATCTACTTTGGGGAATGTGCGGAGGAACGCGTTCCATTGGATGGCATCATCCAATGGCCGAGATCAAATCTGGACGGTCGTGGAAAAGGTTGAAGAAAGATTAAATCAGGACCGTCGATCTGCAAAAATCGACGGTCGAGGTCGGGCAACGGGAAGTCAGCGGGAAAATGTCTGACCGGGCCATCGAATCAGGAGGACGAATAATAGCCGTCGATCTGCAGAGATCGACGGCGAAGATTGAATCTTGGACGTGCGATGGATGGGTTAACGGGCGAGCATGTCCGTTAAAGGTCGAGCAAGTGAGGCGATCGGCAGCCGTCGGATGGGAAGTCCCAGATCGAACGGTGGGGGTGGATTCCGCTGCATGGTTATGGTGTGAAGTTTAACGCGTGAAATGAGGTGATAGCATGGCGGTTTTGAAATAGTGGCAGGGACGCGCGTCGACCAGCGTATGGAATCGCTGGCCGACGGGAGAAAACCACCGTGGCTCAGAAGGTGGTGCGAAATGGAAACCGATGGTTTCTTGACAATCGACGCGGGAGAAAGGGGGGTCCACCTGGTGAGATGTGCTCCGCTTTGTCAAATCTGGGGAGCAGATCGACGGTCCAGGTTGATCGCGAAATAAAACATGTGAATTTAATTATTCCCCGTTAAACTTTATAAAATGGGTTTTTTCGAGTTTTCAAAGGGAAATGAATGGAGGAAAATGGTATTTTCCAGTTTAGCACCTAAGGACTGAGCGGTCAGTCCTGGCGCTCGGGTATATGGAGGAAAACGGCCCGGGGGCTTAGCTTGAAAGGGTTAAAACGCCAAAAACACATAAAATATGCCATTTATATGATTTCCAATGATTTTTCAGAGGAAAAAAGGGTCCGATAAGTTAAAAAGTGAGTTTTTAACCTTGGGAAGTGGAATGTGTGAAGGGTTAAAGGGAAAACATATGTTTTTGTGGGGTTTTTATGAATAAAAGGAAAATGGAGAATGATGTAAGTTGGAAGAAAGGGAAGAGGAGAAAAAAGGGGAAACACTGTAGTATTTGACTTGGATTTTTGCAGGATATCAGGGGTTTGGAGAAAGAAACAGGTATGAAGATTTAACCAGCAACATGAGTTTCACCAAAAGACTTCAAGCACCAAAAAATTTAGGACTTAATTTGTTTCTTGAAGGCTGCAAAGAATATTTAAACACTGTTACTGATGAAATAGGTAACTTGACCTCAAAACGGGAACTCTAGCCCAAAAACTCTCAAAAAACATGAAAAAACACCCCCAAAAAAAAAATGTGTCTTCCAGAACGCACTTGTTTTTTTTCGAAGGTCAAATTTCAACATTTTCTAAAATTATGCTAAAAACAAAATTGTTTGTTGAAAAAAGGATTGAAAAAACACCCCCCCAAAAAAAAGTGTGTCTTCCAGAACACACTTGTTTTTTTTTTAAGGTCAAATTTCAAAATTTTCTAAAATTATGCTAAAAACAAAATTGTTTGTTGAAAAAAGGATTGAAAAAACACCCTCAAAACAAAACCAGTTGATGCTGGAATAACAAAAAAAAAATTGTGTCATAATTTTGACACTTGTAACAATGGAATTAAAGACAACATATTAAGACATTTTTTAAAATCGTAAATTTCTAACATTTTTGATAGATGATGTTAAAGATAAACAAATACATGTTTGAAGGGCTTATAATTTTGAACAATTTTCATCCATGTTGTTAAACATAAAATATCTTGACTTTAAACAACCCCAAATTTGTAATTATTTTCAACCATAACCTTAAAGATAAAGGTAAATCTAAAGTTTTTCAATCTTAAGTGTTCAACATACTTGAACAATGAAATTATGGAGAAAATATAAGACTTAACAATTTAAAAAAAATGAACAAGTAAATGAAAAAATTATCATTGCACAGAAACAAGTAAGAGTAATTTTAATTTTAAAGAATAAAAACTTATCTTTTTTCAAATCTTAGCATAAGACAAATTTAAATATAATTTCAACCAAAACCTAAAAATCAAGCATCAAAACAAAGTGTTCTGTCTCAATGAAGCATATAATTATTAAAACTTTTAAAAGTATCTTATACCAAATGGTAACAATACATAATATCATGGTAATATCACTGCATAATCTAAAAATTCAACATTAGTTTCTATTTTCTATTTTACTTATAATTAAAATATCAACATTGGTACATTGAATATAACATAAATTATTTTTGTAATTCATTGTTACATTGTCGATATTCTAAAGAAATTAATTCTTCATAATTAAAACGTATAATCCAACAAACATAGAAATGTCTCAGAACTTCATGAAAAATGAGGTGGAAGTCAAAATTTTTATTTCAAGTTACCATGCAAACATCAATTACATAAAAGTGTCTTAGATAATTATTCAAAATCAGCCATAGGTTCTAGCACACCATCATAATCTACATCTTCAGATGAATGGCTCGATGCAGATGAAGATGATCCATATTCTTCTCTTTCATCAACTAGTGCTCCATCTGAGTCAACATGCATGCCCACCATTTCAGAGTTCAAAAGTCTTGTAGATCTACGTCTACATTCTGCAGAGTCCCATTTCAACAGTAATTGTTCCGGTAGCAATTTCTTCAAAATATTTATGGTCTGCAACCGAAGAGTTCCTCTCTTTGTCAAATTGAAGTCATACACAAGTATGTCAACATCCTCCAATTTTAAGACATATGTGCGGCGACGATTTATATTTGTGCCCTTTCTTTTTCTCTTTCTGCCAATTCTTTTTCCACTACCATCTCTGGCTTGTACACACCATTGAAAGGGTGGGTACTTGTGGCATACCAATGTACATCAACAGCTGTAATCTCTTCATTTTCATTAATGACCTTTATAACCTTGGCAATCCAGAATGGATAGCCAGGTGGATCTTCATCTGCTAACACTGCTATCATGCAACCCTCCTTAAGATCCTGCACAGAACCCATGTAAAGGTCTTCCATGGCTTCACGTTGTGCATGTGATCTTCTAGAACCAATATAGATTTCTCTTTCCTCTACCTGTGGGAAATTAATAATAGCTTGAGGCTGTTGTTGTTCAACATTGTGTGTTTCTTGATGTTCATGTTCATTTGGCATATTTTGTGGCCAAAAAAAGGAGTCTTCAAAAGCGTATCCTCATTTACTGATCTTGAAATCATATCACTTTGATTACTGAAAAAAGACTCCCACCAAACTGAATCAGTAACATCGAAGTATTCATATGTATCTCTAATACATATTTTAATTTCCTCTAGACATTCAAAATAATTTATCTCTCTCTTCTGCCTTCGTGCATTATGGAGTTCGAAAACTGACTGTAATAACAATATCTTTGATGAAAACATTGGACGCTCTGGAATGAACTTCAAAAATTCTAAACCTGATGATGGTCCCCATTCTTCAATAGTTGAATACTTCTTGCCCCATATAAGTGTTATCCCATCAATTTTTTTGATACGAAATTGATGCTGGAAGCTAATGTCGTTAAGTTTTTCAATGCATTTCTCCTCACCATGCAATCCAAAAATAAACCTTCGCATGTCAATAGTTTCTTCCAACACATGAAAAACAGGCTCTCGAATGTATGATTTCTTAATACATTCAATTAATGATGGCAGGCTCCCAACACCTTTCCTCCTCAATGTTACTGAAAAACGACTAAACATTTGATCAATATGATCATGAGTATGCCCAACAAGAAGGAAACCAACCTTTATCTTTTTAAAAATCCCCAATTCAACAAGCATGTTTAGATACCCAAAAAGAACTTGATTTTTGCTCTCACGACTTGTGTTGTCTAATTGTAAATACAAAACTTCAGGAAGAATCCCAGACCAATGAGTAACCACATCATGGATTATAGTTATGGTCAGATTTGCATCATTGTGAATATTTGGAGTTGTAAAGAAAACTCTTGGAAACATCTTCTCATTAAATACCATACAACCAACCAAGTGAAACTGAATGAAATTTTCCTCCTGTAATTTTTTTGGCGTGCGGACAAAATGTGGAAGAAGTGTTTTTTTTTTGTCCATACCATCAATTATCAATCCCAGATATTTATTTGGATGATCACAACACTTCTTTCGATGTTTATACAACTTTTGTCTTTCACTTGTTTGCTGATTGCGATGGTCTTGAAGTTCTTTGACAACGGAATCTGTACATAAAATAAAAGAAACATATGAATAAATATATTTTCATAGTTGATAAGTATCAAATTTTAAAAAACAATGTTTTGAACACATACCTCTTTCTGCCCCTTGACATTTATTTCTTTTTGCTTTAAGAGAAGCACATGTGCTGCAAATCCCCATCCTTGTCTTCTTAGGAATACGAACATTGTTGAATTCAATTTTCCATATCCTTGTAAAATAAGAATATGTAATAAAATTACCAATTCCTTCAACAACTTCTACATAATCTTTGTATAACATGAATATTTCTCGTCTCGAGAAATTATCTGGAATATGTATTGTGTCTTTATTTGGCATACACTCTCCATGATTTGAAAAGAATTCTTTCATCCATGTCTTAGCAGTATTTGCAAACGGCCCCACCTCCCGTCTATGACGTGCTTCTGAATAATATGTGGGATCCTTTTCCAATCTATCCTGGATTCTTGACAAACGACAATTACCAATTGAATACAACATTTTGAACGCCTTTCTGCAAAGCAATACATTCCCAATATGATAATCATAACCCGCTAGTGTAGATTGCATGCAACCCACTAAATATGAATTTTGCATGCTTTTATTCATTGACATATATGTTTTCCTTTTCTGCAAAGCAAAGTTGAAATCCATATTTTTCAAGCAATCCCTTCGACAACATGCACTTGAAATCAAATGAACGATAGAACTTTTTGTCGTGAGATATTTTGTCCTCACCCTTGTATAACTGGAATGCTTTGGATTGATATGAAAAGGTCTACTCCTACTCCTAGTTGCAATATTTGTTTGCAACGGCTTCATCATTCCATCATCCTTTGTAAAAGTAGTTTCATCACCATTAGAAGGAATATTATCCCCACTATCATCATCCTCAACATAGTTAAGAAATTCATCAACATGATTGCGTGGAAAATTTTCTTTACCATCATCAGTTGAAGAAAACATTTCACAAGAATCATCGACACTTTTGTAACCCTGGCTCAAAAGAAATTCTTCACCATCTTGACCCATGCTTTCAAATTCTTCCTTGGGAGGATTCAATTCTTCATCACCATGAGTGTCTTTGAAATGGTCACTTGGAGAAAATGCAATATTCAGATCTGTGTCTTTAAAATTATCATTTGCAAGAAACTCTTCATCCTCCCCTTCCTCAGTGGTGCTCTCATAATCCTTGGGATTAGGCATAAGTGGAAGCTTTGAATTTGTATTCACTAGACTTTCTTCATCCTGCCCCTCCCCTTCCTCACTGAAGCTCTCATAATCCTTAGGATTAGGAATAAGTGAATGCCTTGAATCTATATTTATTGGAAATTCTTCATCCCCCCCCTTCATCAGTGGTTAAATTATAATCATACATTAGATGAAGCAGAAATGGCCAGAAACCATCCCTGCCTTCATCATGGAAAGTTGGGTATAACCTAGGGGATTAGGACTTATGATATTTTGGACACCAAATTCTTCATTCCCCCTTCCTTGCTAAAAGTAACATAATCTCAGATTAGACTGCTGTGCATATTTGACTTTTCAGCCTTCATTCCTTCTTTCATCAGGCAGGTCAATATAATCCTTAAGATTAAGACGAAGTGGAAATTTTGACTCTGGAATTTTTTCGTCCCCCTCTTCATCAGTGGTGCTTGCATAATCCTTAGGATTAGGACGGAGTGGATATTTTGACGCTGTAAATTTTTCATTTCCCTCTTCATCAGTGGTGCTGGCATAATCCTTAGGATTGGGACGAAGTGGATGTTTTGACTCTGAAACATTATCATTCCCTCTTCATCAAGGGAAATGTTAGATAATCCTTATAGTTTTAATAGTAACTTGATTAATATTTTGACTCGGAAATGCATCCTTCATCAAAGGTTGCTAAGTATACTCTCAGATGATAGTGATGGCTTTGAATTTCACAGATTCTTCATCTTCTCTTTCATTTATTGTTTTATATAACTTAGGATTAAGTCAAGTGAATATTCTTCACTTTCATCAATGGTAAACTTCATAACTTAATAGACTAAGTAGAAACTTTAATCGTAATTTCTTCTATCAAGGCTCCTTCATTACCTGTTTACAACTTAGAAGATTAATAGTGGCAGAGAACTGAAGTCGATTTTTTGACTCTCTATTGATGGTGAACGAACTCTCGTTATATTCATCACTCTGAATAGAGTTGTTACGTGACGAAGATGTTGATGTTGTACAAAGAAAAACTTCGCTATCAGAAAAAACCACGGATTTCAACAAGAATAGGTTGAATGATACAAATTCCTTTCCCACTTACAATATATAGCTTAAGATCAAATTTCCCTCCTAAATTTTCCCTCCAAAAATTTAAAAATTTTCCCTCCAAAAAAATTCTGAAACTTGAATTTATTTAACTATATTGACTACATGTAAATATTTACAAAAATAACATGATGTAAATATTAATTATTTAAACTATAATTAACTACATGTACATATTTTAGATTTTAAAATTTAATCGCATGATTTTAAACATTGATTACATATAAATATTAACTATGATAACTAAATACAAATATTAACTATTTTATCTATAATATTAAATATAATTAATTACATGTAAGTATTTCATATTTTAATTTTTAATCTGAGATTATATTTGAATTATTCAACATTCAGTACATGTAAATATTAAATAAAATATTAATTATGATAACTACATGCAAATAATAAGTATTTTAATTATAGTATGAACTATAATAAATTAAATGTAAATATTTTAAATTTGAAATTTTAATCCCACATTCATTAAACAGTAAACCAATCAGACAATATACGATATTTAAAAGGAATGATTGTTTCTATTCATCACATCACATCAAGTTTTTTGGTATTTGTTGGAGCAAATTTCTGGAGGTGTTGTGTTGGCATTGGTAACTTCGTGGAGGCATTGCATTGGCATTGGAAGCTTTGTGTCGCTATTGGTAATTTTGTGGAGGTGTTGCATTGGCATTGGTAACTTCGTGAAGGCATTGCATTGGCATTGGAGGCATTGTGTTGCTATTCGTAATTTTGTGGAGGCATTGTGTTGGCATTGGTGACAACAACTTTTTGCATTTGAAAGGTTAGTTTTCCTTCTATTCTGTCAATTTAGAGATGATTTTGGGAAAAATCTGTTTTTCTATAGTTTTTTTGTGTTCAAAAACTACTTTTTTAAGGTTTTTAGGTTCAAAAACCTTGATTTTTTTATATTTTTTTAGTGAAGAAAATGCAAAAAAAACTGAATTTTTTAGGGTTTTAAGAACAAAAATTTAGATTTTTTTTTTTCTTTTTTAAGACTTATAGGTTCATTTACACATAAAAATCCATAAAACGACCATGCACATAAAAAAAAATGGCCTTATAACATTTTTTATTTGTATTTTTTTTTATCATAAATATATGAGTGATTTCATTATTTAAATTTTTTTTTTTATTTGAGAATTTTTTATTTTATATTTTATTTTATTTTATTTTTTTAATTTTAGATCTTTGTTTTATTTTTTTAATTTTAAATCTTTAATTTTTTTTTCCTTTATTGTTTTGTTATATATATACATATATATTTTTTAATTGTATTGTGTTATAGTTTTTTTCTTTTTTCTTTTAATTATATTATTATCTTAAAACAAATGTTTTTTTTTATAGTTTATTATATTGTTTTTTTTTTTTTTTTTTTTAATTATATTATTATCTTAAAACAAATGTTTTTTTTATAGTTTATTATATTGTTTTTTTTTTAATTATATTATTATCTTAAAACAAATGTTTTTTTTTTATAGTTTATTATATTGTTTTTTTTTTAAATTATATTTTTAAATTGTAAAATTTAAAAAAAATATTTATTTTATTATGGGGTGGTGCCGGCGGCTGGGCTGCCCCCGTGGCGCCGCCCGGCCGGCCCCGGTGCCCAACGGGCGGGGCTCGAAATCGGCCCTCGGCCGCTGGGGGTGCCTGGAGGCGGGCTGGGCCGCCCCCGTGGCGCCGCCTGGCCAATGTTTTTTTAATTTTTTTCTTTTAATTTTATAATATTGTGTTTTTAATGGTTTTTTTTTAAATTTTTTTTTTAATTTTATAAAGTTTTTTTTTTAATTGTTTGTTTTTAATTTTGGTTTTTTTTTTTTTTATAATTTGGATTTAAAAATTTTTTTTATAATTTTTTTGTTTTTTTTTAATAATTTGTTTTAAGAAAACATTTTATAATTTTGATTTTTATAATTTTATTTTGTTCTTTAAATTTTTTTTTTAAGACAATTTCTTTTAATAAAACAATCATAGAAACATTGTTATATATAAATATAAAAAAAAAAATTATTATATAATGTAATAAAAACATTATTAAATACTAATTGTTAAAAATTTCAAAATATAACAAACATATATATATATATATCAAAAAAAAAATACAATATAATAAATTTTAAAAAAAGAAAATTGTTTTAATATAACAATAAAAATTAATTAAAAATATATATATAACAATACAATTAAAAAAGTAAAAAATTATATAACATTATAATATTTGTTATAAATAGTTAATAACTTTTTTGTTTTTTTTTTAAATATTAAACACAAACTGAAGTTTCAAAATACTTGTTTATTTTTTAAGTTTAATTTTAATGCTTTAATTTCAAACTATTTAGTTTTAGAAATACATTTTGTTTATTAAATTTATTTTATTCGCAATATTTTTCCATTAACTAATATATATATATTTTTTTTTATCAGGAAAATGGCATCAAAAAAGATTTCTGTGAATGTTTCTGGACCTAGGGCAGCAGCTCCCAAATCTACGGTAGCAGCTCCCAAATCTACGGTAGCAGCTCGACGCACTATGGATACAACTCCCAAATCTAAAGTTGCAGCTGAACGCACTATGGACACTATTGGACGCAATAAGGATATTGTTGCACACACTAATAAAAGTCAAGCAAGTGGGGCACCAGGTTCATTAAAGGTTGTTTCTGATTGGAAAAACGCCAAGGAAATAGATAAAACCGATTTCTCATGGTATCTTGAAGACAGTGAAACGGAGGTTGATATACACATCTATCTGATTTGTGGTATGATTGACTTAAATGAGCAATATGAGGTGATGGGCAGAGTACGAGACATATGTATGGTCCCGAATACAAACACTATTTATGTTCTTGTAAGGGAGGCTCAGAAACGTGAGAAGGTTAGATTTCGTCTATCAATCGTCAAGTATGACACAGATGAAATAACTTCAAAATTTTCTGAAGAAATAGCAAAAAACATTGCAAATAACATTGTAAGTATGCTTATTTTTATTTCCTCTATGCATTATTGTAAGGATGATTCAATTTTTTATAAATTATTGATCATTGACATGTTTTATTTTGTTTCATAGGATTTTGTTCCGGGTCTTTCAAACATGTTTGATGGCATTTATATGTTGGTGCCAAATGTTATGGATGTGATCAAAACTTTCCACAAAGACAAAGAAGAGGAAAGGAGATTGAAGCAAAGAGCAATAGCTCGTGACACTACAACAGTACAAAGAGGGGATCAACCAAGAGTCACTAAGGTGGGTCAATCTAGTAAACTTAAACATGTTTCTTTTGAAGGTGTCGAACATGAAACAGAAAATTATGATAGAATTAGTGAGGAGAAGATGAGAACTATTGTGCAAAAGAAGAAAACAGATCAGACACCAAAAAGAAAAATTTCCAAAGATCTCTCTCTTGTACCTCATGAAGGAGAGCTTGTTTATAAAGAAACTGATATGTTATCCAATAAGACTAGGAAATCAAATATTGGTGAACCTGTAAAGGTCGTGAGTAGCAGTGAAGAACAAATTGAAAGCTCTTATGGAAGCAGAGAAATCATAACACTAGGTGCTGAGTTAGAGGATGGCATTATTAAAACAAAACAAAATGCTATTCGACAAGAGTTGAGGAAGAATAAATTAATTCTTGGTGGCCAAACATTTGAACTTAATGATAACCAATTTTATGGCTCAGATGAAGGGAAATCTCAATATCAAATTAGAAAGGCCCATCACCTACATGTACATAATCTGAAAACATTGTTCAGGTTCAATCCATATGCGCATGTGGTGGATTCTGTGGTTCTTGTTGATCCATGTCAGGTTCCCAACAAACAAGCATTTGACAAGGCAAAATGTTTTGATTATAAATATTATGTAATTGGAGGAAACCATTCAATAGAGGCTAAAAGACAATTGATTGCAGAATATCCCAATAAATATCTTTTTCAAACAGTGAAATGCATCATTTACGTTGGCTTAACAGAAATGGAATCAAAGTTATTGGCATGGGATCATAATGCAGATAATGAGTACAGAATGAAAATGACTTTCATCCAAAGGGTCAGATTTATTCATAATGAATTCATAGAAAAATGTCGTGGGGATAAGAGAGAAGTTAGTGTAGCATTTCGAAAGGAATGTTTAATGGAAATAGGTTATCAAATTGATGAAAAAAAAGCAAAAGATGGAAAATTGAATACAAATCTCTTCAGAGGCACAAATAACATTTTTCAGTTGGCATTTAGAACTGGGGAGGTATGGGATTTGATTGATGAGATTTTTGATAGATGGGAGAATATTTCCATAAAAAATCAGAAAGTTAGAAAGAGTAAACCCATAATATGTACCAACAGTAAGGGCGGTCCTGAAATGAAGCAGCTTCCAGAGGATATGACTATTACACCTTGGAGAACAATGCAAGGTGTGAAGGATGATAAATTAGTCAAATCAGTATTAGCCCGTGTGAATTCGGGTGAATTATCAATGGAAGAAATGTGTGCAGAATTTCAAAAGTAAGTTTCTTGAATTATTTCTTTCATTATAATTTTATTTTAAATAAAGCATAATGATGTTGGTAGAATTTGTTATACATGTCAATATATTAATGTTTTTAACTTGATTTATTCAGTCAGAAAATTTATATGAAAATACAAGAACACATGGTTAAAATGTTGAATGAAGACAGTTGGGATGATGTTGTACGTAACTACCCAGAAGCAAGTTCTACATCAACACTAAAAGAGTTTTATATTGCATTCAATAAGGTATGTTGATTTATAAATTTATTTTATTCATATTTTAACTATTTTTATTTTATTACTTATACATATCTATATCTATATATTTTTATGTCATTAAAGATGTCGAAGAAGGATGGAAATGGAGTACCAGATACTTTCAAAAGCTTTATTGAAAAAATTAAGATGGAGAACATGAGAAGGAAGCATCTTATGAATGTTGAACTAGATCCTACTCTTAATCATTACATTTGGAATGGGCTCGACAGTGTCCAATATCAAATAATACAAGGTGAATGTGAAGACATTGCAACACTAATACCTAAAAGGGAGTATGGCCTAGTTATTGCAGATATTCCTCATGGTTTCAATTTCCCAGACATTGAATATGATAGAGAACCATATACTTATCAAGCTTTTAATAAAGTGGTTACGGGTTTTCAAGAAGGGACAACATCACCACTTTGGCGATTTGTGACATTTCATTCAGACACACAGTTTCCAATGTTATTAACAAGCTTCAAGGGTAAAGCAAACTCAAGGATGCAACTTACATGGTAAGATTTTGAAATTGTATGTTTGATTCCTCCTAAAAAAAATTATTCATGTAAAATTTAATTGAACTTTTACTATGTTATGTAACAGGCAAAAGTCAAATATTGTTTCTTCCGAAGATCAACCTATTATAAATGATTGTGAGTTCATCCATGTTGAATGTTGGACAAAAAAGGATAGCTATAAGCATATTATTATGAATCGAGTAGATGGGAAGAGTCATAGTCAAGTATTGGTTTATGATGCAGTGGTAAAAAAACTAACATATGAGGATAAAGATGCAAAAGGAGATATAGTTAACATTTATCAAAAACCACAAGCATTGATTAACTATCTTATAAATCTATGTTCAAATGAAGGAGAATGGGTTTTGGATTTATTCTCAGGTTCAGGTAAGTTTTAATATACAAATTTAAATTTAAATATTGTCTTTTTTACTTTTTATGTCTCCATAGTAATTTTCTTACTTTTTTTTTGTGCTTAATGATTAGGTACAACACTAGCATGTTGCCTACAAAAAGGAAGAAATTGCATTGCCATTGAGAAAGATCCAGTTCAATGCAAATTTATTCAACAAAGAATTAACGCTCTTAAATTCCTTCCAGATGCGAAGCAAGAAGTTGGTTTGAGGAAAGGATATTTTAATGAATCACGTGTGGCAAAAAAAGCAAAGGAACCTCAACCATCATTATATGGAATGATTGGAAAGGGACACTTTGGAATATTTGCTGACATGAAAGATCCATTAGAAGACGGAGATGATCAAAATGAAGAAGCAAATGCTGCAGAAGAAGCCATCAATGCTGTTCTAGATGATGTTGAAGATGTATTAGTTGATATTGTTGATGATGTTTAAGTTATGCTTGCAAACAAAGCTTATTTTTCAGAACTACTAATCAGCTTTACTTGTAATGTTTAGACTTTGATATTTTATGAGAACAACCCATTTTTTTTGCAAAAAACATGTGATTGCTATTATTTTTTGACATAAAATTCAATAAAAATGTTGTTTTCTTAAGTTTTTTTGTTAAAATTCTCCCAAAAAATTAGTTTATTTAACATGTTTTTTTCAACAAAAACTCTGTAAAAGTGTATTTTTGGCATTGTATTTATATTGAAAAATTGTATTTTTTTGTCATATGGTTCAAAATATTGGTTTTTTAGCGATAATTTTTTGATGTGCATTGAAAAATTATTTAAAAATACATAAACATGTGGAAAATATAAACTTTAGAATATTGACCTTTTTTCCATCTTTTATGTATGTGAAAATATTGGTTTTTTAGCGATAATTTTTTGATGTGCATTGAAAAATTATTTAACAATACATAAACATGTGGAAAATATAAACTTTAGAATATTGACCTTTTTTCCATCTTTTATGTATGTGAAAAAGTAAAGATATCATTACAAGTTTTTATTTAAAAAAAAAATATTTTTTTATTTTTAAAATACAAGTACATAAATGCACTTAAAAATAAACATCTCACAGAAGAAGAAGACATTAAAACATTTATAGTGTCAAAATCAATGCTATAAAAAAAACGTTGGTGATGATACACCACCACTATTCAAAATCGACATAAAAAACACCACTTTAAAAAAAAAAATTTATTAAAAAAAAAAAACAAAATGAAAAAAAATTAAAGTGCCAAAAACATGCTCAAATTTTTTTTTCTTGATTCTGCATCGCCACCTTTTCAAAATCAGGTGTTTTTCTTGATATTTCAAAAAGTAGGTAACATTGAGGTTACCTATTTCATCGGTAACATTGTTTTTAGCCACCAGCTGATATGATACGAAAAATATGGGTGGCTAACACCTCAATGGTAGGTTCTTCCCGTTCGACGTGAGGTTTTCGTCATTGGCCTCCAATCGAGTGATTCTACGGGTGTTCAACGCCAGCTCACTTATTCACATGCCGTAGATTGTACCTATAGTACCTTGAGGGCCATTATCACTATTGGTGGTACCTCTCGCATCTCTTAACACCTTTCATCATTGGCTGGTAATCAGGCGATGTTCTTGCATGTTCGACTTCAGCTCACTTATTCGCATGCTTGAACTTGTACTTTTTTTGGGTCAAGATAGAGCACAAGACCCTGTATTTTTTCTATTAGAATCCAGGTTGCGATTTTGTGGATTATTATGATTGGTTACATGACTCACTGATTGGATGGCTGCGACCATACCTGAGTCTATTTATCGATCCTTACTGGATGGCTGCATCCATACCTTGGATCTGGATTCTTGTATACTCTATTACGGATGGCTGTGTCCATACCATGTATATATCATGTATTTGAGATATCAGTTGTACTTCTCTACGCAGGTTTTTTGACGGTAGTGTTTTCAGTTGGACGCGTTTTCGTAAAGCATTTCACCCCTCTCTCTCTTTCGAGCCTCATGCTTTAGGGGGCATCTGTTACATAGTAATTTGTCACCATCCCTGCAATCCCCATCTCGCCCATTGGAGGGTCGTTTATGTGACCAATAAGCAGTGTCATGCCTTGCAAATACCATCATTGCATCCCTTTCCATGAGGACAACATTCCTTCTGTTGATCATTTCCTGAGAAGACCCCTAAAAACACTTGTTTTTGCCTTGGCGCTGGTAGCCCGTTATGTCCTCGCGCCAATGGGGAAAATTAACACTGAGCCCGTGCCAATTGGAGCTCTCTCCCAGTTAAGCACCCGCGCAAATCTACTTAAGGAAATTTTTAAAAAAGAGGAGGTGAAGTTTTGATTACAACAACTTCGTGGATGAGTCATCAGGAGTGGTTTCGACTAAATAACCATGGCCTTCCTCCTTTGGCCTCTTGTTTCCACCTTATGGGGAACCTCCCAAGGGATAAGGCCTCCCTTCCACTATTGTAGGGATCCCAACCTCCTCCTCTCCTCTATAAATATAGCCTTCATCCATTGATGAAGGGGCTGAATAGCTGAATGGCTGAATGGTTGAGTCTCCAAGAGCCTTCATAGCCAAAAGAATGTTGCAATAGTCCTCATAGAGCCAAATCATTAGCAAGGAGATTGACAATCGAAGAGAGAGGCTTGTCCCATCCCTGATGAGCTTTACCGAGACGTATTGCGTTGATGACCCGCCGAAGGAAGATTCAGCGTCAGAGCCAGGTTGTATTTTCCTTTGTATGAATTAATGATAAGCGACTTTGGTTATGGTTCCACTCGTATTTTTCATCATGATCATGACTTGTGTCTTCTCTGACTTATACATAATTTCATATATTGGGTTTTACGCTTGTGTTTTTCATGTTTCTTGTGTGTGCAGGTGTTTGATCGCAGCAAGCAGGAGGATTGTGATCTGCTAGAGAAAGGAAACGGGAGTGTTATCTTCCCTACGAACAACAATGTTGGATTCAAGGTAAGCCTTATTCGCCATTTGGTTTATTGCAATTAGGAACTTGTGCCTTAGCGTGATGCGATTATTGCTAGACCCGATCTGGGCTATTAGGGATCGCTTCTGTCTGTAGAGGGGATTTACCTCTACAACAGTTTGTAATTCACCTTTAAATAGAGATTGATCATTGACATACATACCCCCTTATGTCATAAATAAAACTGCATGGTTGATAAGTGAGACTAACCAATACATTGAAGGGTTTGTTTTGAAAGTACATTTTACAAGAAGTAAAGTCATTTGGTCTCTTAGATTGAAAGATATCATCTAATCTCACAATAAGTTGCAAACTCTGGCTTGATTCATTCATCACATTTGTAACAAGGACCTTCAGATATTAAGGGTAATATCGTTATCAACATCTTAGCTCATATCACCACCAACAAGCAGGAAAGGTGAACCACAGCAATAAAAGAGATATTGGCATCATCATAATTGAACAGATATTTTACTGCAGATGTGTATTGCAGAAGAAGACATATTCCTTCTACAATATTCCTCAACAGATATGTAGTATATTTGAAGCACTCTCAGTATTTTAGCTTTGGTCCAATGATGCATCTCTGATTAGATAAGGTTGGTACAATGTGTTCTATGAAGTGTCATTATCTTCATTTCAACATTATACAAGTGAAAGAAGTATGTGCTTTGGGATTGTCTTAACTTACAATGTATATACAAGTTCAATAATTCTCAAAATTGTTCTCTCAAAAACTATTGTACACCAGTTTAGAACAATATGGTACAAAGTCAGAAGAAGGAGGCCTAAACATAACTCAGAGAGAGGAAATGAAGAGATAGAAAGCACACTAGGAAATGAGCAACCCTTTTCCATTGATGTCAAAGGGGGAGGAGAAGCAAAAAGGGTCTTCTAAAAGGCAAGTAGAGGAAGTGTATTGCCATCAATTCCAAAGGGGGAGATTGTTGGAAATGTTGTCATTGATGGCAAATGAGATGGCGAAGGAGTACCACCTAAACCAGCAATAAGGCAAAGTAGAATACAAGAAGCAGAGGCAGCAGTAAGAAACCATAAAAGGAGGACAAAGGAGACAGGGGCAGTAGTAGAAGGACCAATTGATTGGAGATCTGGAGAGACAGAGTTGTTTGGTTGAAAGGGCCACTGAGTTGATGAGATTGGCAAGACTTTAACTCTGTGGTAAGGTTGGCATATACAATTTATGATATTGAATGAAACTGCACTGGAAAATTTCAAAGTAAGCAGTTGGCATTTTAATGTAACTACAATACAGTTGAAGTTGATGGGAAGTATTATGGTCAAGCAGTGAGTTCGAATCAGTACCAAAATGGAGGTTTAATGATCCTATGTATGTGTTAATATATATAATTACTCTAAATTCATGCTTTACTATTGAGCTATACAGTTATTTTGAGCCTCCATGTGTTGTGTGTGAATAGGACCCTACAATAAGAATGACATTGTATTATGTGAGATTTGAAAGTGCGTACTCATTTAATTGGGTTCTGTGTGAATTATACTCATTGGGAAAATTAGTATAGATCATGGTGGATCAATAACAATAACTGGTTGAACTATTAAATTGAAATATAATTCAGTTTTTAAATATATCGATTTGATTGCAACTGAATTGATAAGAACAGGGGTTTTTTGATGATATAAATCCATGTAAGAATCGTGAGGTTCGACTTGCGTTCTTGTGTTGAAGCCACAATGTGGAGAATCAATGAGACTTGGTATTTTTATAAAAGACGCAACCGATATTAGCACTTGAGTTTTGATTACAATTGATTTTGCATTGAACGAATGGCAGATTTATATGGTGGAACTGGTTGCGAAGTCTGCAGAATTGGAGCTAGGGGTTCATAAAAACAAACCAAGACAATTGAACGCAGAGAGTAGACAATCGATTGGAGATTCGATTGCACAGAATTATGAAATCGGTTGGAACTCTGATGGTGCAGGAAGGATAACGAAGGTGGGGTTTATTTATGGTAAGAAATAGAATGGAAGAGTGAAGAACCCTGAGTCAAAGAACCAAGCGGAACCGTGAGAGTGAATAGCGAAGGCGGTTTTGAGGAGGAAAAACCGGTTGTATCGCATTATTCAAAATTGGTAACTAAAATCCCTCAAAAAAACGCAATGCCACAAACTCGAGGACACGTGTCCTAAAGTGGAATTCGATTACCAGTTTTATTGCGCATTTTTGACGTGTTAAAGCCCAAAAGGAAAAATAATGTGATATGTGTTATATCCATCAGATCAGTGGATGAGTGCACGATAAGCCCGCAGCCGTTAGATGAGAAGGGCCATTTAAGCACTGGGGCCCAGTCCATCATGCAAATTTTGAGTTTTAAACCTCGTACAAGTTACTTGCGCAATTTTCATCCGATCTTGAGGTAAGAAGACCCAAGGTCATTCGCACAAATAAGTTGTGGGCTTGTTAACGCAAGCATGATAAGTGTTTGACTCTTTATTTTGGTGGGACGATGCAGTGTTAAGGTGATACGATGGTTTGTTTGATAACCAGGAGTTAATAACCTGTGGTAGAATCAAAGGTTGTGTGAGGTGGGTCCAGCGTTACATATAGTCAAATCTTAACATATAATATGATGTCACACTTGGGAAATGAATGAAAGCGGGAGAGTTGGCTTGGTTAATTTAAGTCGGGGCTTGATATAGATTGTAACATTAGTGCAAAGGCAAGTTGTGGACCAAAGACATTATATATATTCTGATTTGTTGTAGGTCAACATTTCATACGTTAGTTTTAATCCAAGTCGAAAATGTGTGTAGAATGTTGGCAAGGAGGTACGTATTAGTAGCTGGGGCCCGATGGTTAATCTATGTTGGCGTTGGTTTGTTACCGTGAAAGTTCCATATAATATTTATTGATGTCAAGATGCATAAAAAAAATATGCATGGAGCTTTACTGAAATATGATCAATGTGTGTTATAAAGGTTTCATAACATTGGACTAAAGACATGATATATAATTACCTTGGGTTTAACGATGTCAACCAATGAAAGTATGATTGCTGTGGGACCCAAACAAACTTTAATATTTTACGGGGTCTTAATAAAGTTCAAAGCTCACTTGTTTCACAACATTTGATTTGGGGATGGTGATATATTTTATATATGAATGGTATGATTGAAATGTAGCGGCAGACGTGATTTATGTTTATTTGTTTACAAAGGATATGGTGGTATTGAGAAATGAATACAACGTCGAGAGGAAATTAACTCAAAGGGTCTGTGGTAAGCCTATTAGTAAGGTTCATCTCATTTTGAAATAAATTAAGGGTGAAGACTTTGGAATATGTGGGTCCCAATATATATGGTTCTATAGCCTTTACTTGTAGAAAACTTCCGCATAGTTTTATATTTCCCAAAATGTGAGTTAAATTGACTCAGATTTGAAATATGGGGAATGTGGTTTTGATAACCATCAGATGTGAAAATAAAAGCCTCTACATACATTGATTTAATTGCCAGCGCCGGGAAAATGAATGGAGAGGCATTTTAATTTGCACAAGACTTTGAGATTTATTTGGGACTAAACATAGAAAAGCAGTTATATATACAGCAGATACACAATTGCACTAAATAGGTGAATATGAATAGGAATGAAAATGTGGGTTTGACAGGTATACATGCACAGGTGCACACTATTGCAATAAACAGCAGAGGTATGCAGAACAGTTACTTAACATCAGCAGAAAAGACAAAACCAGCAAAGCCAAGGGCCAGAAAAAGGGTTGAGTGAAATTGATTTATTGTAACTGAAAATGTAAATGTTTTAATTGATTTTATATTGCTTGTGATGCATTGGCAAGTCTCCGGTAGGAAAACAAAACTCCACTGTAAACCTGAAATTTGTATAAATTGCTATATTATTCTAAATAAGCTGGACAAAGAAATGAGAAGGAAGAATTCAAAGAGTCATGATTGATCATTTCGAATTCCCAGTAGAATGAAAAAAACCATGAAGTTAGTTTGTATAAAACAGGTAATATCCATGGGTAGAATGTCACGAAAACAGAGAGAGAGAAAAAGAGAGTGTGCAACAGAATTGAAGAGAGCTGAAGACTGTGAGAAAGCTGCAGAATGGAAGAGAGCATAAGAATATAAGAAAGCTGCAAGAGGTTAGAGAATGCAGAAATGAAGCAGTGAGGTATAGAAGAAGGAGGAGCTGAAAGAGAATCTGAGAAGATATGAAGGCTGGTGCACAGCAGTGAAGGTGAAATAGAACATAGTTGATATCCCAGGTAAATCATCAAGTGTTTTCTTTTGAAAGAGTAACGAAGTTGGAGCTTCCCTATCAAGTTGTAGCCTAATAGATGTTAGTTGTAGCTGACTGAGGTAGGAGCCTCCTGTACGTTGTAGCTTGTAGAAAATAGATGGGAGTTGGTGCTTCCACATCAAGTTGTAGCTTCATAAATGTCAGTTGGAGCTGACTAAGGTTGGAGCCTCCTGTAGGTTAATGCCTGCAGAAAATTGATGGGAGTTGGAGCTTCCTTGCAAGTTGTAGCTTGTAGAATTGAGGTAGGTGCCTCCTATGGGTTGGAGCCTACAGAAAATCAGTGGTGAGAGGGAATTGGAGCTTGCCTTTGCATCACAACAATAATAAGATGTGGTTTTCTCCCTTTATGGGTTTCCACTTATATCTGGTGTCTATGTGCATGATGTTTATGTGTTGATATGCTATACCTATTCTTCTTAATACTCCCTGGTCACATATTAAGACTGTTGGTATATTATCTAATCTTCTTATTAATTTTTGCTCACAAATTAAGATTGCTCACATATTATGTTGATCATGAAATGAAGGTGTTAATAATGTTTAATGAAATGTTTTAAAAGTCCATAAATGTGTTAAACTGATTCACCCCCCCCCCCTTCTCAATTTAACTAAGGGTTCAACACTTGGATATTGGGTGTGAGCATATGGGAGCCCCATTTTTAGTCAAGGCTAAAGAGGAATAAATATAATAATAAATAACTAAAAGAATAAATGGGTTATTTGCTCATAAGCCGTGTTAAAGTGGTGTCAGATAAGGAAGCCTATATAGTAATGTTTGATAAAAATAAGTTTGGGAAGACTACCAAACAATTTTTACTACGATTACGATTTGGTTACCAAAGTGGGGTCTAGGCCACAAAGGACGTGCCACTGTATGATGGAAACCTGAATGTGAAAGAAATAGTTTATTGAATCATCTCATTAGATAAGTATTTGGAATAGAATATGTGGAGGATGACCAGAAGGTAAAATATGTTGTTACCAAGATAAGGGGACACACAATATTTTGGTGGGTTGAGCTACATGAATATCAAAGAAGGAAGGGAAAGCAGAAGATCAATATTTTAGATTAAATGGTAGCAAGTCTAAGAGAAAGTTTATGTCCGAGGATTATCAGTTGAAGTTATTTAGGAAACTAAAAAACCTAAGGTATGAATCTATGACAAAGAAGGAGTAAACTGGAGAATTTTACAGGTTGAACATCATAGAAGGTCACATAGAGGAAGATTTTTAAAATATTTCAGATACGTAAATGATCTAAGGTATGAGATCTAGGATGAAATTGACCTCTTGCCCCTAAATATAGTGTAGGATGCCTATTAGGTATCATTATGATCAAAAGAGAAGTTGGATAAAAAACAAAGCCAAAGGAGTAAATGAAGGAGTCGAACCATAGGAAATGGACCTTCGAGTAGAGGAAGATTCCAGGATTCAAGAGAAGACATAGGGAGCTCTAGTAGCTAATCTCCTAGAGGATGAGGATGAGGGACAAAATATTGTTTTTAGGAAGAAAAGGAAGAGGAAAAGAAATCATGTGCTACATATGTGGGAAAATAAGACATACGTTATGGGATTCTCTTGAGATTAAATCAAGAAATTACCATGAAGCACATATTGTAGAATCTAATCAAGAGGTAACAAAGGCAAAGGTGAAAGAAGATACTCCTGAAATAGATGAGTCACTGATGGTGAACAGAATATTGGTAAAAGCTAAGAAGGAGCCACATGAACCAGCTTAGAGGAGAAGCATGTTCCCGACAATGAGTAAATTTAAAAGGGAAACACTATAAAATGGTAATTGATAGTAGTAGCACTGACAGTATGGTTTTTACAGAGATGGTGGAGAAGAGATGTCACCCACACTTTATATCATGTTCAAAAAAAAAGTTATGCCACCCACATTTCAAATTCATTTTTTAGAGAAATTGTGAGATTACATGGGCTACCCATGAGCATCATCTTAGATTGATACAAAAAAATTATTTGGAACTTTTAAATGAGATTATGGAAGGATATTGAATCTAACCTTTTATATATATCACTCTATTACCCTCAAATATATGGACTAACTAAAGTAGTTAACATAAGTTTAGGAAACATGTTCACGGGTTTGGTAAATGAACACAAAAATCAATGGGACTAAGTTCTCCAACAAGTTGCATTTTCCTATAATGTTTCTCCTAACAAGAGTACAAGCAAAAGCCTATTTTAAGTTGTATATGGAATGCACCCCAAAGGCATTACTACACCCAGTAACTTGGGAAAAGAGGAATTGAGAAGTGCTGATACAAAGGAGTTTTCTACATCAACGAAATAATTACATGAAAAAGTCAAAGAACAACTTTAGGAAAACAAACAGAAGTACCAAAAAAGAGCCGACCTCAAGAAAAGAGAAGTCAATTTCAAACTTGGTGATATGGTTCTAGCTCATTTGAGAAAGAAAATATTTCTTAGAAACGATTATAATAAATTAAAGCTGAAGAAGTTAGGACCTTGAAAATTTTTGAAGAAATTCTCAACCAATGCTTATCAAATTGAATTTCCACATGATATTGGGATTTCACATATATTTAATGTTTCATACTTGTATCTCTATAGAGAACTTGAAGCAAAGGATGGAGAAAATCAATAGAATATTCGGTGGAGGGGCCAAATGCTTACAACCCATAAGTTACAGTTGGAAAAAATCCTTTATAAAAAATTTTGTGAGAGAACTCGGAAGACATATTATTATGAGTACTTGGTCATATCAAAGGGTCTTCCAGCCAAAGAGGTAGTTTGGATGAATTCCATAAATATCTAAAAAAATGGAAAAAATAGATGCATACCTCATGGATAGGAGTGTATAAGAAACTTTGTTCTAAGGGAGTTTGATGTAGTAGCATGATAACATTTTTTGATTTTCCTCATGAGCGGAAAAAACTCCTTGTAAATATCCTCTACAAATATCTAGGTTTTTTAGCTTATGTGTCCCTTATGGGACAACTTCACTTAGTCAATTAGTAGAGGGATTCTAGAGAAAAATAGATGTAATTTCGAGAGAAGCATTGCTAGCAAGCAACCTCCCGCTTCTGTTATCATATATTTCCTCTTGTTTGTAAATAAAACCAACTTCCCTGCAAACCTCACGAACGTGAGAAAGAGAGCCAAAAATAGATCATTCTAAGAATGCTTATCGAACTCTGTAAATATCCTCATGAATAGAGTTGAATTTGATATTTTCCATTATGGTTGTTTGGTGGATATAGTGTGTAATGAGTTGAGTCGTTCCTAGATAATAATTCGTTATTACTTTGAATATATTGATAATTATGAAAAAATCAAATTTCTCCTTAGTTGTTTGTATCAATCAATCTTATAAATAATAGACTACTTATTCCTTTTAAGAACCAAAATGTTCTTTAAATCCCGCTGATCAAGGTTGTGGTTTTATGCTTAAAACCAACTTTTTGTAGTTTTTAAACTTAATCAAATTATAAGCCCAATTTGAGGCTTAGTTAAATCAAGTAAATCGAGTTGCAAAAAACCCTCGTTTTTGTGGAAAAAATATCTAGGTTCAACAAAATATTTTTGTTACAAATGTGTGGTGTGGGACCCAATTTGAACAGAGAAGGGACTATACCCATCCAACTTCATGAGAAAGTGCACATTGCTAAAACTACCGGACTGTCGAACTAAGAAAGATATTTAGTGGGGAGGAGATATGAATTGAAGTGGAAGTTCCATTCAAAAAATAGAACCAGATATTGGATACACTAGGTACATTTGGGTCCCATGGGCCCAATTTGAGTTAGGTGAGGTTTATTTTTTTTTTATTAAATTTATTTGGTTTCTCTTTAAGAAATAGATAGTCATGACAGGGTTATGTTCCTTGACTGTGATTCACAAGAGGGAGAAAAAAAAATTCATAGCGAGGAGGTATTAAAAATAAATAAAGGTTTTAGGTTATGCCTTTTGGAGGGAGAAGTTGGACATTGGGTGCGAGCACATGGGAGTCCCGAGTTTAGTCAGAAATACAAATAAAAATAAAAATAAAAATAAATAAAATAAAAGAATAAAGGGGTAATTAGGACATAAACTTTGTTAATAATGAACAATGGAATAATGGGTTAAGGATAACAATTAGGGACAAAAATAATATAATATCCTTTGAAATTTTGTCAAATATAGTTTACCTTGATGATAGAGCTTAGTCTCACAATGTTTTTCAACAATTCTTTCCCTAGATCATACATTAGCTTACTCCAAGGATTTTAATAATAGGTATTACTGTAACTACCTAAGCAAGAATAAGAATGTTTGTGTGGCTATGTGCAAATAGGATCAATTGGAGATGTGAAATCATATTCATTCAATATATCAATCTCGAAAATTTCCAGTACACATCAACATATTTAAGGCTAAGAGTTTTTGTTATGAAATTTGCATTCATAATATGAACATTCAACTCACCAAGGTTAAAATTTGTGGACTAATTTGTTTCTCTTTTCTGAAGGAAAAAAATTGTAACTTTATAGTATAAATCTGAAAATTAAAACTACATTTAACATGCATAAGGCACTAAAAATAAAACATTTTCCACTAAATTTTGTATATGGTTTACCTATCACATTTTATTATATCCAAAAAAAAAAAAATTTAAATATTAGTTTAATCTTACACCATTTGACAAAATAAAAAGAGGAGTTTCATCCTCAAATATTTCAATATTTCCATGAAAAAGTTCCACTTTCTTTTAAGCTAAACATAAGACATAAAGAAAAGAAGAAATAAGAAACATATACACTTGTAGGTTATCATTAGTTAGGGATTTGGAGGGTTTTGTACTGATGTTTCAATATATTCACTTTTAGAAGCCCTATTTGTTTTGATATTAGTGCTACTTTTGATAGACCATTGGTTTTTGAATTGTATTTTCAATTGGTACTATTGAATCTTATTATCTTAAATAAATAAATATCTTAGATTATTTGATTCAACAAGGGGTTAAGAGGAAGGTTTGAAGTGTAACAATCCATTGAATACATTTAATAACCAACATGGAGTCACTCGTGACTTGTATTCTTCAATTTTTTTTTGAAGACCAATTTCACATGGCTTAAAAATACATATATTTTAATCCAACTGTTAGATCTAGAATCAAGGAATATACTAAATGAAAATTTTAATCAATTAGGCATAAACAAGACACCTCCAAAACCTCATGGACCTATATTTCCTTAGTTAGCACTATCAAAATAACCCCATACATATGACTTGTGAACCATTTAAGGACTAGATGTTCAAAGGCTATTCTAAACAATTGTGTGTGTGGGTGGAAGAATTCTATAAGGGAGAAATTTCTACTAAAAAAATAATGTTTCATTTCATGTGATCCTTATTGCCAAGAAACAATACATGGGAGGCGTTAATGATCTTCCAAAGTATTCAACCAAAAATAATTTGTTCCAATGCCCTCATTCCTCCATATAATTAGTATATCTATGAAATAATATATATATAAACTACATAAAACTACAATCATTTTCATAAAACATCAAAGCTTGCTATGATAAATGGATTTTACTTCTTGAAGGACCATGTTTATTACATAAGTATATATTTTAGTGATTATATTTGGGTGCTTGGTTGTGATCCACGTGGATATCGATGGCCACCTACCTATGCCACCTGGACCTCTATTCGGTTTGATCGGTTTCCTTGTTTATAGCACAAATTACTATTTTTAACAATTTTTCGGGTCTTAAACTTTGAGAGTTGTTTTGACCCCCTATACAAAAAAAATTTGAGGTCCACAACTAGCCCATATCCATAGGAAAGTGCATACTGCAAATATTGTAGTACTCAGAGAGATGCTTCCAACGAGTTCTTGTACCCGCCAAAAAAAGATCATATGACCAAGTTATAACCCCGAGAAGTTGGTTTCCCAACTAACCCCCACTACACCAACTATCTTAAGGTCTCAAAGTGATGCATCATGCAAACGAGTTCACCGAATGAAAATCACTGTCAACGGCTCCAATGCGGGATTAGGGGATCGGTTCCGCACTTATGAGATGCGTTGATCAGAATCAGTCAGAGTATTTGGGCATAGGCACAAGAATTAACTCTAAATTTTGTGTTGCCCCCTTTGTTGACCAACACATAAATCAAGGTAGAAAACCGCGCTATTGCAGCTCTGCACGAGAAAAAAAAAATGCCTCTCTCCAACCACCAAGTCTCCATGCCTCAACCACAAATGCTCTTCAATTTTCCAATAGTCAATGCTTCACTGTAGCCACTAAGGCTCTCCAACCACCAAGGCTCCACACTTCCTCTAAGGCTCACAATTCAGCCACTAAGGCTTTCGAATTAGCCATAAAGGCTTTGCACTGCCACTGGGGATGTCGAACCACCAGGGCTCCATTCTTCCGCCAAGGAACTCACTTCAGCCACCAAGGCTCACCAACTCTGATACTATATTTAAAATGGAATATGAAGCTTATATACTGAAACTAGAAACTCACTGGTGAGCGAGTTGAACCTGGATACTGCTCAAGAAGAACGCTGTATTAAATTACTCATCATATCATAAATATATAATTTTACATCATTTTAGGGAGATTAGAAGTGACTCCTAGAAAATAGGAACTAATACTAATCTAGGACACACGCACAATTGAGAAACAAACTCTCTCCAATAATACATATTCTCCATTATTTTCAACTTGTAAATATCCTAAAAGGAAAACGGATGAAAAAAAATATTATAAGTTATGTAATAATACTTGTTGGACATCAGTGGCTCAAGCAAGATAATATTTTCTCAATATTGTAGGTGCAATTGGTGGATGAGTGGTAACATGTACTAAAATTGTGCAAGGTGTGAAGACAAGTTTAAATGAAAAAATCAATGCTCATAAGCAAGGAAAGGTATTCTAAGATGTAAGTGGAAACAAACACAAGGTACACTCATGGGAAGAGAAAATGTTATTAATTCAAAACCAAGTTCCTTTCCATCATTTATGGCATCTACAACATATTCTATGTCATATGGATAACAAAGAGAACCTATTTTACCAGATGTTGATCCAACACAACAAACATTGAAGAAATCTTGGAAGCCATTGGAACGAAATGAGGTAGATGATGTAGTTTACGATTTTTTCTTTAGTTGTGATATCTCTTTCAATACTATCAAAAACTAATTATTTCACAATATATTAAAATTGGTTGGCCATTTTGTTGCCTCATTTATTCTGTAATATCCCAAACAGGTAAAATATGAAGAGATTTAGAATACGATAATGTCTGTTTTAAATTCTCGTTAAGAAAATATGACAATTTAACCAAATATAGCAATGCGACACATAACATAAAATAATACGAAAATTGCAACCACTTATTTCTATTAATAATTAGAGAAACAATACATGTTGATAAAAATAATAATGAAGCCCTTGTCAATGGTATGAATGGATGCTCATCGAATGACTAAGCTAAAATACTGAAGAACACTTGTGAACGCTAAATGGATCCACCAAACAAATTTCACCACGGGGTTTTCATCCAAAGGTCAAGGTAGAAGAGGTCATGCTAAGTTCTCATATGGACCTCTAGTGTTGGTGGCACCTAGGTTAAAATAATGGTATTTCCTCTTGGTATTTACCTTGACCTTTGGATGAAGTCTTAGCATGACCTCTTCTAACTCGAGACATACCCCTATGAGCTCCTCAATTTTCATATTATCCCGTAAGAAATTGCCTTGGACTATTCAAATTCTTTGGTTCAACATCATAAGATTTGTCTTAAATTTCTTAATCTTTTCCTATGAGTCCTCTCCTACAAATTTTGGTGCTCTCCTCAATGTCTCTATATTTTTTTGCACTAGATTCCCAATTATCATAGCTTCAACATGAGCCTTTAATCGTCTCCCTGGAAATGGATCATCCTACACACTATGTTTTTCATGCTCCTAGTGATGTTCATGCTCATCATGTTGCTTCACTACTACTAGCTCGTCACTTAAGTCTCCCTGAATGTCTTCTCCATATACTTCTCAACCTGTGGAGACAATCTATTGTTCATCCTCTTCGATTGTCAGACATGGATGCATTGGTATACTTATTTTATCATATTCTCCATGAATGTTCCCCTTGAAATCTATAGACTTAGTTATAAAAGAAGAATTTCCTCCTTCCATTCTCCATGCACTTCTAATTTCTTGTCATGGTGGCTGATTATTATCAGATTATCTTACAAGTCTCTTTGAATAACATCATTTTGCTACTCACCATCTAGATTTGACTACTCAGATTCTTCATGTGTGCTTTCTTGAAGATCAATGGACCCAACTATATAAGAATCTCCATGATCAAAAGGAATCTCCTCCTATTCTTCCTTTGTTGTCTCCCTCATCTTACCTAGGCATGAATGGTTAGATGTGCAAGGTCCCTTGTAGATAAAGTATAAATTGTTTTGTCTTAGCTCATTCTTGCTGCGAGTTTTACTCCCTTTGTTCTTTCTTTCTCCATCAATCCTTGTCAGCTCCCTTCTAAGCAGTTGTATGTTCTACATGACCAACCTCTCAACTAATTCATAGGCAGTTGGTGATACACTAATTTTCTTTCTCCAAATGGCCAAGAATTTGGTTCTTAGTGTTTTGCAGATGTCAACATCTACACCTAAGAATAGGAACACAAGATTTTGCATGCTTGTTTTGATGTTTTCTAGATGAGATGTTGTAATTCCGGTGCAAAAGTACTGTAGCATCTAAAAGAACAAGTCTTCACATTCTAGATTCAACATGAATGTGCTAAAGTTGATTTTTTCAATGAGTTCTAAAATTTTGCACCTCTTCTTAAAGGTAGGAAGCATGATGTTGTTTAACCCTTGAAGGGTTTCTACTATCAACTGTAATGCCTCCTGCATGATATATTTATTGTAAGGTGGTAGTGGTGATGTTAAAGCTATGATCTTGTTGAGATAGGAGGCGACTATGAACCTAACCTCTTCACGAGGACACTAAAAGAATTTGGGTTGTATTAGAGCAAGCATGGATGAATGGAGAACCAAATTGAGTTTATTCTACTTAGGTTATCCCACCTTGGATAGACATGTGTCTAATTCCTCCAACTTATGAAGGACTATTACTGACTTTGTTCATTGCAATTCAGATCCAAGTATGAAGAGCATAGTCCCTCTTCCTTATCATTCTCATGGATGCTTCTATTGTAGTATGGCATGGAATCTTTTCGAAATCCTTACAACTCATATCCAAATATAAAGAGCTTAGTCCCTCTTCCCTATCCTTCCCATGGATTCTTTTGTTGTAATATGGTATGGAATTTTTTCGAGAAAAATCTATTGCTCTGACTTTTTATTTTGTCCATGGAAATATCACTACATAAAGGATCCCATATTTTCGATTCATCAAAAAATCTCTTGCCATTTTCTAAAGACTCTTCATCCCACATACTAGATATTGTATGATACCCAAGCAGAAAAATATGCAAGAAGAATACTGTGATATCCATTAGGTGAGATCTTTTTTCAACCCATTAAAAGAACCACAAATAGAATTCCCTAAAGGAAAAATGATTATTTTAATGCCCAGAATATCTCTCCACGCTAGTAATTTTTTTTTTGAATAACCTGGAGGGGAATCGATTTCAACGAAACACTTATACAATTTAACTTTGTCTCCACGACGACGAATGGTATATGAATAATAAAAACAGCGAAGGGCCACATATACATATACATATATATATATATATATATATATATATATATATATATATATTCAGTTCTCGAACAACAATTACATGTGTTGTGCATGGTATCTAGCGCTCAACGTACTGGTTCGTCATCACAATTGCTGCAATGCTCGTCCCAATCCCTGCGTCAGAACAACAACCTTGTCCTGGGAACTCCTCCACATAGTTCCATGTCTCAATCATTGCAATGGTCGCCTAGTTTCAGTGTCAGAACAACAACCTCGCCTAGTTCCACTCCAGATGTATGGCCTCTCGGCCTTGACTCCTACGTGACTGTTGTTGCACAGTTGAGTATGGCTCCCTCACACCTGGAAAATCGTTAGATCGCATGGCCTGTCAACACATATGCGCCCTTTTTGCGATGCTCGATGGTCTTGGACTGTTGGATCGATCCACAAATTCCTGCACAATGTCCCCACAATTTTAGATTTCTACCTATTGGATTTAGCAACCTTCCAAATGCTTGTTCATCCCCCATGGCTGTGTGATGGGCTTGATTGGCCTCTCCACTGCAACAACGATGCTTCCACAACAAATATGCGATGATTTGGTGGTATGGATTCTCCACTGCAACAACGATGCTTCCACAACAAGAGAATTCAGCTCCAATTCAATCTTGCGGTTGGTTAATATTCGATTTGTCCAACATGAATACAAGTAATCCACCCACCATAAGAAACAATACTCATCTTTGATTTCAGTCTCCTGCAAATACAACATTTCTGTAATAACAAGTAAGACAAACTGTCTATTCGTGAGAGCTGCACACTTTGGCTGTGAAGCTTCTAATTGGTTGACCCAATGACAACAAGGTATTCACGCTAGAGAAATCACAAGCACTGTTAGACCATTAAAAAAAAAAACCATAGATCTAAACTGAATAATAAGTAGTGGAAACAATGTACATTGTCTCAGAACAAAACCGTCAAAATGTAGTTGACAAAATCCTCCAAAAAAATTTCGAGACTGCTGGCGGGAAATTTCAATCCATTTAATCGAACCATGAACGTTGAGATCCTATCCCCTTCCCTATAGATGCCACATTACCTAAATGGGGCCCGATTTTTCCATGCGACACTAAACTTTATCCCCTACACTCAAGGTACCCACGGTCAATAATTTATGACAATAGTGAGACCGACACTAAAGAATCAATCTTCACACAAACTTTTGTACCTTGCAAAGAACGAGAATCAACTGCCACTAACAAGGAAGCTTGGCCCTAATTCGCTCAACCTTGCAATTAATCCTTTGGTTCAAATATTTTGGCCTTTGACGATCTCTTCAATAATAAAATATTTTCATGGCCCATTACAATAATATTCCTTGTCTATTTTCACGGCCCTTTACAATAATACTCCTTGTTAGCATAAAATGTAAGATAATGCAGCCAAATTAAATATTTGGCTACAAACCAAGAATTTTTTTTCGATACTCCTGAATATATATTTTTGGCAAGTAAGAACTCTTCAATAATTAATTTGGAAAAATTAATTTTTTCTCATTCTTTTGTAATAAAATAATAACGCTTGAACCAATGCATAAAACTCCCTTTTCAATCAATTGAAAAATAAAACTAACTAAGGTGATACCGAATACCTCTTAAGATGGAAATTTCAGTTAGGGTGAGAATAAATCCCACCAAGGTTCCGTGAATGAAACCCCCAAACAGTCTTGTAGATAATTTGGAATTTTTCAATAAAACCCTCAGTCTGGTAGGATGCACAACTATGATACCACTGTAAGATCCCAAAGAGGAAAAATATGAACATATCTAGAATACTATAATGTTCCATTTTAAATTCTCATTAAGAAAATATGACAATTTCACCAGATACTGAAATGCAACACAGAACATAAAATAATATAAAAACTGCAACCACTTATTTCTATTAATAATTAGAGAAATGATACATGTAAATAAAAATAATAATGAAGTCTGCCACTCGCATCAATGTCTTTTCAACAAATGACAAAGCTAAAATACTAAAGCAGCTTGTGAACCCTAGATGGATTCACCAAACAAATTTCATTGTGGGGTTTTCATCCTGGGATCAAGATGGAACTTTCCATGCCAAGTTCTCAACAAATACACAATAAGATAGACAGATCCAAGATGATCCAATTGCCTTGCTCCTCTCCGCTTTTATAAGCTTGATGGAATCTCTAGAATTTTTTATTTTATTATTTTTCTTTAAAAAAGGAAGGTAAATACCATGGGAAAACATGACGAACAAATACCATTCTTGTAACATGGCAGCCACCAATGCTAGAGGTCTATCTTGACCACATCGGAAAAATGGAATATTACATGCTCTTCCAAGCTATGAAATTTATAGCACCAAAAGAGTTGAAATGAGCAAATATAGAATAGAGAAAAAAGTTAAACCAATAAGGGATTCATGGGCCATTTTTTGATGCACTCTAGTTAGTGATGGTTAGAGCAATCACTAGTTTATACCTCTTGTGAAAACACTTTGGTATTGTCCGTAGGGAGTGATTCATTTATCTACCATTGATTATATGAACAAAACAAAGTCTGCTAAATATTTTTTCAAGATATTGAGGCATACTGTCTTACCCATAGGATAAGACAATGTAGTCCAATTTGTCACTAATAATGCATCCAATTATGTTTTTACTTTTGATCTATTGATGAGACATTTACCTAAGTTGTTTTGGGAAAATTGTACGACACATTTTATTATCTATCCCTTCATCACATTGGTAAAATAGTTTGAGTCCAAGTAAATATATCTTAAACAAGAAAAATGGTCAACTTCATTCTTAACCACTGATTGGGTTTGAATATATTTAGAAAATAGAAAATTAGAAATCCACTTAGACTCAATGGCACTAGGTTTTCCACCCATTTCATTACACTGCAAAGGCTCGTAGAACAAAAATACGCATTAATATCATTTGTATGTAATGATGAGTGGGTGAAATCTCCTTTATCAAGGTCAGAAGGTGGTAAATTAGTATAGTAAACAATCTTCAAATAAATATTTGGTCATGTGTAGAACAAATAATATCTATTTGTGATCTCATTATACAAATATTGAGGATGGTAGATTCTAATGCTGCATGCATGGATTTTGTATATGAGATCATGCAAAGAGTAAGATAAAGCATATCATTGATATGTAATAATGATAGTTTAATATATAAACTGATATGGGACATTGTTGACAAAAGGTGGTGTATGTTGCATAGGCCATTACATGTCGCGAGGCTTTTCTTAGCACCTAATTACTTACATGTTCCTAAAGATAGAGACATCGTGAAGGAATTTTGTAATTATATAGAGATGATTTATCCTAAATCATGAGATAAAATATTAGATATGAATACAATCAATATCATATAGGCAATGGATTAACCATGCTTTCACTGCAACTAGGGCGATACAAGATGTGCACCATTTGAAAGTTGCTCCTGCTCAACGTTGGTTTCACCATGGATATGAGACACCTCAATTATAAATGTTTGCAATTAGGGTGTTAAGTCAAGTATGTAGGAAATGACAATAATTTATACCTTTTATGTACATTTCCAAATTGTTACATGTAAATTCTTGTACTAATATTAATATTATTTTCATGTAGAAAAAATAGGTCACTAGTTCATCATCATCTGAAAGGAGTTGGAGAATTCATTAGTTCATCCATAGTAGGAAAAGAAACCATATAGGAGCTAGGAAATTGATGCATTTGGCTAGTAGTCATTGCAATTTATAGTTGTGGATGGAATATTTGGAGTAGAAGAGAACAACTTCAAAGACAGTATGAGAGGTTCCTCTTATTTTTAATGCATCTAGTCCAACTTCACAAGCACTAATTTTAGTTATTTTCCACATCTTCACATGACATCAATGGGAATGATATATTGCTTAGAGATATTCTAGAGGAGAGTCTTATCAGTGATAATGCCTCATGACTCGATACAATGATGTTGATGATGAAAATGAAGATGAGATGGCCTACACACCTTGAGATAGTTTTGGTCTTTCATTTATGATCATGACCATAATATTTTCATTTCTATCAAAAATTTTGTATAAGCTTTTATCTTGTAATCTAAGTTCTAACTTTTTGGCATTTTATGATTGAATTTTTACTATTTGACATGTTATGATTCTTCATTACCTCCTTGAATTGTTTGGTAAGATTTAAAACATTTCCTTTATACATAACATGTTTTAACTATAATACAAAATGAGAATGAAGTAAATGTTATAAATTTAAAATTTAGTCCTAAACTAGATATCATTGCTCTTGGCCTTGAAGAAGGCTCTCTAGGAGATTGTGGATATGCAGAGATTGTGGATATGCCCAAGGGGACTCTTTCTCCAATATTGATCTCAATGTTTGTAGATGGCATTTACTTTTTCGAAGTTTACATGGATTTATTTAGTGACTCACACATAAATTTCCTTATATATCACTTGAAGTCTACTTTTAATATCCAATATCTCAATCTTTATATTTGACTCTAACTTTGAGTTTTGTGGCTCATATTGTATTTTACTTTTACATGTTCTCCTAGTCTACAATAGTAATAAATTTGATGCATTTTGTTTTCCATTATTTTTAGACATGGTAGATTAATATTGGAGATAAGTAAACAAGAATATCCTTTTGAAAGAAAAAAAATTATGATTTATTTATTTATTTATTAGGTTTTGAATATAATGATTATTTGGCCTTCATGATGACCATCCAAAATGTGGTAAGGATAAAAAATATTACATAGTTCTATTTCAAAAATCTCCAACAACAATAATAATTATTATTGAAATTTTAAACATTTTGAAAAATGTATGTATTTAAAATTTTGTAAACTATATATTTTTGAATTATTTTAAGTGAAAAAATATTAAACAGTAATCACATAAATAGGATTTGGTCAAGGTTTTGAACCAACTAATGTGGTTCATATTTAAGGGAAGTTTAAAAATCCAATCGATCTTCGGGAATAAATAGCATGGATGCATAATTGTCGAGACATGGCCCTTAAAAACAAGGATGCATCATTATCCAGACATAACCGTTAAAAGCAATATAGTTGGTTTTAGAATTATTTACGTATTCTTAAGATAGATTGTGTTTTTCGACCTATTGTGAAGATTAACCACATTAGTTGGTTCGACATCGGCCAAATTCTAATGATGTGATTAATGCCAAAAAAATTTACTTAAACAATAATGATTATTATTTAAATTTAATACATTCTGAAAATTTTTTATATTTTATGTAAAGTATATATTCTTCAAATTTTTTTGGTTATAGAATAGAATTCAAAATCGAATTTGATATTTTTTAGGTATAAAATGAAATTTAAATTCGAATTTTATAATTATGCATGATTTTAAAAGAATAAAAAAGTATAACTGGAATTGAAAAGAAATAGATATAGTTATTGTTGTTAGGTGGAATTGGAAAGAAATAGATGTCATTGTTGTTTTTCAGTGGAATTGGAAATGGAGTAAACAAGTCTTATGAAAAACATGGAAGAAAGAAGAGACACATAATTCAAGTTGTAAATGAACACCATGGTTACGAACTTACGGGAAAAGATGTAGCAACCATGTTGATCTTGTATAGAGCTTCTCAGCTCGCATTTCCTGGAGAAACTATTTTGGATGAAGTTAGAGACTTCATCACAGAATATTTAAGAGAAGCTCTTCAGAAAAGGGAGATTTTCACTGCATGGAACAACAAACAAAACCTCAGCCATGAGGTACACTACTGTCCATACATGTGGACTCACTCCATGGGATATTTATGAGGAATCAATATTGTTCAATATTGTTTATCAAGGTTATAAGGTGGTAAACAAGTGGAGCATTATACATCTTTAGATTCTTGATTATTGTTTTTCCCAGTTATTTTGTTTTATCTTGCAATGTTGTGTTGATCTCAAACCACTATGATGAATTGTTGTCTCTTTTTTTGAAACTTTGTTTCTCTCTATACCAACCAATCGATCTAGTTTCTCTTGTGGTGGGTTGATGTCGATTTATTTTTTACAAATGGTTTACCAATGATGTATCTTAATTTCCGAAGGTAATACAAATTTTAGCTCACAAAATTTTAAAAAAAAAAATCATTTGAAGGATACAACTCTTAGGTGACTCCAAGTTGGTTATTGAATGGATTCGAGATATTTTTAGACTTCAAAAACTTACTCTTAGGCCCTTATTGAACCAAATAATCAATTTTCTTCAGTTAAGTAATAAGCTTCAGTAATTCCAATTGAAAATACAATTCTAAAGTTGATGATCTATTAAAGATAGCGCTAATCTCAAGTCAAATAGTGATTTTATAAGTGGAAAATATTGAAACAAAAATCACTACAAGGAAAAGACCCTCTAACTTAGATTATAACAGAGGTTTTTAGTGTTATAAAATTGGCCAAAAGTTTCAAAAAAACATTTGCTACAACATATGTTTTCGATAACAGAGGTTTTTGTGGAGCATCTAATGGAATTTCAACACAACTAAAAAAAATTGGGTGGCTGGAGGTTATTACGGATTCTTTTCTCATTGGTGCACTAATCAGGTGTCAACACACCGGTGCATTTTACAGTGAACACACTTGTACTGTAAACCTACCAAGCACCGGGACAAAAAACAAATTTAGGATGCCCCAAGGAATTTAGCAACGTCTCGTTGCGTGTTAGTGAGACAATCACCCCAAGGTAGTCGAAGGTGCATGCACCGGGTCGTTAAGGTCTAAAACCGCACCGGGCACACTATAGGTGATATAATGCACCAGGCCGTTCTAATTGGTATTGGTATTTGTGTGGTTCCCATAGGTCGTTTCAACGCACTGGTGCATATTATTATACAAACGCATCGGCGCACAGTATCACACAAATGCACCAATCGTTCTAATTGGTATTGTTATTTGTTCAGTTCCCATAGGTCATAGAAATGCACCGGTGAGGAGTCTCACATAAATGCATTGGTAAGAAGTATTGCACAAATGCTCCAAGTGTTCTAATTGGTATTGGTATTTTTGTCATGCCCATAGGTCATAGAAACACACTGGTGCACATTAGCATACAAACGCATCGTTGCACAGTAACTGGCATGCACTAGTATTCATTTTATATTTTTTTAGAAACATTGACCTGTGATAGTGCAATTATTGTGATTTTTAAAATTCATTATTCATCAAAAGTTGAGACATATCTTATAACAGTATTCATATCAATTAAATTTTTATTAGTGCATTTGAATGTGATGTTTGGATTAATTTGTTATATCATATCATAATTATTGTGATTTTTATAAATTCACTATTCATCCAAAGTAGACACATATCTTATAACAGTATTCATATCAATTAAATTTTTATTAGCGCATTTGAATGTGATGTTTGGATTAATTTGTTATACCATATCATCATATTTCACATCTCTTCATTATAATATTTAATCATCCATATATTTAATCAATGGTGTTACATTTCACAACGACAATGGAGAACACAATAGAATAAATTAAAAACATATATATATATATATATATATATATATATATATATATATATATATATATATATATATATATATCTGTGTGTGTGTGTGTGAGAGAGAGAATAAGACACTCTTTGTCATACAAAATGGGACAGTTATTGGTATCCCTTTGTCTTTCAATTGGGACACTATGTCCATTATGCTAAAAAAAATGTCTGATTTCACAGAAAAATATTTCAAATAATACAATGCCTTGCTTTGATATCCAAACATAATGATCATCATTCTTCACTTTAATTGTTGTCACTTCTCGAGCTACTTTCATGACTTGGGCTATTTTGAGGAATTATTTGTTCACGGTGTTGATTTTTTTCTTCATCTTCACCTTCCATCTACAAAGATAAAAATAAATTGTAATGAGTGTATATACATTGGTGAGAATAATGAAAATTGAAATATTAAATAATATACATCAATGTAAATAAAAAATAAATGACGTACCATAACAACAATTGACTCATTAACTATACTCATTCTTTCAAACCCAAATTTCATGCCATCTTTCAACATTTCATTTGTTGGCGCAGTTCGATACTTTGTTTCCTGCAAGTTTTATACCCCATAAAAAATCATATGTTTAATATAAAATAATTTTCTGTTCTATTAATTATAGATGGAGTTAAGTAAAACAAGTTTGATAGATACTTACAAATTCCATAATTAATTTTTTATATGCCAACATATACTGACAACCCATATTTAATCCAATTTCAATCAATTCGTCTAATGGTTCTTCTTTGTATGTTAGCACATGTTTGAAGAAATTCAATGATTATTGTTGTAAAAAAACTTAAAATATACAAAAATGAAATCTAGTTAAGTTTTTATAAGGACGTAAGAATTACTCACAAACTTAGATATCAACCCTTTTCTTCCTTGTCGACATGTTTGATGTGTTGAATATGTTACATTTTCTTTTCTTTTCTCCAAGAAAATACTTGAAAATTAATATTTAATGCTAAATTGTTTATTTATTGTACCTAATCGAAAAATTCAACGATTACGTATTACATTTGAAGCATGTTTTTGTTGAGATGGCTCCTCGTGCGATGCAATTATGTCCATTTCTTTGACCATCACCTTGTACTCCTTTTTGGACATTCCTAATGGCATATTTCTGATATCAGCTCGTTTATCCTTTGATATTTTCATAATCTTCCTCAAAATGCAACATGACAATAAAATATTTAATTTTTATATTGATATATGAAAAGTAAATGTAACAAAAGAAATATTTATAAATGATTGCTTTCTAGTAATATATACATCTAATTCTAGAAAAAAAATTAAAGGAATATTACTTTTTCATTCCTTCTTTTCTGTTGTTGTACATTTTTGCTATTAAAAGTCTGACATGTCTCATTGACCAATTCTTTGGAAACTCATCCTATATTTTAGATAAAATTTGGTTCGTGGAATCATTGGATTAATTTTTGTATTGTAAGAGGAAAGAACATCTATACATTCGTTCCACTAGATCCCTCAAAATTTTGTAAAAAATTTTCCCCCTTGCGTTAACCCCCAGCACCACTCCATATGACCTAAGGAGAAATTCATTTTTATTTGCATGTGTTATTTTTTTTCTTTTCTTAGAACAACATTCCTTTTCTGAGTTGCTGGTCCCTGTAGAACATTAAACATATGTGAATTAATAGATTGTTTGAAACATGTCATCTAATATTTTTAATTATATTATGAATGAAACTTTAAAAAATAAACTCATATTGGCTTGATAGAAATTTTTCATTCACCTGATTCATCCTTTTGAAATTTTCCGTTAAGCTTTTACGCTCTTCTGCTCCTAGATTAGAAATAATATTATCGAGATTCATCATTTTGTGGCTCTAAATGATACACAGTAAATAATACATATTAGGTAAACTTACATATAGTTCAAAAATAATTATTTTTTTAATGAATTTACAAAGAGCTTGCATTTTTTGTTTTTCTTGATGTGCTATCAGTATTTTTGTTACTTGATCTCTTATCATCCATTTCTTTATCAATATGAAACATGTACCATACCATTCATTAATATATTTTATAAATAAATCATAAACCTTTTAGATCAAAAAAAAATTAAGAAAATGGTGCGCCTTTAATAATGTATGCGTAGACGTCGGTGCGACGTGTTCTTATTAATGCACCACCAAAATAGTAGAAACACCATACTGTCCTCTATGTCAACAAGGATCACCAATATGTTATATGTTAACCAGCGCACCAGTTAACACAAAAAAATTAATAAAAACCCTCTAGTGTTAGTTTTTGTAGCATATGATGTCGTGGATCAGTCAGTGAGGCATATTCTTATAAACGAACTGCGAAAACAGGGGACCATCGTACAATTCTCTCTATCAACAAGGAGACCCGATGTGTTAAATGTTAAATGATGTACCAATTAATACAGACATAAATTTAAAAAAAAAAAAAAAAAAAAAAAAAAAAAACAAACAGTACGTGTGTGGTGCGCTATAATGAAATAATGTACCAGTGATCTATTTTACATATGGCACATGGATTAAAAAATAATTAAAAAATAAATTTCTTTTTATCAAACAATATGTACGTGGTGCCCTATGATAAAAAGCGCACCGGAGTGCTAGTTTACATAAGGAGAACTGATTAAAAAAATCTATTTTTAAAAAATTCACACAAAGTCCAACATGGATTGGGATTTGACTATGCAAGTTGTCCCGTGGGTTAGATGTCATAGGCCTATATATATAGAAATACAAACCCTCTAAATCTAAAATGAAAACCCTAATTTTGAAATCATAGAAACAGAAAGAAGCAAGGGGAGAAACAAAAAGAATCAAGGGTTTACCATAAGAATGGATTTTTTTTCTTTTTTTTTCGAAAATGAATAGTAAATTTAAATTTTTTACTTACTGCGTAAAAAAATACTACATAAAATGTTAAAAAAAACAATAATATTTAATCACTAGATGGTTTGAAATTATATGCTACAGGGTTTGAATCACTTGAGGTTTGGAATTGTGATTATTTTGTTTCTCCACAGTGCTCTTGTGCTCTCTTGCTCCATGTATGTCTCGCAAAAATCTCTCCCTGGAATTTTTGCAAAAATAATGAAATAATTAAAACTATTTACTATTTAAAGAACTGTTTTATGAAATTAGATTTTTGAAAATATTTTGCCGCCCATTTTTCAATTTACTGTTTTTTTTTCTCTTTAAAAAAATAAATTTGTGTTTTTTTATTTGTGGTTATTTGGCACCGGTGCGCTAATTAATAACACCACATTGGTGCGTAGTAAATAAAACGCATATGTGTGATTATCTGTACATTAGCACTGATAACAATAAGTCCATTTTTAAGGCACCATAATTACTTTTAGGTGTGTACACAAAAATATATTAATGATTTTGCTCAAATGCACGGAGAAAATATCATAATTATATCGAATGGACAATTCTTCAAAATCCATCTCGTTCCATAATATTTCTCAAATTCCATAGCAAAGTTCTCTCTATCCATCTTGAGATGTAATATTTACTTCAGATTTTATTTATATTATCATTATCTAATTGAATTTATGTTTTTATCCATGTCAATCAACTTATAAATAAAATTTATAATGTATACAAATTTGCAGGTTCACGCAGATTCAGAATCAAGTTCAGATGCACAAAATATTCAAAAAACTCCAAAATTTCGGAAGCTCTTATCAGGAGCAGCATACCGCGAGGCGCATTTGGTAGATGAAAATGGAGAGCCACTTCACACTGCCAATTGTAACAATATTGCATCTTCTAGTCACAATCCTGGGACAATGATGGTAATAATAATTGTTTGGTATATTAATGTAATTATTTTAGCGTCAAACCAATTAATCATGAATTGTCGATGTGCTTACTAATTGATATCATAGATTTTGTACTAATCATTTTCAAATATATTTTTTGAAATTATTAGGATTCTGGTGATGATGAGCGACCTACCTACCATCTTTTGTTGCACCCCATGACAATTTCAAATCAAGAGAAGGCTGAATTAAGAGAAAAAATCTGAGAGGAACGATACTAAGAATGGATTAATCAACCACCTATTCAATTCCCACTACGTCCAGATTCACCAATTAAGAATGAGTACAACAATAGTAATTATTCACAAGCTATAAATGGAGGCAATCAAATAGAGGTTGCTATGGATGATTACTTAAGGGATACGACTACCATGGAGACAATATTTTTAGATGCATTCTAGAACGATGATCAGTTAAGGGATGATGTTGATATCATTGAAACCTTCTTTGAAAGCCTTAAATTTGCTTCCACCACCCCTCTCTTTGGACCTGGTGGTCAGTCAAAGTCTACCCCGTTGGGGACAATGATGTTACTGTACAACTTGAAAGAAAATTTTGGCTTGTCAAATGCATGTTTCTCAGAAATTTTGAGGTAAGTTACCATAAAGTCCTCCCTTATATTTTGAGAAATATAATCACACAATGAAAATTAAAAATGGTCAATTTTATGAACGTTAATAATTATATTAGAATTAATGTACATTTAATATTGTCCATGATCACCAACTATAGGTTATTCAAAGATAAGTTTCTTCCGAGTGATAAATTATTGCCCGGTAGCTGTGAAGAGGAAAATAAATTGTTGGAAATGTTGGGTGTTGAGTACATATCATATCATGCATATCCAAATGATTGTATTCTATATAAAGGAGAATATGCAGACAAAGAGATATGTCCAAAATGTGGGCATGATAGGTATGATAAATAAAAAAAGAAGTGCAAATCATGTTGTCCTCCTTTTAAGATATTGAGGCATATGCCTATAATCCCAAGGATTCAAATGCTCTTTCATTGCAAAGAATTAGCTATGTTGTATGGATGGCATGCCTCACACAGAAGTGAGTTGGGAGTTATGCGAATCCCAACAGATTCAATAGCCATGAAGCATATAGAGGATACATGGCCTATAAAATTCAAGAATGAAGTACGAAGTCTATGACATAGCGTAGCCATGGATGGCGTTAACCCATATTCCCTCCAGAACACTAACTATTCTGTTTGGCATGTACTAGTGATCAATAAACATATCCCCCCATGGTTGTCATGAAGAATGAACAACTTATCTTGGCTCTCATAATCCCTGGTAGAAGATAAAGTGAAGAATATGGATGTCTACTTACAGCCACTGGTAAATGATTTGAAGTAATTATGGGATGGGATAAATGTACATAATGTATCAATACCCATCGCAGCATAGAGGAGTTTTACATTGTACGGCATATGTGCTTACATGACACATGATTATCTAGGATTAGGAGTTTTCTCTGGTAAATTACATGTTTATTGATTTGTTTATATACGTAACAATATTCTTTCGCATATTAGTTATTTAATTCGTTGTAATTTTTTTTATCTTCATGATATTCTTTAATGTGCCATGCATATATATATTGTATACAATAATCGCGTGGTTATTGTAACAAAAGGGTATTTTGGATGTAAATATTGTGGGCCTTCTTTGAGAGCTATATGGTCCAATGACCTATGAAAGCTAGTGTATGATTGCTCTAGGGCATTCCTCCCAGAAGAACACCCTTATAGAAGAGAAACATACACTTTCAATGGTAAACGAGAGAGACCCTAAAGGCTTACAATAACGACACCAGATGAATGGCTTAGAGCATATGAGAGAGAGAAGGAGAAGGAGTTCATAGAAATGTTCGATTCAAATGGGGAGCCTATGTTTGATGATCTAGAATTCTTCGACACCTATGTTGAGAAATTTTCCATTGGGATGAAAAGGAAATGTATCTTTTATAACCTCCCATATTGGGATCATCTTAATATTACCCACTTATTAGATCCCATGCATACTTAAAAATGTTTCATCTTCTTTATGGAGGCACATATCATCGAAAATTTTAGCCATATATAAATTCTGTTATATCTCATGATGGCTAAAAAGATTTCTTAGCTTTCAAGAAATAAAATTTTCTGAAAATATTCTGAGTTCTTGAAAGCCCCCTATGTTCATTACCTTCAAAGAATCACTCCAATGAAATATTCACTCAAAACCTCTGAAGTTACCCTGCCAAGACAAAAAGAAACTATTTTTAAAGATATTTTTCATCATCCCATAAACTCATTTCCACCCACTTTTTCATCCATTTTCACCTATCCTATCCAATCGTTTTTCCTCTAAAAAGTCCTTTTTCATCTTCATTAAGCCTCATTTCCTATAAAAAAAAACCCTATTTTGACAATTATAAACTCCTTTATATGGTTTAAAACCACCTCTTTTACCTTACCGAAACCTTAAAAAGGCTTAAAAAACCCCTCTTTTAGGCCTAATTCGCTCCATTTTTTAAAATAAGGCCTTAAGCCCTCTTAGCTTAAACCTTAGCCCCTTTCCTCCTCATATGACCTAGCGCCGCTACTATGCGCTAAAGACCTCAAACCCCTCTCACCCTAACCCTTGGTCCTACCTTATCCCCCACAGGACCCTACCTCCGCCCCTTCCTTAAAACCATTTTTTCCACTTCTTTTCACCGCCGCTCTAGTTTATCCCGTCATACAATCTCCACCATAAATCTTTTTGATCCGATGGCTACCATTGAAACTCAAGTGCTAACTCTGCTCGATCAACCTTTCCACCTCCCGACAAATTTTTTGATATCATCACTTTGTCCCACCGCTCACTGCTAGACCACCGTCCAATCGACTTCCTCCACCTATCCTCCACCATTCCCCGCGGTCGATCATCTCCGCCGATCGCGCCCAGCCCCTACCTTCGATCTGGCTCCCCAGATCCAACGGTCTATAATCATTTTCGTGCACATTTCATTCCCATGGGTTAACGCCCCATTTCTACACGAAATGGGTGGTTTTCCTAAGGACATGCATCATCCCCTGAGTGGAATCATGTCTGATTCACTCAAAACCACTAACTGCCCAGATTCAGCGTGAAAACCACCTGTTTTTCTGCAAAACTGCCCTTCCTCATTTTGCGCCCAAATTAAAATTCATTACTATTCTTCATGGTTCCGCCATGAATATCCCCTCCTCTACATAATCCCCCTACTCTGAAAATGCTCCAACACCCACCCAGAGCCTCTGAAAGTATTTTATCCAAAAAATGTAGGTTTTTATAATATGTTTTGTTTCTCCATGCAGTTTTAATGGTGGCTGAGTACACAGGCCCTCCCACAGCCAAATACCAGTGGCTGGGTTTTAGGATGACGATCCTCAAAAACCAAATAATATGTAGAAAAAGGATATACAGGGTTTTTTTAGTTTTTGACTAGTGTCTCATGAGCATTGGTTGAATGAAAACCTCCAGCACAGCAACAGGAACACCTGTATACAAAACAAAAAAAGAAGCGAAGGTTAAAGATTAGAGTTTAAGTCAAAGTCAGAAGATAACGTACTTAATCAATGGTTTACAAGGCTAAAGCACAGTTTAAAGATAAATGTGTTACAGTTAAAACAGTCAGCAAAAGGACAAAAAGACCAAATATGATTAAAGAAAAGGCCTAAAAGCCAAATAAAAGGCCTAATGAGAGTTAAAGACACCAAACAGACATACCAGTAGAGGAAAGCTTCGAATGCCACCTCCACAGAAGAAATTACTCCTCCAAAGAATCAAAATGCCACCTACAGGCCTAATTTGCCTCAAAAGACACATAAAGTTACTCCAAGTTAGAGATATTTCCAAATGACAGCTCATAATTTATTGCCAGCCTACCTAAAAAAGCCTAAAAGTCAACAAAGGCCACTAAGTAGTTCAAAGAGTTAATGTAATGCAGAGTTAGACTTAAAAAAAAATTTCCTTGGGCCTTGCATGGTCTCCAAGGTCAAAAAAATTAAACTCTACCATTTATGAACAAATAGAGACCCTTTCTTTCACTCCACCTCCTCATTTATCTATAAATATTGTATGAGGAGTTCATTGTTATTGTTGGTTCGATTGTCATTGAGGTGTAAGATAGTTGTTGAAGCAGTCGAAGTGTTGTTGAGTAGTTGAAGAACACTAGGTTGAGAAGAGAAGTTTTGAGTTGTACAGACATGTTGGACTTGGAGATTGTAACTGGTTTGAACATCAATAATACAAGTTGATTCATGGGATCCTAGTCTATGTTAATGGTAATGTTATTCCTCAATGTTTTTGTCTTTCTTTATGTTTTACATACTGTCCATTTTCTCTCATAAAGAACAAAAAATTTAGAATAGGATTTACTGAAAAGTACCCTATTAAATATTAAAATAATATACATCAATGTAAATCGAAAGAAATGACGTACCAATGTAACAATTGACTCATAAACTATACACATTTTTTCAAAACCATGTAACATGCCATCTTTCAAGATTTGATCTATTGGCACAGTGCCATACTTTGTTTCCTGCAAGTTTTATACCCCATAAAAAATCATATATTTATTATAAAAGATTTATTTTTTCTATTAATTATAGACGTAGCTAAGTAAAACAAGATCGATAGATGCTTACAAATTCCACAATTAAGTTTTGATATGCCAACATATACACACAACCCATATTTAAACAAATTTCAATCAATTCCTATGATGGTTCTTCTTTGTATGTTAGCACCTGTTTGGAGACATTCAATGATGATTTTTGTAAAACAACTTAAAAATAAAAAAGGAAATCTAGTTAAGTTGTTATAAGGAAGTAACAATTACTCACAAACTTAGATATCAATCATTTTCTTCCTTGTCGTCCTGTTTTATGTGCTGAATGGGTTCCATTTTATTTTCTTTTCTACAAGAAAAAACTTGAAAATTAATATTTAATGCTAAATTGTTTATTTATTTTACCTAATGATCGAAAAATTCAATGATTACATATTACATTTGAAGCATGTTGTCGTTGAGATGGCTCCTCCCGCGATGCAATTTTGTCCATTTCTTTGACTATCTCCTTGTACACCTTTTTGGACATTCCTACTGGCATATTTCTGATATCAACTCATTCATATTTTGATATTTTCATAATCTTCCTGAAAATGTAACATGACATTAAACTATTTAATTTTTATATTGATATATGAAAAGTAAGTATAACAAAAGTGATATTTATAAATAATTCTAGACAAACATATAAATGAATATTACTTTTTCATTCCTTCTTTTTTGTTGTTGTGCGTTTTTGCTATTAAAAGTCTGACATGTCTCATTGACCAATTCTCTGGAAACACTTCCTGTATTTTACATAAAATTTGGTTCTTGGAATCGTTTGTTTGGTTTTTGTATTGTAAGTGGACAGAACGTCTATAAATTCGTTCCATTAGATCCCTCAAACATTTGTAAAAATTTTTCCCCCTTTTGCTAACTTCCGACACCACTCCAGATGAGCTAAGGAGAAATTCATTTTCATTTGCATGTTCTATTGTTTTTCTTTTCTTAGAAAAACATTCCTTTTCTGAGTTGTTGGTCCCTGTAGAACATTAAACATAGGTGAATTAATAGAATTTTTCACACATGTTATCTAATAATTTTAATTATATTATTAATGAAAATTAAAAAAATAAACTCATATTGGATCGATAGTATTTTTTCATTCAGTACCTGATTCATTCTTTTGCAATTTTTCCATCAAGCTTATACATTCTTCTGGTCCTAGATTAGAAATAATATTATCGAGCTTTGCCATTTTGTGGCTCTGCATAATACACATTAAACAATACATATTATTTAAACTTACATATAGTTCAAAAATAATTTTTTTGTAAAAAATTTACAAAAAACTTGCCTTTTTCGCTTTTCTTGATGTGTTATCAGTATTTTTGTTACTTGATCTCTTGTCAGTGATTTATTTAACAATATCAAACCTGTATCATAACAGTCAATAATATATTTTTAAATAAACCATAAACTTCTGAATTTAAAAAAAAAAAAAAAAACGGTGCACCACTCATGGTGAAAACACCGACTTCGGTGTGTTCATGACTTTCCCACGCACCAAAAAAATAGTATAATACATTGTATGGTGCTATATGTCAACAAGAAGCCCTATTTTATTACATGTCAATGACCGCACCGGTTAACCATCATAAAAATAATAAAAATCGTCAAGTGTTAGTTTTTTTAGCATAAACCGGTGCTATATTTTACATATGGCACCGTTAAAAAAATCTTATTTTTTCACATTACTTAACCAATGCTCTTGTAAACAACAGAGCATCGGTGCGCTACCTTACATAGGGTGCACCGTAAAAATCTGTTTTTTTTTAAATCATTCCAAGGTCGACATGGATTATGATACGACTATGCTAATCGTCCCATCGGTTGCATGTCTTAGGTCTATATTTATCAATACAAACCCTATAAATCTAAATTGAAAAGTCCTAATTCTGAATTACAGAAAGAAGAAGAGGAAATGGGAGAAAAAAAAAGAAAGTAAGGTTTGTATTTTTTGAAAGTTTTTTTTCCTCGAAATTGAACGTTTGCAGTGCGTCATAATGAAATAGCGCACCAGCTGCATATTTTTTTAACTTTTTATGATAGTACTTTCACAGTGCGCTGTGATAACCGAACGCCCCAGTACACTCTGTCAGACAGGGCTCACTTTTTTTTTTTTTTTTTTTACGCAAGGGTCGACATGGATTGAGATCTGACTATGCAGATCCTCCCATTGGTTGCATGTCTTAGGCTTATATTTGGCAATAAAAAACCTATAAATATAAATGGAAAAACCTTAATTCTGAAATCACAGCAAGTGGGAAAAGAAAGGGAAGAAACAAAAATAATGTAGGGTATGTTTGTAAAATGGTTTTTTTCTAAAACATCACATTGTGTGGTGCGCCATAATGTAATAGTGCACTGGTGCTATATGTTACATGTGGTGCACTGATAAAAAAACATATTTTATTTTTTTTATTTTTTATCATTGTACTTCACCGATGCGCTTGTATAACAAAGTGCACCGGTGCGCAACGTTACGCAGGGGGCACTGGTGCAAAAAAAACTGTATTTTTTTAAGACTGACACAAGGGCCAACATGGATTGGGATCTGAATATGCAAGTCATCTTGTGGGTTGGATTTATTATGAATACAGAAACCCTATAAATCTAAATTGAAAAGAAAGAGGGAGAAAAAATGACAGAAACTAAAAGAATCTAGGGTTTTGTTTGTAAAAATTGATTTTTATTTTTATTTTTATTTTTGAAAACTGCAGAAAAGGTAAAAAACTGTAGAAACAAAAATTTAAAAAAAAAATAAGATTTGATTTTGTATTTTACTTCATAAAAAACTAGAGAAAAAATAAAATTAAACAATAGACTTTGATTTCTTATTTCACTGCATAAAAACAACTGTAGAAAAAAGTACAAAAAAACAATAAAATTTACTCACATCGTTTAAAATTCTATGATACAGGGTTTGAATTACTAGAGGTTTGAAATTCGGATTGTCTAAATACTTTTGTTCAAACATATTTCCTTGCTTCACAGTGCTCTCATGCTCTGTTTTCTCCAGGTATGTATCCTGCAAATCTCTGGCTAAAATTTTTTGCGAAAATAGTGAAATAATGAAAAGTGTTTAGTATTTAAAGAAATGTTTTATGAAATTATATTTTCAAAAATATTTTTCCACCCAATTTTCAATTTACCGTTTTTTTTTCACTTAAATAAAATAGGGTTGCGCTTTTTCTAATTGCGTTTATTCATCTACCGGTGCGTTTTTTAAAGTCAACCGCACCAGTGCTACTTGTTACAAAAGCGCACCAATGCGCAAAATAAAGAACTGGCCAGTGTGGTTATCTGAACAGTGCGCACCAGAATTACATTTAGGTTTGTGCACCAAAGTTTATTATTGTTTTGCTAAAATGTAGGGAGAAAATATCATATTTATATGAAATGGAAAATTCTTCAAAATATAGCTCGTTCCATAATATTTCTCAAAGTCCATCGCGGAGTTCTCCCTATCCATGTGGAGACGTAATATTTACTTCAGATTTGTTTTGTTTTTTCACTATCTAATTGAATTTATGTATGTTTTTTATCCATGTAGTCAATCATGCACATATTAATTAAATTTATAATGTATACAAATTTCCAGGTTCATGCAGATTCATCATCGAGTTCAAATGCACAAAATTATATTCAATGTACTGCTCCAAAACATCGAAAGCTCTTATCAGAAGATGCATACCACAAGATGCATTTGGTAGATGAAAATGGATAGCCGCTTCACCCTACCAATTGTAACAATATTGCATCTTCTAGCCACAATCCCAGGACAATGATAGTAATTATAATTATAATTATTTGGTATATATATTGATTAATATGTAATTATTTCAACGTCAAACCAATTTATAATCATGCAATATTGTCAACGTGGCTACTAATTAATATCATAATATTTTGTACTGATCATGTTCAATTTTTTTTTTTTTAATTATTAGGATTCTAGTGATGATGAATGACCTACCTACCATCTTCCGTTGCACCCCATGACAATGTCAAATCGAGAGAAGACTGAATTAAGAGAAAAAATCGGAGAGGAACGATACCAAGAATGGTTGAATCAACCACCGATTCAACTCCCGCTATGTCCAGATTCATCAATTAGGAATGACTACAGCAATAGTAGTTCTTCACAAGCTAGCAATGGAGACAATCAAATAGAGGTTGGTATGGATGATTACTTAAGGGATATGACTGCCAGGAGACAATATTTTTAGATGCATTCGAAAATGATGATCAGTTAGGGGATGATGCTCATATCGCTGACACCTTTTTCGAAAGCCTTAAATTTGCTTCCACCACCCCTCTCTTTGGACCCGGCAGTCAGTCAAAGTCTACCCAGTTGGGGACAACGATGTTACTGTGTAACTTGAAAGAAAATTTTGGCTTGTTGAATACATGTTTCTCGGAACTTTTGAGGTAAGTTACCATAAAGTACTTCCAGCCTTATATATAAATTTGAAATATAATCAGTACACTACAATGAACATTACAAATGTTAAATTTTATGAACTTTAATAATTATATCAACATTAATGTACATTTATTAATATAGTTTTCCATGATCACCAACTACAGGTTATTCTAAGATAAGGTTCTTCCGAGTGATAATGTCTTGCTCAGTAGCTGCGAGGAGGCAAAAAAATTGTTGAAAATGTTGGGTGTTGAGTACATATCATATCATGCATGTCCAAATGATTTTATTCTATATAGAGGAGAATATGCAGATAAAGAGATGTGTCCAAAATGTGGGCATGACAGGTATGATAAATCAAAAAAGAAGGGTAAATCACGTACAGGTCTTCCTTTTAAGATATTGAAGCACATGATTATAATCCCAAGGATTCAAAGGCTCTTTCATTGCAAAGAATACCAACTGATTCAATAGCCATGAAGCATAGAGAGGATACATGGCCCGAAAAATTCAAGAATGAAGTACGAAGTCTACGACTCAACATAGCCATGGATGGCGTCAACCCATATTCCCTCCAGAACACCAACTATTATGTTTGGCCTGTAGTAGTTATCAATAAAAATATCTCCTCATGGTTTTCCATGAAGAATGAACATCTTATGTTCTCTCTCATAGTCCCTGGTAGAAGACAAGTGAAGAATATGGATGTCTACTTACAACCACGGGTAGATGAATTGAAGGAATTATGGGATGGGATAAATGTATACAATGTATCAAGACCCATCACAGCAGAGAGGAGGTTTACGTTGTATGGCATATGTGCTTACACGACACATGATTATCCAGGCTTAAGACTTTTCTGTGGTAAATTTCATGTTTAATTTATTGATTTGTTTATATATAATGTAACAATATTCTTTCACATATTAGTTATTTAATTCGTTGTAATATTAATTGTTTTGATCTTCATGATATTCTTTAACGTGCCATGCATATTAATTAATGTATACAAATATAATCTCGCAGGTCTTGTAACAAAAGGGTATTTTAGATGTAAATGTTGTGGACATTATCTGAAAGCTAGATGGTCTGAGGACCTACCAAAGCTAGTGTATGATTGCTCAAGGATATTTCTACCAGAACAACACCCTTACAGAAGAGCAGCATCCGCTTTCAATGGTCATTAGGGGAATTTTGAGGTCTAAAATGGGCCTCCTAAGAAAAATGTACAACCAAAATATACTTTATAAGAATCAATACGATTCAAGATGATGATTTCAACCATGGGGGATGATTAACCATTTTTGGAGTAAAAAAGTACAAGGAATAAAAAATAATAAAATAATAAAACTATTTTTTCAACTCGTATTTTCAACTTATCTCCCTAAGTTTTTACTCAAATTTCGAGTAGGAGTACTCGTTGGATGCAAAATTTAATTTCTCATCCAAGAAGTACCCATGTTGCATACTTTCAATGGACCCTCCTACATGAAAAATGAGAAATACATGAAAAAACGTGATTGAAATCACGTTTTTCATGTATTTCTATTTTTTTGTATAGTAGGGCCCATAAAAAATATGCAACATGGGTACTCCTTGGATGGGGAATTAAATTATGCATCCAAGAAGTGTTTCTGATCGAAATTTAAGTAAAAAATTAGGGAGATAAGTTGAAAATATGAGTTGAAAAAATAGTTTTATTATTTTATTATTATTTATTCTTTTTTTCCCTCTAAAATTTGATGATGTAATCTAACATTATTTTATTATTTCCAATATTACTTTATAATTTCCTTAGGAGGCCCATTTTAGACCTCAAAATTCCCTTAATGAAATGAGAAAGAACACAAAGGCCTCCAATAATGACACCAGTTGAATGGCTTAGAGCATATGAGAGAGAGAAGGACAAAGAGTTCACAAAAATGTTCGATTCAAATGGGGAGCCTAAGTTCGATGATCCAGATTTCTTCAACACCTATGTTGAGAAATTGCCCTTTAGGATGAAAAGGAAATCTATCTTTTATGACCTCCCATATTGGGAGAATCTTAAGATTGCCCACTTATTAGATCCCATGCATATATTTAAAAATGTTTCCTATTATTTATGGAGGCACATATCATCGAAACAAAGTGACACATTGGCGGTTAGGAAAGATCTTATTACTTCAAAAACTAAAAAGAAATATTGGCCAAGACGATTAGAAAGTACAGGATCCGGGAATCGCCCTCTTCTGCCACGGGAGGTCGATTCCCGGAATCGACCTCCTGCCGCGAGAGGGCGATTCTCGGAATCAGCCTCCCGCCTAGCGGCCGGCCTCCGCCATCACCTAGGTGAAAGGCCGATTGGCGGCGCCACCACAATCAAAAAATTCTTTTTTATTTTTCATTTTTTATTTTTTTTAATATTTTTATTTTTTTTTAATTTATTTTTTTAATTCAAAAAATTTAAAATTATTTTTTTTCATTTAATTTGTTTTATTTTTTTTTTGTTTTTTTTAATTTTACTCATTTTTTGTTTTTAATTTTTTTTTTTTCTAAATATTGTTAATAATTTTTATTAAATTTTGTATTTTTATTTTTATTTAATTGATTTTTTTTTCATATTTTTTTTTTATTATTATTAAATTTTATGTTTAGTTTTTTCATTTAATTTTTTAAAATTTAGTAAATTTTGTATTATTTATTTATTTATTTATTTGAATTTAAATTTATTTTTTTTAATTTTTTTATTTTTTATTATTATTTTTTTAATTACATTAAATTTTTATATTTTTTTATTTCAATTAAAATTGTATATTAAAAATTAGATTTTTTTTTTTAAGTTAAACTCAATATTTTCAAATTAATTTGTTTTTTATTTTATTTTATTTTTTATTTTTTTTCAATTTTTCAATTTAAATTGATTTTTAAAGTTTTTTAACTTTTTATTTTAACAATGGTTTTTTTTCTTTTTCTTTATATTTGAAATTTAATTTTTATTTCAAAATTTATTTGTTTATTCATTTATTTATTAAAATTTAATATTTTTTTTTTTAATTTAATTTGTTATTTTAATATTAACAATTTTTTTTTAATTTAATAAAATATAATATATATACTTCTAATTTAAGTTCATATATATATATATATATATATATATATATATATATATATATATATATATATATATATATATATATATATATATATAATGTTTTATAATTTAAATTTAATATATTTTTAAAAAATCTATTTGTTTTTTTAATATATATTTTTAAATTTAATATTTTTATTGTATTTTTTTTTCATTTTTCTACTTTAATTTCACAGTTTTTTTTATTTTTTAAATTTATTAAAATTTAATATATTTGTTTAATTTTTTTTTTTTTTTTTAAATTTAATAAACATTTTCTTTTATTTTTTTAAATTTAATTTCTATATTTTATTTTTTATAATTTCTTTCTTTTTTTAACTTGTTTTTCTTTTTAATTTAATATTTTTATTTTGTTTTTATTTTTATTTTTTTATTTCTATGTATTTTGAAATTTTAATCTTTACTTTTTTTTAACTTTTAATTTTTAATTTTTAATTTTTTTCTTAAATTTTAGGTTTTTTTTAATGTTTGAATTAAAAAAAAAAAAAATTGTTTTTATTTTTATTTTTTTATTCCTATATATTTTTAAATTTTAAGCTTTAAAATGTTTTTATTTTTTAAATTTTAGGTTTTTTTTAATGTTTGAATTTTAAAAATTAATAAATGTTATTTCTATTTTTTTAAATGTCAAAAATATGACAATTTTTTTTTTTTTTTTTGGTTATTCTAGCTTCAACTAGTTTTGTTTTGAGGGTGTTTTTTCAATCCTTTTTTCAAGAAACATTTTTTTTTTTTAGCATAATTTTATAAAATGTTGAAATTTGACCTTAAAAAAAAACCAAGTGCGTTCTGGAATACACTTTTTTTGTTTTTGGGGTGTTTTTTCATGTTTTTTGAGTCTTTTTGGGCTAGAGTTCCCATTTTGAGGTCAGGTTACCTATTTCATCGGTAACAGTGTTTTATGTAGAAACCATTATAGGATGACACAGCTTTTGTAGCGCATTTAGTTTTATAAGTGTCAGTTTTGCTACGGAATTACTAGGTTTTTCCGCAACAAAAAATGTTAATTTAGGACTAAAATCGCTGCAGACTCAGAAGATTTTTGACAAGTGGCCAGATTTGAAACTTTAGGTCGATTCAAAGTATATATTCATGATTTGTCCCTCTGATATGGCTTGAGATCATCCCTAACAACTTAAAACAATCCTTGAAACCTATATTAATCATAGAATTTATCATTTCATGATGTTATGCAACCTAACCAATCTAAAGACCAACTTGACACATTTCAAGTTATGATTTTGAAAATTTTTGAGAGGTAACAGGAGCGAAATGGGTCTATAAGACCAAGAGAAACATTGAAGGAAAGATAGAAAGACACAAAGCAAGGCTAGTTGTCAAAGGCTACAAGCAGAAGCAAGGAAGAGACTATGACGAAACCTTTGCACCAGTTGTAAGGATGGAGACAGTGTGGACAGTGTTGTCTATAACAGCACAACAAAAATGGAAATTTTATCAAATGGATGTGAAGTTAGCATTCTTGAATGGAGTACTGAAAGAGGAGGTGTATGTTGAACAACCTCTTGGCTATGAGATAGAAGGCCAAGAACACAAAGTGTGTAAGTTGAAGAAATCTCTTTATGGGCTGAAACAAGCACCATGAGCATGGTACAACAGGATTGATGCTTACCTAGTGGACAATGGGTTTGACAAGTGTGATGGTGAACCCACACTCTACATCAAAGAAAATGACGGTAAAATTCTTATTGTTGTTTTATATGTAGATGATTTGATTTTCATAGGCAATGATGTTTCTCTCATTGTTGATTTTAAAGAAGTCATGAAAAGTGAATTTTAAATGACTGACTTGGGTTTGCTGAGATATTTTTTAGGCATAGAAGTAAAGAAAACAGAAAAGGGGATTTTTATCTCCCAAGAAAAGTATGTTGAAGAAGTGTTAAAGAGGTTCAATATGTAGAACAACAAGCCATCATCAACTCCAACTTTAATGGGGTTGAAGTTGAGCAAGGAAGATTGCAGCAAGAATGTCGATCCGACATTGTACAAGATCATGGTTGCGAGTCTAATGTATTTGACTACAACTAGGCCTGATATAATGTATGCAGTAAGCCTGATATCCAGATTCATGGAGACACCCAAGGAGACGCATTGGCAAGCAGGCAAGAGAATATTGAGGTATGTGAATGGAACAAAGGAGTATGGTGTTATATACTCTGAAACTGATAATTTTAAGTTGATTAGTTACATTTATAGTGATTGGGCTAGAAGTGTAGATGACAGAAAGAGCACCTCAGGATATGTTTTTCATTTGGGATCGGGAGCCATTTCATTGGCTTCCAAGAAGTAGCCAATAGTTTCATTATCAATAGCAGAAACTGAATATGTAGCAGCAACAGTAGAAACATGTCAAGTTGTTTGGATGAGAATGATACTAAGAGATTTATGTCATGAACAAGACAAAGGAACCACAATTTTCTATGATAACAGCTTAGCAATTGAATTGTCAAAGAATTTTGTTTTCCACAAGAGAACAAAGCATATTGATGTCAAATTCCATTTCATAAGAGAATTAGTTAACAATGGTGAAATATTTTTGCATCATTGCAGAGGAATATTTTGTTGATATCCTCACAAATCCATTGCGACATAACAGTTTTGTTTATCTCAGAAAGTGTCTGGGAATGGTTGAAGGCGACAGTTCTGATTAAGGGGGAGTGTTGGAATTACTCCCAACCACCGCCATGAATAAACAGTGGTAGCAACCCACAACTTGAATTTTTTGTGCAGGAAGGACAAGGAGAAGGTTTCAAGCCCACAAGCGTTTCTTCACACAAAAACCAAAACAGAGTACCTGAGTCCTTATGCTATGCTTTTATTTCTTTTTCCACATTGACTTACCGTGCCCGCACTTTGCGGCACACAACTTTTCATGTTTACCCTTAAGCCTTTTTCGTTGAATGTTATTTACCAAGACCATCGCAAACCTTTGTATTCCTCCTTATTTCTTTGTTTTCCGCACTTTGTACCTCCCGCCATTTAACTCCCCACATACTGCAATCTATAACATTTAAGTTTTAACTCTTAGCACTCCACCAAATGTTATTTCCCCGGCGATGCGATCTAGTGGCACCCACAAACGTCACTGCATTTCACAACTCTTTCCACTTACATTTTTAGCACTTGTAGCCTGCACTTCGCGAGTTTTAAGTTTTAACTTTAAAGCTGCCCGCAAGTTTTTTTTTGTTTGTGATGCGATCACAAAGGGGCACGTGTCAAGCGCGGGATGGTAACTCAAAGCGCACATCGAAAATCTCAAGAGTGTTATGGATAAGCGCCCACAAGTTAAACAATTTATAGTGCAATGCGATGTGCCACGTCACATCGCATGTCGCAAGACATAAGGTTTTCCCGTGTTCTCGTCGACTAAATGTTAAAATCGTCGATGAGAGATTTGTGATGGAGGCCTCGGACGCGATGTTTTTTCGGAAGAGGAACCCATAATATTTGAGGTCTGATGTTATGTGTTCTGAATGCGTTTTGTATGTTGTTTTGTGTGTAAACAGAAAATTAGAATGAAAGGATGATTTTGTTGTTGAACCTCCATTCCCGCACTAAAATGCATTCAATCCTCAAGCTCCAGCCAATTTTGTATAAACCTATGTAATTTCATTTTGTTTCAGTGTGAAGGAATGAATCGAATTTTAGAGAAGAGTTGAACAAATTTCAAAGGTATTCCTCTCCAGTGTTAATTCATTGTATGTATGTGTATGACTGTTAATTCCGCACATATTTTGCATTCTCTGTGTTGTGGGGGAACACATCCCTCTATGTGTTGTGTTTATTCAGAATTTCCAACAAAATTGTCGACGAATAACATTTTTAATTTTTTGTATTACAGACACCAATTAGATGGGCTATGGAACTTCTATTAGCACATACTAATTTGGCATATGGAATAAAGAAAAATAGAATAAAGCACTTTCCCTACATGGTTCTTTCATTAATATAATTATTACAAGAAAACTAACGTTGGATTTCTCAAACTTGCTTCTATTTTAGGTTTTTGTGGCAAGAAATATGCATTTGAAGGTCTTTTCAAGATCTCTTCATGTTATTTTATGATAAATCATTGATCATTCATTAGTTACTTGTGATACAATTTTGTCTATTTGATACTAAGTGATTTATGCTAAACTGTGTCTTAAACAAAAGTTTAATAGTTTATGTGAGCATGTAGAATATTGTTGTTAGTTTTGTGATAGTGATGATAAGCATTCAGGATATTTTAACCTTGAACTGTCATTAGGACAAATAGATGACATTCTATTTGGAATTTAAGTTTTAGGGTTGTTCACAATGATCACACATGTTGTTTTATTTCTTTTGGTAGTGCTTATAGTAGACATCTCAATGCATTCAAGTACTTGTATTTAGTTTTGAGTTTTATTATTGTTAATCACCATAGTTACATGCAAAGATATTTCTTCCTGTTGGATGGTCCTTTGAGTTTGTAAGGTTGACTTGTTTGTCTAGTTGGCATATATTGAAAGGAGAACCATACAACGTGCCAAATATGAGGACAAAAACAAAGCATATATGATTTTTGTGTCTATGTATCATTTATAGTTTCTGTTGTGATCTTTAGGGAAAATATAATGCATGTGATTTGGTTGACTAAGAACTTTATATGTTTCTCATTTTATTGACAACACTAATTGCTATTGAAATGGTCATTAATTGAGTTTTGTGTATAAATTTCTCTCATATAAATTAATACGTATTGTTTCATCATTTTTTTTTAAGACATGTGTTTAGTAGTAGTGATATATAATGTCTACAATCTTGGGGAGAAGACGAAACAAATAAGATGTTTTCATAAAATCAACTCAGTGTTGTGCACTCTTTATCTCTTAGAATGTAGGCTAATGGTTTGTTTTTATCTCTTAGAATGTAGGCTAATGGTTTGTTTTTTCTCTTTTTGATCCCTTAGCCAACTCAGAATTAAACATATTAATTACTACATGCATAGGTGGTTTTGGAAATGCCCAATTTCCTAAGAAATCATGTTGGCAAAGGAGATTATTTTAGCCACTATATGTTTTTTTTTTTAATATATAAATCATGTTTGCAAAGGAGATTATTTTAGCCACTATATGTTTTTTCTTCTTTTTTAATGTGTTTGCATGTGCAAAAAAGCAATGTTTGTTTGCTTGTGTGGACCTTAATAATTGTATTCCCACACTTTGCATATGAATTTTATTTCAAAATAATTTTTATGTGATATTATTTAAAGCCTCTCCTGATAATTTCAAGACATTCAGAGTCTCTTGTGATAATTTCAGGATACTTTGGTTGTTTTGAAAATTACCGATTTCATAAAAAATCATCTTTGCAAAGGCTAATATATGCTTTTTTTCAAAAAGTGTTTGCACAGGCCAATGTTATTTACTTGAATTTAAATACAACATTTTCATTGGGGCTTGTCGATGCTCCTCGTTCTTTAACTTCTCACAGCACCAGTTATTTAGGTGTGCAAGGACTTGAAGCCTCACAATCTCGTGGTGTAGATAACCAAAGGTGTTGTAAAACTAGTAGACCTTCGCCTTAGAAGGGAATTCACATATTCTCTTTCCAAAAGGTGCCCTATAGCCTCCAATTCCCTCTCCATGCAGCACAATGCAGAGCTTTTAATTCCTCACATTTTGAGCCATATGTTAGGGGTGGCATTCACCATAACATTCTCAAAAAGTTTTCTTTTACCATGGGCTTGAGCTAAATCAACTATTTTTCCATCCTTCTTATTTTGTTTTCTGTGAGATGGTCACCGGAAAAATTTAGTATGTGCTCTATTTATTTAGAAAATTAGCTCCAATATCCAAAAAAATGTTTCTTTACCCATACAAAAATATTGCAAGTGCATAAGATATAGGTCCTACACCAATCTTGATCTACTTACCCCTAATCTAAACAATCTTTTTTAAGGTCCTTAGTCTTCACTTTGGAATCCAAACAACTTTTTGCTTTGTAACTTGAGAAGGGGATTTTTTTTCTGAACCGATTTCCTTATAGCAAAAAATGATATCATTAGGGTTTTGATCAATGGGAAAGCACGGGTATGTCTTTCCAAATCCAAATAAACATAAACGTTTTGAACTAATACTCAGAAAACCATTATCTAAACACAAGTGATTAATTGTTTATTATTATAAAGTGACAAATCGTTAAAAAGAATATTATTAGTTTAGAAAGACAAAAGCATAACAATAATTTTAGTTGTTATATTGTCGAGAGTGTAAATTTTTGTGATCTAAATTTATTTTCAAATAATTTTTTTTGGGAAATCACATCATAGATCATGGAGTTGACTAGTTCTATCAGATGTAGTTCATCATCTAGAAAATGAGGATTACCTGATATTGTATTGTTCTTTGTTGAGTGGAAAGGATCATTCTACAATCCAATATAAGAGACATGTTTAAGTATACAAGTCCTCAAAAAAATAATTAAAAAATTCACTCTCTAAATAATAAATACAATATGTAGATATTTAAGTAGTATAATTTTAAGTCACTCCTCTTCTTTAGAGTGATTTAGCTGGGTTTCCATTACAAGCTTTTTTTCTTTCAAGTTTACTATCTGTAATTCATTTTGCTGATTAGCAATTATTTTAGTAAAATATTTGTAAATTTCCACCAATCATTTCTGTACACACAGTTGACAGAGACACACATAAATTCCGATAGAGATGTTGAGAGAGGCATGCATAAATTGTAGCAGAGAAATAAATGCCGCAGAGATGTCGATAGAGGCTTGATGTTGAGAGACGCATGGATAAATGGTAGCGGAGAAGCTTTGTATAACAATGGCCACTTTGAACTACACATTGTGTAGATACTAGTATGCCACCCACTTACAATATTTTCTTTGCAACATGCAATTGCCAGTTACTTAAAACATAAATGGTCTATTAAAATCATTTATTCATTTCTTTTCAGAAAACATACATACGCTAGTCAGAGTTTTTCCTCTTTCCTAGTATAAGAAAAGACCCCCACAAACTGATCTGCCAAAGACATTATTTTAATGCCAAGTACGAAAATGCATGGCGAGATTCCAGAGTTTATTGTTCCAAGTTCTTACTATTAGTAATAGAATTCAACGAGCGATATTTACCTTTAGAGCACCGAGAGAACGAGACAAAAGCTACCTTCTCAAAACCATAGAACGCCAAAACCATATATGATTATTATTTCGAAGAAGGCGTAACTTGTCTCAAAATCTAGACCGAGCAACTTTGTACAGTTTATACGCTGCGTTAGGGCTTTCAGAGCTGTTGGCCGCTGGCGTCATCTGGAGAGTTTGTGTAGGCGCTGCCACTGTCGAAGGGGAGGACAGATGTTTGGCCCTCTCTCTCAGCAGGTTCTTCTGTATTTTGCCAGTCAACGTCTTGGGAAGCTCTGTCACGAAGATGACAATTTTGGGAACCATGTAATGCGGCAGCTTCTCTCTGCAGAACTTCACCATGTCTTCTTCTTTTATAATGATGTCATCGTTGTCTCGGGTCTTGATAAAGGCACACGGCGTCTCACCCCACTGGGGATGGGGCATGGCAACCACAGCGGCCTCGGCGACTCCAGGGTGGCTGTACAGGACGGACTCGACCTCCACACTGCTGATGTTTTCTCCCCCCGAGATTATGACATCTTTTGAACGGTCCTTTATCTCAATGTACCCGTCGGGATGGATGACGCCAACATCGCCAGTGTGGAACCATCCACCCGCAAAGGCCTCGGCAGTGCTCTTGGGGTCGTGGAGATACCCCTTCATGATGCTGCTGCCTCTCAGCATGATCTCACCCATGCTTTGCCCATCTCTTGCCACGCTGGACATCGTCATGGGATTCATCACGTCCACGTGGTCGAGGCTCAACACGCCCACTCCTTGCCGCCCTTTGAGCACACCCCGTTGGGCTGGGGAGAGCTGCGCATCGTCCCATTCGCTCTTCCACTCGCAGGCGAGAGCTGGGCCAGTGGCTTCGGTGAGGCCGTAAGCATGTGTTATGAGGAACCCCATGTTTTCCACCTTACTCAGAATCGGGGGAGCAGGAGGCGCCCCTCCGGTGAGAACCTCAACTCTTCAGGGCGATCGCCTCCCATTCGTCCGCCAGCTTTACAGACTCGAAACGTGGATCCCCGCCTCGAACCAACTCCTCGTAAGTCCCGCTGATTACCACCCCAACTTGATTACATAGTCCAACAATGTGAGCAGCCGCAAGGCCGTGGTCATGATCATGTATGAGGATCAGACAAGGAATGATGAGAGGCGATTCAAGGAGTGCGAGGGCGTCCTTGGCGAGAGAAAGGAGTTGGTAGTCGACAAGCAAGAGCTTTGCGCGGGAGTGGGAAAGAATGGTGGCAACGTTGCGAGCGTCGAGACGAGTGTTGATGGTGTTGAGTACGGCTCCGGCCATAGGAACCGCAAAATGCGTCTCGTAAAGAGCAGGAACATTGGGCGCCAAAACTGAGACCACGTCCCCTTTCCGTACATTAAAGGAATGGACCAGAGACGACGCCACACGTGTGCAACGCTCCATGGTTTGATCCCAAGTAAAGCGAAGCCCTCCGTGATCGTAAATTACGGACGTCCGACTGGCATACACCGTCGCCGCTCTGTGGAGAAAGCTCAGCGGTGAGAGTGCCACGTAATTCGCTTCGCACTTCCCGAGATTCTCCATCCTCTTCCCTAATTCTATTCCGTAATCTTTATTTGATTCACCACTTCCTGCAAAATGCTATGAAGCAAAGCCGTGGAAGAGAAAAACAATGAATGGTCGCTTCGGTTTCATTTAAAAGAAAACCCATATAAGTAGTAGAGCAATGGTCGGAAGTATCAGCAATCTGGCGGTCCCCGAATGGTCGCACGGAATGGTCGGAAGTATCAGCAATCTAACAACCCCCAAATGGTCGCACGGAATGGTCGGAAGTATCAGCAATCTGGCAGCCCCCAAATGTCAAATGCGAAAAGTTCGTGTCTCCGATTGAAACGACTAGCGTAGAAGCACGAGTTCCGACACTCACGTGGGCAGATGGTGAGTTTCTATCCAGGTAGCTGCTTTCACGGAATGGGCCGGTTTGAATGAGCACGAGATTGTGACTCTCTGTCCAGCCTACAATAGGGAGTTGTCTTTATTGTGATTTTTTGAATTTTTTGAAGTTTTAGGTGACGGAATTCGGTGAAAATTTTTGAGGTAAAATCTTGGTTTTTGTTATTTAAACTGGTTTTTTGACTCTCTATATGGATTCAACACCCTCAAAAACCTTTAGGGCACTTCCATTGTGCAAAGTTAGCAATCAAACTTCTCTTTCAATAAATTCCTGCCGGAATTTAGAGAAATTACACCATAAAAGTCACCGTAAAAGCCTTCAAAAAATTCGCACTAAAGACTACTCTACATTTTAGTGTTGCCATGATTCAATTCCACCAATTCCCATGAGTTTGGCATGTGTTTTCAGATTCGGGCACTGCTACATTTCGCTCTAAGAGTACGAAAAGATACGCAGATGCGGCCCTGCCCACGACTCCTTTCGGTGGGCCAAATTTGTCGACCCGTCCATTGCTTAACGCCGAAGATTTCTTGAAAAACAAAGGGCGCAGTCCAACCATTAGAATTTTCTGGGTTTTTCTTGGAATTGTTTGGACATAAAATTAAAATGTTTTTGGCTGTAATGTAATGTCATTTGCCGTTGTTTCAAAATATGAATTTAATATTCAAAAAAAATTTGTGATTTTAAGTGGTTTATAATGTCTTTGTAAATGTAAAAATAAATTGATTATCCAACAGAATTCTTGGAACATGTGAATTGTGCAAATTATAAATTCAAAATTAATTGTAAAAAGTCTTTAAATATTTGACTTAAAATGGATTAAAAATAATAATAATAATAATAATTATTATTATTATTATTAGATTATACTAAAACAAAGCATTTTAAATTTAATATTGTGATTTTTCACACCAACAGTAAGTTAGGAGTTTATAGAAATAGTTTTGAAAGGCTTTTTTTTTTTTTTAAATGCAGAAAAAGAACCATATAATAATTTTTTGTGAATTTAAATGGTATTGTTTTAAAATTTATATTATTGTTCATATTGTTTAGTTTCAATTTTTTTTTAACTGAAACGGGATTTACAAAATTATAACAACTAACACTATAAAACTTATGACAATTAACATAGACTAAATTATAAAAAGAAGAAAACAATTTTCAAGTGGCAAAGCATAAAAAAAAATTCCAAGTGGCAAAGCATAAAATAAACAGTTAGATAAAGTAAGTGGGGATGGGTCTTGAGTGCTCGTTCTAGCTAGTATAGGGAGTTTCAGTTGACGTTATAGATGGATTTTAAGGTGAGCAAGCTGAGCATCCAAACTAGCAAGACAAAAGTGTCGGTAATGTTGCACTTGATTGATTTCGTTTAGAGAAGAGATTATATCATTGTGATCTCCATATTTCTACTTTAGGACCTTGCCTAGGAGTGTCTTCATCTACTAATGAATGGTGATGGAGTTCAAACATTGGCTCCATTTTCCTCTAGTGTGTCTCAGGTTAGGAACCCAATTGGTTACCTCAACTTGAATTTCTAAATCAGAGGAAGCTTGTCAGTTATCAGTGGTCAAAGCTTCAACCTGGCGAATTTCCTCTTGACTTTTAGGGGGAGTGGCAGAGTGAAAAATAGTTGCAGCATCTTGGGCTTGGGCTTGGGTTAGCAATCAACATTAAGGACCACTATCCCCTAGTCCCTTGATGACAATGCCTTCAATATTGAGGCATACTGCACTCGATAAACAACGACTAGGGTAGATTTCTCACACACAATGGCCAAAAATCCTAGGGATTGGAAATGAGAAGACCAAATAAAAGTAAAAACTAAAGAACCCTAGATTGTTGGACAGGTCTACATTGATCGCTTCCAAAGGAAAACAACTTATGAGGGAGGGCATATAATAGACTCCTAGCAGGGTCCAAAAATTATTGGGAGTCACCAACATTCAATCCACTACTCACCCCCATTAATCTCGAAACATTATAGGCCAAAAGCCACCAAATAAAAGCACTAGAGAATGAATTGGAAAAAACAAAGGAATTGGATATATAGATATTACCCAATACTAACCAACCCACCATATTTGAACCTACATAGTATATCGTTTTTCTTTTGAAATTCCAAATAATCACATGTAAGGCCCTAATTCAATATTAAATCTCTATCTTATACAAGATCAAGCATCACAATGAAAAACCCTTAAAACAAAGATCCAATTATAAGGTTCTTCTTTTATCTCAGGTAACTAAAATTTTTAAATCCAGTTGCGTAGATAACCTAAGCATGGCTGAAGACCATTGAAAAAACAAATAGTGAACTTGTGTTGTAAAGTTCTACCCTATGAATAACATCATTTCCTAATTGAATTGAGAGTCAAAGCCTCTTCAACCAACAAGTGATTAGAAGAATTAACATTTCACACAACATCTTTAAGGGAAATTTTACCTAAGTTACTGCTAGAGGGAAGAGAAATTAATATATAACTAGTTTCCAAATTGGTTCTTATAGATTTCTCAATATTTTCAATGACACAAGTTATAGAGACATTGGGAGAAGGAGACATAATCATCACTATATTCAAGTTAATGCCAAGGAACTACTACATTTTGAATATCAATATGAAGAAGTTTGATGTTAATGATCATATAACATGGATATTCCAAATGGAGTAATACTTTGATATACACCAATTAACAACCTTAAAAATGGTAAATATGGAAGCCATGCATTTAGAACAAAATCAATTTATATGGTATCAATGGATTTGTGAAAACAAAAATGATTCTATTATATCTTGCTTAGTTTTTATGGAGGATTATGCATTTCTCATTTTTTTTAAACTATGAGAAGGATACCATAATGAGTGCACTTTTACCTCTATTTAAGGCTCATTAAAATCTATGAAAAATACTATATATCAAGCATATTTTTTACTCATTTTGATGCTCATTAAAATCAAACGAAACATACACTATGTTCTCACTTGTATTCTCTTTCATGCTAATTAATATATGAAGAGGATACCAACAACAGAAGTTTAGGGGATTTTCATTGGGATTTGTATTAGTAAGTGGCAGTCATCAATCATAACCCTTTAACATAACACCTATTTCTGTTATCATATTACATTTTCGTTATATATTTTTTAGTAGTCATACCATTAGTATGAGTCACATATTACTCTGGTTGGTTACTCTTCCAGTCACTATAGAGAGTGATATAATGTGTCATGTGTTGTCTCATTATACCAGTGGTGTCATTGCATCAATGTTACCAAGATATTCCTGCCATGCAAAATATGTTCAAGGAAATTTTAAGCCTATTAATTTAGTGATTTGCAATTTCATTGACCTTGCATGTTGGTCACCCTTGTGTTAGTTGTCCTTGGTAACCATATATATTCACATCATTTCTCAATGCTTGTTTCATATCGATTTATGGAAGATACATTAGGTCCCTCATTGAATGGATCTCCTCATATCGACGTCCACTTATTATCTAGAAAAGGTAACTAGAAATCAACAATATCTCGGAGCTTGCAAACATTAATGGTGGGTTTCCTCATGATTGATAATTGGTTTACCTCATTATCCCTAATTGATCAACTCTATGGGTGTTTAAAATCAATGACTCTACTCACACTTACAAGATTATACTAGGTACCTTGGGGTATTATTTTTATCATTAGTGGATCCCCTCATGCCTATTAATTGCATTCATCAATAGTTGGTAACTAGACAATTTATATCATGCTCAATATCATCTCACCTATTCGCATGATGTAGATTCAGATCATCAAGGTTGGGATGAAGACATTGGGTTTAGTGCATACCTCACTTATTCATGTTGCCCCATTCAATCTACAATAGAGTATTTCACTATGATATGTACTTTGAAGTAGACTTGGGGAACTCTAATTTTTTTTCAGTGTCCTCTTAATGTATACATTGACATAAATACACAATGTACTCCATGACCATGTATTTGAATTTTATGTAATGGATTTGTAGTGTATTGTGTTGGTGGTCAATCATTGTTATCTCTTATATCAAACATGGTTATGCCAACCTTGGGAATGATCTACTTGGTGAGTGCTTCTAGAACCTAACTAGTTCCTTGTTATTTGGCCCCTTCTTTGTGATACCATATTTGTTGCCATATTGTAATATGATTCAACCATTACTCTCTTTTGTCCTCACAAATTAGGGGACATCTATTACAACCTTATCTCTCTCAGGCGACATCTATCACATTATTTCTCTTCTTGTTGTTTTTGAGGACATATTCAAGAAGGCTTTAATTACCTCATCTCATAGCGTAGGAAATTGTACTAGACTCTAAATTCATTAGGACCTAGGTGTTTAGATTCATCCTCTCCTTTTCACTACAAGTCTATTTAATGAAGCCCTAATTATTACTATGGGAGATGATCAATAAGGAGAGACATGTACTACATACTACCAAAACTTAAACTAAGACTTCTTGTTATGAGTTTACATTTAGGAATTTTCATTTTGTATGAGTGTGGGACAAGGAGGAGCTTGGACCTAAGGAGCCACAATGTATCACAATGCTACTCAAGGTATATGCATTGTAACCTTTCATTTATAATATATTTTTCACTACCACCCATCCAATTCATGTTGTTTTATGCATGTTATACTTGTACCTGAAGTGTTAGTGTAAAATATTTCGGCAAGTGTACCAAAAAGAACTTACTTAAGCTACATATGACTTATAGCCCTAACAACAGAAATGGTTGTTGAACCCTTTATATCTGTAATAGAAATTCAAAACAAATCCTGCAAAAACCCAGATCTATGCAGCAAAAGTAGTTAGACAACAAAAAGAAATAAGACCTTATACAAATTAACTCCAAATATCTAATGGACAAGACAAGTTTACAGAATTATTTTTAATATTATATAACACCTGGTGAAGGAAACAAGCAAATTTTATGAGTCCACCTCAAATGGGATAGATTCTTGGTTGTCCTCGATGGTTCAGCTTCATGAGTCTGTCTCTCTCAATGATATGGAAACCAAAAATATGTGATGAACTCAAGTGGGATATCAGATGAAAAAATAAAATGGTGGTGACATTGAGAATGATCAAAGTGAAGAATGAATGGAAAACCCTCCTATTTATAATAAAATATTGAGTTATCCTCGAAAATGGAGAATAATATTTAAATATTATTAACCATAATCTAGATATAACCATTTGGAATATTTTATTATATTTTTTTTGTAGGGAAAACATATTTAAATTATTTAAATACCTTTATTTAGAAATAATAAATAAATAAATTATTTATTTATCATTTCAAGAATGTGGTTAAAGAATAATAAACAAATAATGAATTGTTTAATTATTCCTAGGTGATTTAGTCAAATTTAGCAAGGAATAATAACTAAATAATGATTTCATTAATTATTCCCAAAGAAATATAAGATAAACAATTATTTATCTTATTACTTCTCATAGTTTCAAATGTGACAAGGAATATTAGTTAAACAATGGTTAATTAATTATTCCTAGAGGAAAATCAAATAAATAATAATTTATTTAATTATTCCTCATGAGGTTTCTTGTGTTAACCAGAAATAACTTAATAAAATATTATTTATTAAATTATTTCATATAGTGAAATAAATTTTGTTATGGTAAAATTGGTCATACATGGTGTACTACGATCCACCTAGTTAGAAATGGTTAGGTGATCATTTTTTTGTGATAACGGATTGTCCCCCAACGTATGAGTGTTAGAATAAAATCATATGACTGAAGTACGTTGTAATAATAAAATCACTAGACACCTAAGGGGATTTAGGTAGAGAGAGAGACATAAATGAAGCGAAGTAAGAGAGGACAGTAAATGAGCGGGTGCGACCTACGAACTGACATAAGTCTCCTTTGATGTTGTAGTACATGATGTCAATGAGGCGAGGGAGGCATACCCATACTCGTCGAGATAACTAAGTACAAAGAATAATGATGAGCCCAATAATGTCAGATTGAGTTACAAAATGTATAATACATGATACATGTCATGATAACATGAATGGGCTAGAAAATAATACAATGGATCCCATATACATAATCCGCCTTGAAAAATAAAGGTGAGGACTGAAGACAATAACATCTAAGTACATGAGACATAATTTCCCTCCATATGACATGGGGAGGGGGGGTAGATATAACAACCAAAGAAGCCTTGTTGAACAAGAAAGGGCTCTGAAAAGCTAAATGGATCATCTGAATGAGACATGCATGCTATGGGCAGTGCAAGAAGTTGAAACCAAATTGATCAAATATGTGGAACTGCATCTCAGGTTGTATCATAATTTGAGGTCATCCGGGCATGTGGGGGATACCTAAAGGGCCACCAACCTCATGAGGTCTAAAACATCTCACATACACACGAGAATCACTGGTACATTCTACTGGATCACTGAACCATCAAGTGTACGATCCTCAACTGTGCGATAGTAGTTGAGGTCGAGCACGTGAGAGAAAACCATATCAAAGGGAAATAGTGATTCCATTTGCTTGATCCAAGGCACAAAACAATAATAAAGCTGGAACCAAGTCACAATGCCCTCTAGACCATTCTTCTGGAATGAATGTGTTGAATTCGACAGAATAGGGCTTGCCACGGCTGACGCAATGATGAATACTCATTTAAGGCATGAGGGATCATAGTAGAGAAACTAGTGGATTGACACCAGGGATAATGATGGAAGGACGGGAACTGAAAGGCGGACATATGACTTCCCTTTGTTAGAGCATAAAAATCATGTTTGACTTGGCAACGACTGACTCGACTCTAGAAGGGGTGAGGGACAGTATAATTGGAGGGAAAAATGGGCAACATGTGATGAATGTGACGCAAATATTGATGTAATACTGTAATAGTAGATAATGGGACTTGGGACATACTCCATGACTATGAGGATGACTCAACTCAGATGCTCTAAATGAGGGTAACTCGATGATGCTTCCACACAGGATAATCCCATGGGGACCATGAAAAAATGAGTAAAGAATGGTTACTCATGATGAAAATTGACAAAAAAAGGTGATAAGTTACAAGGAAAAGTGGTGCCAAAGTACAAGAAACTCATATGAAGAAATTTGATTTGAATTAGTGACAAAGTGAAACTTCATGGAAAAATGGCTTTCGGGTGAAGTGCCAAATTACAAAAAAAAAAGGACCCATTATATTACTCGGTGAGAGCTTTCCAATGGTGTTGATGGTTCATCAAACCGAGTTAAGCACCCTTAGAAATAATTCACTCAGATTTATGTGGGTCGATGCAGACAGCATCAGTTTCAGGCAGCAACTATATGCTGACCTTCATAGATGATTTCACAAGAAAGGTGTGGGTTTATTTTCTGAAATATAAGAGCGATTTTTTTCAGAAATTTTTCCACTTTAAAGCTCTTGTAGGGAAACAAAGTGGGCAGTATATTAAAGTCCTCGGAACCGATAGAAGTGGAGAATACATATCAAAGGAGTTTCTGCGTTTTTGCAGAGAGAACGACATACACAAGCAATTTACCACAAGGTACACACCGCAACAGAATGGAGTTTCTGAAAGGAAGAATCGAACCATAATGGAAATGGTTAGAAGTATGCTGAAGGAAAAAAAATTGCCGAATGAGTATTGGGCAGAAGCAGCAAACTGTGCTGTGTATATTTTAAATAGATGCCCTACAAAAGCTGTGATGAACAAGGTTCCAGAAGAAGCGTGGAGTGGCAGAAAACAGGGAGTCACCCACATGAGAGTTTTTGGATGTGTGGCATATGTACACATTCCAGACAAGTTGAGAAAGAAGTTGGATAGTAAGGGGGAGAAGTGCATTTTCCTTGGATATTGTGAAGATTCCAAAGGATACAGATTGTATAACCCATCCAAAAAGAATTTTTTGATAAACAGAGATGTGAAATTCATTGAAGAGGAAGCATGGGATGGAAGCATTATGAAAACAGTCAATGTTAAAAGCTGTTTATCTCTAGATGAAGATGAGGAAGATGTAGTTGAAATTAACAACTCATCCGTAGCACAACCTCCACCAGCACAAGGACAGCGAGGGACACCTCAAGCAGCGGCGAGAACACCCTTGAGAAGAAGCGGGAGTGCATCTCCAAGCACACCACATGGAGCAGAAATGAGTGCTTCATCAAGCACAACTACACCAAGTGAAAGAGAAACAAAGTTCAGAAGTATTAGAGAAATTTATGAGCAAGGAGAAGCAAACGAAGGTATGAATTCCTTATTTGCTTTGTACTGTCAAGTTGATGATCCTATTCATTTTGAAGATTCTATTAAAGATAGAAAATGGATAGAAGCTATGGATGATGAAATTAAAGACATAGAGAAGAAAAAAACATGGGAGCTGGTTGATCTCCCAGAAGGTAAAGAAGTCATTGGTGTAAAATGGGTCTATAAGACCAAAAGCAATGCTGAAGGAAAAATAGAAAGACACAAGGCCAGACTTGTTGTCAAGGGATATAAGCAGAAGCATGGAATTGATTATGAAGAAACTTTTACACCAGTTGCAAGAATGGAGACAATAAGAGCAGTGCTATCCATAGCAGCACAAAACAAATGGAAAGTATATCAGATGGATGTAAAATCTGCATTTTTAAATGTAGTTTTAATGGAAGAGGTATATGTAGAACAACCTCTCGGATATGAGAAGAAAGGCCAAAGGCATAAGGTCTGCAAATTGAAGAAAGCTCTTTATGGGCTAAAGCAAGCTCCAAGAGCATGGTACAATAGGATAGACTCCTATCTACTGGAAAATGGATTTGAGAAGTGTGAGGGAGAACCCACCCTCTACATCAAAGAAAAGGATGGTAAGATGTTAATTGTTGTTTTATATGTTGATGATTTAATTTTTACAGGTAATGATGATTACCTTGTTGAAAATTTTAAAACAGTCATGAAAAATGAATTTGAAATGACTGACATGGGTTTGTTGAGATACTTCTTGGGAATAGAGGTAGAACAAAATAAAAAAAAAGAATTTTTATATCTCAAGCAAAGTATGTGAATCAGGTTTTAGAAAGATTTAATATGCATGAGTGCAAAGCTGCAATTACTCCCACAGTAATGGGATTGAAGTTGAGAAAAGATGACAACAACAAGGATGTTGATCCAAGTTTGTATAAAAGCATAGTTGGCAGCCTCATGTATTTGACTGCAACTAGGTCGGATATTATGCATGTTGTTAGTTTAATTTCCAGATTTATGGAGAAGCCAAAAGAAGCACACTGGCAAGTAGCAAAGAGAATTCTGAGGTATGTGAAAGGAACAAAAGGATTTGGTATTTTGTATACAGCTTTAGAAAATTCAGAATTAGTTGGATACACTGACAGTGATTGGGCTGGAAGTGTAGATGATCGGAAGAGCACTTCCGGTTATGTTTTTCATATGGGTTCAGGAGCCATTTCATGGGCTTCTAAAAAACAACCTATTGTAGCATTATCTACAGCAGAGGCAGAATATGTGGCAACTACAGCAGCAGCGTGTCAAGCAATTTGGATGAGAAGAATGTTGATAATTTTGTGCCAAGAACAGGTAAAGGGCACTGTGATTTATTGTGACAATAGCTCAGCTATTGCATTATCAAAGAATTCTGTGTTTCATAAGAGAACGAAGCACATAGACACAAAGTTTCACTATATCAGAGAATTGGTGAACAATGGAGAAATTGTTTTATAGCATTGTAAAACAGAGGAGCAATATGCAGATATTTTGACAAAGCCATTGGCACAGAAAAAATTTGAATTTTTAAGAAAATGTTTGGGTATGATGGATAACCCAGCAGCTGACTTTAAGGGGGAGTGTTGAAATATTAAAGTCACCTGCCGTGCCTTTGTACAGGAAGAGAAAAGAGTACAACAGCAGCAACAGAGAAGATTGAGTGCACAACACTCTGTATTGAAGAAGAATGGAGAATCCGTAAGAAGAATTAAATTTTTGTATAGGCCGTAGCCACAGACAGCAGAGGAGAATTAAATTTGGTTATGGGCGAAGTCATTTTTGACAAAGGAATGAAGAGCTTCGTAGTTCAAGTCTATGGAGGAACATAAGTTATTAATGGAGAAATTAATTTCGGGCGTAAAATCCCTCAACAACCAGAGTTGAATGAAATTGATCGAACAGGCAGAAGACTTAAAAGTTATGAAGAGGCCGGACAAGTGGTCCCTACCACTTAAGCACCAAAGCGCAAATCGCAGACCGTAGTTTTGAAGTTAGAGACCGCAAGTGTCTTGTTGATGTGGATGTTTGCAATGTGCGATCATCGCACCATCGCAACATCGTAATATTACAGAATCACCCTCCACCCATGCCAAGGTTCCATTGAAAGTTGCGATGCGCGATCGTCGCACCATCGCACAATCGCATGTTATATATATTTTCCGCCATGTGTTATCGCAAATGTTGAATATCGCGATATGCGACCGTCGCACCATCACAAGTTTCTATTGTCCCGCCATATGTGTTTGTTCGCCGATAGTTGCGATGCGATCGCGCGACCGCCCCATCGCAATATCGCACTATCGCATTATCGCAAGTTTGATTGTTCTGCCGATTTGATCATCGCAAAATGGTCGACTACGACGTGGTCCCCACTCGTACGTCGCGCCATGTTAAGTTTTATGTTTGGAAAGTGATTTTCCTTTGTATTTGTTTTATTTTCTTTGTTTAATGTTTTTTGTTCCCGCCGCGCTATATAAAGTGAAAAAGGCCCGAGATCCAAAGAGAGCATTGTATTGTAATGTTGTTGTATCACTGTGTGAAGAGCCCGCAGGCAAGAAAACACAGTAAGAAGAACAAAGCACTGTTTGTGCGCTCTTGAGAGACAGAGAGAAGTTTTATTTTGAAGCACTGCATGTGTAGCAGTCTTGATAGTATTTTGTGAATCCCTCCATTGAGGAAGACTTTTTGTAACAGTTTTTAAAGTTCTGTTATTGAAATAGAAAGCATTTTCATGTCATCTCTGTCTCCTGTCTGCAAGAAAATTTTTGTTTGTATTTCTCTGTGTTAAAGAAAGGGAATTTCTATTGTAATATTGATAAATTTCAACATTATTACCCTTTGGTCGAGAGAGACCTGTGGAATGTTTCTTCATAGTAGCAGCGGGCACGTATGAGCCCCAGTATGCCAAATGCAGATTCCTCTTCTCAAAAGTGGCATCCTTGGATACTGTTCTGGACTATATGTATGACACATATGGAACCCTCGATGAATTGGAGCTATTCACTGAGGCTGTCAGAAGGTAGCTGGATGTTATTGCAATTATCATCACCATCTGCATTGGTATTGTGTAATATCCCATGTGCCTAAATCTATTATGTTGGCTCTTCAGATGGGACCTCTCCTTGACATAGAACCTTCCAGACTATATGAAACTCTGCAACAAAGTCTTTTACGACATTGTTCACGAAGTGGTTCGGGAGGTAGAGAAGTTACAGGGGCGCGAATTGCTTAGCTTTTTCAGAAAGGGAGTATGTAGTACTACTCATGAATTTGTGAATTCTTTTCATCTGACTTACTGTGCAGGCATTAACATTGTAATTATTTTCTAATCTTAATCTTGAATTAATCAGTGGGAGGATTATCTTCTAGGGTATTATGAAGAAGCTGAATGGTTAGCATCTGAGTACCTGCCAAGCTTGGAGGAGTAAATAAAGAACGGGATCATTTACATCGACCAGCATATACTTCTGGTGAGTGGAGTGTTATTGATGGAGGGGAAAATCCTTTCGATGCATTGGAACAATTAGATTATCCAGGAAGACGTGTTCTCACAGCGCTGAATTACATCATTACCCGCCTGGCTGATGACATACATACGTATAAAGCTGAGAAGGCTCGTGGAGAATTGGCGTCCAGTATTGAATGTTATATGAAAGAGCATCCTGGAAGTACAGAAGAAGTGGCTGTCAGTTACATGTACAGCCGTCTGGAGCCGGCAGTGAAGGAACTCACCTTGGAGTTTTTGAAGCCCCACAACACATGTGATGCCTACATCCCATTCCAATGCAAGAAGATGCTGATGGAAGAGATGAGAGTGACTATGGTGATATTCAAGGAAGGATATGGTTTCGGCATCTCTAAAACAAAAATCAAGGACTACATCAAAGAGTGTCTAATTGAACCCCTGCCACTCTAACTAATTATATGGTCCTCCCTCCACTCATCTGACTTTGAGACTGAGCAGTACTATACTTTTCTCCCAGATGAAGATCTGCATACATCACCTCCTCAACTTTCACAAAGTAACGCAGACTACATGCGTTGAATTATTGAAATTTGAATAGCCAGACTTTTTTCAATTTCCATAAAGGTCGTCGATTGCGATTCTATTAATAGTGCGTTCATTGAAATTAAAATATCTTTGATTGATCGTTAAGGCTTGGAATTTATAACATTTACTGAGATATAAAATAAACTAGCAATTGCACCATATGTTGCAAAAGAAATACCGTAAGTCTATAACATATGAAGGATTAGCATAGATGAAGACATATATGATATGTTGCAATTTGAGTGAGATAAATCTTAATGCTATTCAATAAGGTCTTCAAATCAAATGTTAAACAAGCTGCATGCAATATAAGTGATGATGTGATTTCATCATTTTAAATAATCTTATTTATAAATACAAACATCCAACATATAAAGAGGATTTTAACATAAATGGACAACTAAATGAAAAACTCTCTCTCGTCAAAATAATAAAAGGGAGAAATCCAATTCTAAAACTTCTAAAATTGGCAAGACCTGCATCGCAAATAATTATTTTAGGCCATAAAATATTTATAATTTGATCTAATAGCCTCTTGAGTAAATAATATATTTTTACAAATTGCTTACCCAAAATGATATAAAAGAAAAACCTGATTAAGGTTTCAACAAAACTCCTTATCAAATCCAAGGAAATCTAGATTTTGTTGGTAATTATTTTTTTCTCTCTAGATGATCTTTACTACTTGTTAATGAAAGAGTGGAACATGAATTTATCCTTATAACTTATGCAACTAAAGGATATAGGTGGGCTTTATCACACCCTTCCACTTTCTTCTTTTTAATGAGTCATTTTTTATTCTCTATCCTTGACTTGTGAAGTTTCGAAAAATAACCAAAAAGGGGGGTGCATCCTCATTTTTCCCTCAAACTCGTGGAAGAGTGACCATATATAAAATTGCATCTGTAAAAACAAAATAAATTTGGCTAATAATTTATTGCTAAATAGAATAATATATTAAATGGCCATAAAAGACCCGACTCAAATTTGAAGATGACAAACAATGAAAAAGGAATATTCTATCAAACTCATGGAATAGTCACTATATATAAAATTGCATATGTAAAAAAAAAAAAAAAAATTGTCTAATAATCTGTTTTTGTGATATAGAATAATATTAAATTACCATAAAAAAACTTGAGTCAAATTTGGAGATGAAATCCATTTTTTTTAACCAAATCACTTTATGAGAATTGGAATTTGGTTTCCTATTTACCTGTCAAAAAAAAATTTGACATTTTAGACTTTTATGATTCTAGTAAAAAAGTGTTGGCTTTTATGATTCTCGTAAGAAAATGTTATGTTTCAACAAATATAGATTGCATTCAAGATATTGCAAGAGAAAATACCAATAAGGAAGATAAAAAAATTGACATTTTAGACTTTTATGATTCTAGTAAAAAAAAATTGGCTTTTATGATTCTCTTAAAAAATTGTTATGTTTCAACAAATATAGATTGCATTCAAGGTATTGCAAGACAAAATACGAGTAATATTTTATGTGATTATTGATTTACACATATTTATCATATATCTTTAAGTAAGGTTGCAATAAGGTAAGTGTTGGGTAATAGAAAAGGAAATATTCAAGATGCAGAGTATAAAAAATGTTAAAAAATAACTAGAAACAAATAATTTTAGTTGAGAGTTTATGCTGTAGAGAAGAGAAGTCATGTTACACTTATTTCGAAGAATAATAAGTCAACGAAAATAGGTAACTGTAATGAGAAGAATCAATAACACTCGCCATATAAGTATGCTGAAAAAACAATTTCATTAATATGTCAGGTATTGTAGTTCGTTTTACTGTGCATTTTTAACTGTATAATTAGAACATTGATTTGATAAAAAGAAAATTATATGAATTTTTATTTTTAGACTCTGATATTGAGGTTCAATTCCAGGGCTTGCCCTTTGTAGTTTGGAGATATCGATTTGCTCAATGAATCAAAATATTAACCAAATAAAATTATAAAATTACTCAATTATGGGGAATTAATTAACCACATGCACCCCAAAAAAATTAATACTTGCTTAACTTTCTGTATACATTTTGTAAATTTCAACACACATCATAGAAAAATGTTGTACAAAACTTTTAAATTTAAAAAACTGTCAAAATTAGTTGTGACGGCACCTGCACAGGACCATTTTTACCAACATAGAAAGAAGCTTAGGACCATTTTTACCAACATAGAAAGAACTGATAGAACTAATGATAAGATAAGCTTCCTGGTCAAAAGTGGGAGAGTTGCCTATTCTTAAGCCGGCGAGACCAGCACCGCAAATCATTATTTTAGAACATAAAATAATTATACGGCTTGGATTCAAAAAAAATTCTCAACGAATTACCAAACTCGTTATTTTATGTTTTGCAGCCAAACTTTGCTGGAAAATTCATATTTTACCATTCTAAGGATATGGCGTTCATTCTCTCAATATGCAGATCATCAGAAGCAAATTAGAAAAATATGTGCCATACAACTACTTAATGCAAAAATATTCAATGCATGAGAGAGGAAGAGGCATATGTGACGATCTGCTACAGACGAGCCAGAGCCACATAGTTGCAACTATTAAAGAAATACTGGAGCACAATCCAACATTAAAACAAAGTAGCAAACCACAGAATGAAAAAGTAAATTCTAACTAAAACATTAATTATATGTTTTCCAATATACTTTCAAAGTTTTGGATGTGACCAGTTCTGTTTACTTCCTTACGGTCATATTACTGTAAAAGCATTGATCTGGTGATGCATCTAGCCTGATGGGGAATGGTACCTGATGAGATCAATGGTGTGTTAAGCAGTCAACCAGCATTATATTTTCAACCAGACCTGTAACACCCAAATAATATTAGTTTCAATGCGGCCCCGGCTAATACTTGCAAACCATAACTGTTAAATATGCACAGTAAAGGAGACAGGGTTCCCCAAGCATACAATGCGGCCCCAGCTAATACTTACAAATCCTAACTCTTAAATATGCAGAGTAAATGAGACAGGGTCTCCCAAGCATACAATGCAGCCCCGGCTAATCCTTGCAAACCCTAACTGTTAAATATGCACAGTAAAGGAGACAGGGTCTCCCAAGCATACATTGAAATTGAGTTGAGATTTCGATCTGTACTTGCCTTAACATTGAAATTGAGTTGAGGTCTCGATCTTTACCTGCCTTTCCTCAGATTGACGAATCAAATACTGACCTGTCAAGCATACAAATTGAGGGATCGGATACTGAAGGAAAGGGTTTAACTTCTCCCGTGCCCTTTCTTCTTTTGTGCTCTCTCATGCATTGGAACTCTATATTTTCGATCATAACAGTTGCATTTTCCAGCAGCAATGAGGCAGGCGCAGGGATTGTAACAGGTGAAGGGTCGCCCAATGCTTTATCGTCCACATTTTCTCTTTTCATAACTGCATTGTAAACTAACTTTTCCATCAAAGGTTGAAAATGTTTTAATCGTCTAACATATAATCTGAGGGTTTCACATTATGACACGATGCACATCACGAAAGTTGTTTTCAAATAATAACGCCTTACGGCGTAAAAATGGAGTTGTCTTAGTGATTTTTTGGATTGTTTGGGGACAAAATCTAGTGGAAAAAAAATGATGTGAAATTTTGATTTGTGTTGTTTAAATTGGTTTTTTTGACTCTATATATATGTATTCAGCACTCTGAAAAATTTCTAGGGCACTTTCATTGTGCAGAGTTACAAATCAAACTTGTAATTTCAATAAATTCTTGCCAAAAGACTTCCAAAAAATCACAATAAAAACAACTCTATAAAATATCTCTAAAAATACTATCATGTTTTTATTTTCTAAAAATAATATCACTTTTAACTTTTAAGTATAGTTATTATTGGTTACTATCCACAAATATAGTATTACATGATATTGCTTAGTTACTATTTACAAATATAGAAAATACGATAATATTATTTCGAATTGCTGTGGATATATTTTTGTCTTCATTAATAATTATTATCATATATCCACTCAATAATTAAACAACTCAATAATCCACATATACATATATCAATATCACATATTACAATTTTTTAAATTTCAATACTACTCAATAATTTATAAAATTTCAAATAACTTTATAAGATAAAATAATTAAAAAAATATACATATAATTTAATATACAAAAATAACTACGTTACTGTTAATATAAAAAATGCGTAACAAACACCAAGTTATATAAAATTACAAGCATTCTCATAAAATAATGTAACTCCTCTACTAAATAATTTGTACACGTCACTTCTTGAACGATCATTTATGTTAATATAAAAATGTGTAACAAACACCAAAATTACATAAAGTTACAATCATTCTCATAAAATGTTATAAACTTCTATTATTTTTAGACCTTTTTTTTTTCACATAAAATATTCTAACCTCCTATATTTAATGATTTTCACACATCGCTTCTCGAAGGTTCATTTTAGTGATTATATTAGGGTACTAGGTTGTTGGTGGTCATTCCTACGTAGTTTAGTGATTATGTTTTAGTACTAGGTTACTGATATCTATGAAGCCTTCTTATTGGGTTGGAATATATTTTTTATTTTCATTTCTATTTTTAATTTTCAGTTTTACATCTCTAAAGAAACATATATTTTAGTGATTATTTTTTAGTTCTAGGTTATTGATATCTATGAAGCATTCTTATTGGTTTGGAATATATTTTTTATATTCACTTCTATTTTTAATTTCCAGTTTTACATCTCAAAAAAACATATAAGTTAAAATTTAAAATAAGTTTTTCATCTAATTCTATTGGAATATATAGGTTAGGATTTAAAAGTTTTATTAAAAGAGTTACCATATTTTTGTATATATTTGATAAACATGGAATCTCTAAAAAAAAATTAAATAAATGTTGAAAATATAAAGGTTTTTTTTAAGTGTTTTAAAGTATTGTAAGTTTTAATGTTAAATAATGTTTAAAACATTAAATGATCAATGTTTTTAAAGTAGCTTTATGAACCAATAATCATTATTAAACCCTTGATTCTATCCCTACCTTACTTAGTTCCAAAAATTTATTTTAGTTGTGATTTTATATATTAGAAGATGAGTTAGTTGATTTTATAATATTTAATTTACAAATTTTTATATGAGGAAAGACAAATAAACCAACATGGGGTGGAGTTATTGCATTTTTCTACTTACATCAATAATAATATTTCAAATTAAGGCCACCTATGTGATCTAATGCTAAATGAAATGATTAAGGGCTTAAGAGTGTATCTCAAGCTTTGTTGCAACCATTATAACACATGGTTAGCTCATAGCATGTAAGCTAAATAAGTTAAGGAAAAAATGTTTCTTTATCTTTCAATTTTATAATAATACAATATAGAGTTGATAGATATATAATTGTTTCAAAATCATAGTCACCATGGGCTACCCTCAACTACTTACAAGAATAACCCTTTGAAATAGTTTAATTAAAATCATTATTGTTAACATGATTTGATGAAGTGTCATCCAATGGGATGTTGATTTAAAGACAATAGTTCTAATAGGGCACCAAAACATCCTTTGATATTTATTCAAATAGAGTTCACCTTGACGATAGAGCTTAATCTCATAATATTTTTCAATGATGTTTTCCTAGCTCATACAAGAGCTTATACTAAATATTTTGTTAATAAATTTTACTATAAACACCTATGCAAGAATAAGAACATTTGAGTGGCTATCTGCAAATAAGATCAATTAGAAACATGTAGTAATATGCATTCAATAAATCAATCTTGATTATTTCAAGAACACATTCAATATATTTGAAGGCTAAGAATTTTTGTTATGAGCATCCCAAATTTGTGGATCAATTAATTTATTTTTTTGAAAGGAAAATTTTGTAACTTTATATTTAAAGATTGAAAAACAAAGTTACATTTAAGATATGTGAAAGAAATAGATATAAAAATTTTTCAACTAAGTAATATACATGGATTATCTATAGAAACTAATTTATCTCTAATTTTTTTAATTTAAATATTAGTTTAAGCCTACCCATTTGGAAAAAAATAAAAAAGAAGAGCTTTAATCCCCAAATTCTTCAATATATCCCTAAAAATGGTCCCACCTACTTTCAAAGATAAAAACAACACATAAAGGAAATAATAAATAAACAACATATACAGTTGCAGGTTATCATGAATCAGGGATTTTGGATGGGGTTATATTCAATACAAGGAAACGACCCTCTAGCAGATGTTTTTGAGCAATCCCTTATAAAAATAGCCTAGATATCCGTTTGTACCAGAGGTTTCTAGAGGAGGTTGGCGAGTGGAGGTTTTTGCGGATGTTTTTTGTTCAGCGCGTTTCTCATCCTACACTGCACTGGTACACACAACTACAAAATCACCAGTGCACACTACAAATTGGCGCACCGAGACACCGTGCTCTCCTTACAAAGCCTCCCTATGCGTCTAATTACTCTAGCGCATCGATGCGCTACACAAATTCAGCCCCGATGCATCATAAAAACCGCGCCAAAACTGAAACAACTCCAATGCGCTTGGAAGAATCTGCCTGGTGCGCCTCAAAAATCCATGCACCGAAACACGGTTAAATAAAAAAAAATTACGACCAAAAAAACCACATTTTCGCTACTTTAGTGCTCCAAAGCTCTCAAGCATCGGTGCGAATTTCCATTGTGTGAGCTGCCCTACCATCGGTGCTCCCATTGCACACATTGCTGCCGCATTGCCCACTATCTCGATTTCAAATTTTGGAAAACGGTGGGAAAATTTAGTTTTGAAAATTCTTCAGCAACTATACCTCCTCAACGCCCAAATGTACATGTATTTTACTTGTTTCTCCATAATTAAACTTTTTAGTAGATTAGTTTTGTAAAAAAACTTAAATTTACCCTTTTTAAATATTTTTTTTTTCCAACGTGCTGCACTCGAGCCATTCCACTCACACCAATTTGTGGTGTTGTCTGTAAATTTACAGGCCGCACCGCGACCAGTGCTAACGGTAACCACACCGATTCTGGTGCGATACCAAAACAGCCCACTGTGTTTTTTTTTAATACATAAATTGCGATGTGGTTGGTTAACCTGTCGCACCAGTGAATATGTCCAAGATTGGGAGGGCGGTGTGCTGACCAAACCATATGGATGTTGATTTCTTTCCTAATCCTATTAGCTAATAATTGTTGGAACTGAATAAGTCAGTGCACCGTTGACTATGTCCAATTTCAGGAGGGCGGTGCGCTGATCAAACCATATGGATGTTGATTTCTTTCCTAATCCTATTAGCTAATAACTGTTGGAACTGAATAAACCAGTGCTCTACCCCTATGGTTAGAAGGAATACACATTAAGAATATAGTACAGCGGGTTACAGAAGGAATACACATTAAGATATGAAGTGACACCACATGCGCCTAGAGGTGAATACACATTAAGATATATGAGAGTACCACCATCCGCGTACCTAGAGGTATAGTCTGAAATATATGGCGCTAGTACCCGAAATGAAATCTACCACCATATAGGCATATGTAGGGATAACTAATTTATACATATTATAGTTGTAATAGATTGGTATACCTTATTAGGATATTATGATATGTTTTGTTAGTTTACTTTATCTTACTAGTTGGATGATGAAACCATAGAACTATGTGCCCCAGGGTGGATAGTTTGGTCAGCGCACCGCCCTCTAAATACCGGTCCATAGTCAATGGGGCGGTCATGTAAACGATCACTTCATTGACCTTGTATTGATGTGAGGAGGGCGGTGTGCTGACTAGACTATACGCCCTAGGGCGCATATTTTTTTTAGCGCACCACCCTCCCGATACTGGTACATAGTCAACGGTGCGGTTGGTTATACCACCGCACCGTCGACCATGTAATGATGCTAGGAGGGTAGTGCATTGATGAAACTATCCACCGCTGGGTGAGTAGTTTGGTCAGCATACCTCCCTCCCGAATTTGTACATAGTCAATGATGCGATCGGTTAAATGACCACACCATTGACAGTTAAATAATGTTTGGTGGTACGTTAATGTAATTATCCGCCCCATGATGGATAGTTTCGTCAATGCACCATGGGAGAAAGTATAGTTCATGTTGTGCGGTGCGTTGAAAATTTCCAGGCATATTGCGGACGATGCGTGATAAAAGAAGATGCATTGGTACTGGTGCATGACTGTTTTTTTTGGTGCACTGTTTTTTTTGTTTTTTGAAAAAAAATTATATGTATTTATATTTGTAAATACATGTCTCATTTAATAAAAAAATAGTATTTAATATGTGAATCATTCAACGATGTCAAATGAGAGAAGAGAGGGAACAACAAGAACGTATGGTGAACCAGTATAACGTGGTCTTCCTGTGGGAGGCATGAGAGAGGGAGAGACTTATGTACCCTCACCCTATTATGGGAGCTACCTAGGTGCTCAATTTATATTAGGAGGCTACATCCCTGAAGGGCCATAATGGTTTATTGCGATAGCTTATCTTCAGGTGGAATGCCCACCAGCATGCTTTCCGGTTTGGTCCTAACCAATGGTACGCGCCCACTCAGGAGGACATGTATTTTATGACTAGTATATCTAGGAGAGGGCATGATTTTCCCTCGTTCCCAGAGGTACCCATAGGCTATGCAGCAGGGAATCAGTTGGTGTACTCCTAGAGATACATTAGCACCGATATACTGTCTCCTACAGATTTTCAAGTCTCTGGTGGTAAGTTTTGTATTGTTCCGTTTGGTGGAGAGGAGGTGAGGTGCCTCTCACTACTGTTGTCGACCATTGCACACCATACCACTGACAGGAAACACATTAGTTGTCCATTTTTATATTGTGTTGATTCTTTATTACAACCACCACGACTTATGAGGCGATCTATGATTTTTTGCGACAGTTCTGTACAACTTTAGATAGATGTCATGCTCAAGCACAAGGGATGGTGAATTTCCCTTTTTATTCAGAGCTATTTTGTTTATTTTTTGAGAGGTTTCAAGAGACGAGGCCTACTTTTTTTCTACAACCTCGTAGGCTGATGTTGCATGTATGGATGCAGATGTGGAGCCAAATGATTAACAAGAGGGGTGAGTCTGACTTTTCCACGAGGATATCTCATGATGCACTGGAGTTGCTATCCAGTGTTCATGATCACACATTCGTTCTGGTCCCATGTCCGCATGCTGGTTTGGATTGGCAAGGGTGTGCCAACATCCTCTTCATAGTTGATGAGCCACCAGATGATAGAGGTAATATTAGTGTTTTCTTTAAATTTATTCTAACATGTTCTTTAACTCATTTTTATTAAATTGTTTAATGAAATTGTCTAATTATTGTTGTGTATTTATATATATTTTTTAGATATTGGGTCATTTTTTGGCGATGAGATGCCACTACCACCAAATGATACAGGTGTAGATCTTGACGATGATTAGGAGATGGAAGATGTGGAAGATCAGGGCGGTGATAGACCTGGTCCTCATGATCATGCACAGGTACCGGCAGGTGTGAGGGGTAGGCCTGTATATTTAGGATGGAGTTTGGCGACCAACTCTGTCGACTCCTAGTGGAGGAGGGAGTCAGGCCGACCACAATCAGAGAGATACAGGCTAATGATAGGCTAACAAAAATATGGAGAGGCATGCCACATGATATGTTGACCCTGATGTGGCATGTCGTTGGAAATACTAGCTTAGTGGCATGGTTGAGGAGGGTCGTTTGATGTAGGCGTGGTGGAGATGCAGTACGTCGACAGTCGAGCAACAAATCATCTGATTATCATGATCAGGGGAGTGATCATCGTTGACTTCGCACTAGAGATGAGCAGCCTATAACATCCATGAATCATGATCATGAGCAGGCTGGACCATCCATGTCAAGTCATCATGAGCAGCCTGTATAATCCAACAGTCATGACCATGAGCATGTTGGACCATCCACACCGAGTCATCATGAGAAGCCTGCAACATTCAGCAGTCATGATCATGAGCAGGCTGGACCATCCACATCGAGTCATCGTGAGCAGGCAGTTGATCCTGATCAACATGAGGCACCTCTAGATCAACAAGGACATGATGATCGACATATATCTGAGCATGTCAAGGCTACACCATTGAATGAGCAGGCCTTGACTAGTACTACTATTGATGTACCACCAGCTAATATTTGAAATTTATATGAAGTTATATTACAGTTGTATAATTTTAACATTATATATATATATATATATATATATATATATATATATATATATATATGGTCCATGTATTTTATGTTCATTATTGCAGCTGTACTTAATTTACATGTTGATGATCATCATGATGTGTATATTGTTAGGTCATGTTAGGTATGTTCATTTAATGTGCAACTTGTATATAGATGTGTATTTGGTAGAAGTTATTTGGCATGAGATGTATATTTGATGTTTGTTTTGTGATGATGTTATACAATGCTTTTGTTTTGTTAAATGATCATGATCACGTTGATTAGATGATGTTAGCGAATTTGAATGTGTTTTTTAGTTGAATATGATGCTTGTACAATGGTTATCATTATCGTAATGTTTATTTTTAATATTAAATCATGATATTTATTAAATATTATGTCATGATTGTAATTTTAATTTTAATTTTAAATGTATGTAAAACTGTAAAATTGTAATTGTATTTATAATTGTAATTGTATGTAAAATTCATTAATTGTAATTGTAATTGTATGTGAAATTGTAAAATTGTAATTGTAATTTTAATTTTCAAATATTTGTAAAATTTTAATTGTATTAATGTGAAATGACTGTAATTGTAATTGTAATTGTATGTAAAATCTAAAATTGTACCTGTAAATATTTTAATTGTAATTGTATAGTAATTCTAATTGTAATTTTAATTGTAATTGTATGTAAAATATTTGTAAAATTTTAATTGTATTAATGTGAAATGATTGTAATTTTAATTTTAATTGTAATTGTATATATGTAAAATTGTAAAATTGTAATTTTAATTGTAATTTTATGTAAAATTCTAAAATTGTAATTGTAATTGTATGTAAAATTCTCAAATTGTAATTGTAATTGTAATTGTAGTTGTAATTGTAATTGTATGTAAAATATTTGTAAAATTTTAATTGTATTAATGTGAAATGATTGTAATTGTAAAATTTTAATTGTAATTATAATTGTAATTGTATGTAAAATTGTAAAATTGTAATTGTATGTGAAATTGTAAAATTGTAATTGTATATATGTAAAATTGTTCAATTGTAATTGTATGTAAAATTCTAAAATTGTAATTGTAATTGTAATTGTAATTGTATGTAAAATATTTGTAAAATTTTAATTGTATTAATGTGAAATGATTTTAATTGTAATTGTATGTATTGTCATCATTCAATTTTATTAAAATTTGTAAATTTGTAAATTAATTGTCAATTTTGAACCATAACTACCGTAAGTAAAATGTATATGTAAATATTGTTAAATTACCATAATTGTAAATTTGTATGAATATACATAATTGTAAAATAATAAATCTAGAATAATATGATTTTTTGTAACATTATAAAGTTTAGAAAATAATGCAAATAAATTCATGTAATTTAGAATTATCAATATTTAATTATTACCTTACATAAAAAAAAGAACTTTATACAATACGCCATTGTTTTCAAGATCAAAATAATTGCAAATTATAAGTGAAATGAATATAACATTAACACAATGCAAATTACCAATTAATTCAAAATACATATTATAATGTTTTGAAAAAAAGAGTCTTAGTTATAAGGTAATTAAGTCGTCTTCTTTATAAAAACCCACCTTAAAAAGTATAAATGATGAAATAACACATGTACCATATCACTCTCAGTTCTCATGATCACCCTCATTATATAACATTATTGTTTATAAAATCTTTTGGCGAAAATCACATTCAAGCAGATTTTGTCGACACGTTTCGAACCAGCCAATGATGAACCACACTGGCTGGTTCGAAACACGTCAAAAAAATTTGCTTGAATGTGATTTTAACCGAAAGATTTTATACACAATTTATGGATCACAGAAGCCAAATTCCTAACATTATTGTTATCAAAAATATGTTTTGATCTAGGGTCATGTCTCAAAACAAACCACCAATCCCTATCCAACACATTTGGGTAAAAAAACACCTGGTTGCAATGTTTGGGGAAAAGATAGGGCTCCTTAGCTTCATCCCACATCTTTCTAGAGTTGATACATATCAGCCTACTATCGCGGTCTTCCTTTAAATTATCTGGGCCCACCCATAGTAAGTCCCTCTCAAAACACTCTCCACTAACATCATCTGTCTCCTAGTGATGTGGTGGAGTTCATGGTTGCCCAAGATCCGCAACACTGTTGTAGTGACATCTCCTGTCTCCAGCCTCTCTAAATCACTGATCATGATGGTTGTGCCCTTTGTATGAGCACCTGGTCCACAATGGCAGTCCATAAACTCTACTATGTTCCTCCCACGAGGTAACATTGGATGTATACCCCCCACCACTTTTAGTGGGGGGAGTCCGGTTAGAAAATATATATCTTGGATTGTGAGCTCGATCATGTGCTCCTGCACCATAAAGGCCTCCTAGTTTGGATCCTAGTGTCTCAAAATACTTGATAGCAAGGGGCCACATACCCTCATAAATGGGCTCTCTAACAACTTGAAAACCCCATAATGAGCAAGCGCTCCTCTCACCACTTGATTCCCCTGAATCTCAGAGTGAAGAACATCTAAGTCTCATTCACACTAGTTGATATTTAACTCTGCCATATCTGCAAAACATTATCATGTCATGTCAGTTTAGAGCTAAAATAAATGCACCATATCATCTCTATTCCCAGTTCCCATTAGGCCAATAGCCCAATCCCCGTCTTAACCCCAACTCGAACTTTTCTGCCCAAAAACTACAAGCTCGCAGGTTTTCCACCTTTTCCTATGAGCTAGAATGCATTTCAGGCCTGAAAAAGTGCAATCTATCCGTGAGAGAGGGAAGGGGTTTCCTACTGAGCTCTGGGGCCCTAATATGAAAAATTTATCCATTGGAAATGAAGAGTAAGGTTAGGCCACCTAACTTGCAATGACAGATCTTGATTCCGATGGTCAGTTTGTTTGCTACGATCTCGACAAGATTTAGGGCTTTATCCTCCTCTCCAAATTCACCACAACTCACTTTGAAAATGAATTGAAATTGGAGGGAAAACACCCTTTTATAGGAAAAACCCAAGTTTTTCCGTCGCCCATTGTGACCAAACCATAACTCAATTTGATGAACCATCAACACCGTCGTAAATTTCTCACCGACTGATATAATGGGTCTTCTTCTTTTTTGGTAATTTGACGCTTCACCCGAAAGCCATTTTTCCCATGAAGTTTCAGTTTGTTGCCAATTCAAATCAAATTTCTTCATATGAGTTTCTTATACTTTGGCACCACTTTTTCTTCACACTTATCGTCTCATGTGTTGATTTTCATTGTGAGTAACCATTCTTTACTCATGTTTTCATGGTACCCATGGGCTTATCCTGTGTGGCATCATCATCCAATCACCCTTGTTAAGAGCATCCGAGTTGAGTCATCCTCGTAGTCATGGAGTATGTCTAGAGTCCCATTATCTCTTGTTACACTATTCCATTAATATTTGCATCACATTTTTCCCATTTTTTCCTCCATTCTTACCCCTCACACGCTATGGAATCAATTCATTCGTTGCCAGGACAACCATGTTTTTGATGCTCTGACAAGGGAAGTCATCCGTCCACCTCTTTGTTACCCTCCTTCAATCATTGTCCCTTGTGTCAGTCCATTATTCACTCTACTTTGATCCCTTGTTCCTTAGTTGAGGATTCATCATTGCCTCAACTGTGGCAGACCCTATTTTGTTGAATTCAGCACTTTCATTCAAGAAGAACAGTCTAGAGGGCAGCGTGCCTTAGTTCCAGCTTTAATTATTGTTTTGTGCCTTGGATAAAGAAAAGGGAATCACTATTTCCCTTTGACTTGGTTGTTTCTCATGTGCTCGACCCCAACTCATTATCACATGATTGAGGATCATACACTTGATGGTTTGGTGATCGAGTATATTGTACCAGTGATTCCTATGTGTATGTGAGATGTTTCAGACCTCATGAGGGGGTGGCCCTTTAGGTAGTCCTTCTTGAATATGTCCATTACATTCAGTCATGTTCCTAGAGCCAAAAATCACTATGTAGACACCATTTCAAATAAAATTCTAGATTGGAATTTATCACATGCATTTAACACAATACAACCATAAAATAAAATGGCGAACCACACTCATCGTATAAAATATGCATATCCACATTATGTATCATCACATAAAGACATAAGTGTTTTGATTCCACTACTCTAAATACATCTTACATGCCCATAGCATGTTACAAAAACAAAAGGTGGGACCCACATGTCCCTATCCCTAGTCACTATCTGGAGGCTCTTGGGCCAATATCTCCACACCACTAAATCATAGATCACGAACAGCCTGACCGGCCATCGCCATGTGCTGCATGATCCCTCACCACTATGAGGGAATACCCATAAAATCATTAGTATACCAATATTATAACTTATGCCACCCATGCTTTGATACCTCGGTCAGTACCACATCACATTTGCGATGGAGGTCCTCCAACGGAGCCTCATAATCTGGTCTCTGGTGTGACATCAATCCACTCTATTCTAAAGCCCCAAGAATTGCGGTTCGTCCTCCATATCATGTCGGTTTTATAGGTGTTATATCTGCATACCACAACTTTCATAATCAGTACCATATAAACATTCTAGAAACATTAAATTAACCAAAAAATAGAAACTTACCCTCACCATCTAGTCCCCATGCTCGTCCGATTGGAAGTGGCAAGTAAGAACCAACCTTATAGTTCATACCACTGTATGGATAATTTTCTATATATAATAGCATCTGATCCCAATGCATGAAAAAATCTAGTCGAAACACACACCTGACTCGCCCTCCCCCTCCTCGATGCAGTAGCTACCCCCAACGACGCATCTTAGGCTCCTGAGGTCTCCCATCATGGATCTGCACATGAGGACAGATAGTTAGGATCTTCTCAAAGAAGAAAAATCATAACAATGTTCCAAATGCACAGTCATGGTTCACCTTCCATCTGGATAGTGATAGTTGTTATTTCATCAACGACAACATCATCTGGGCCCACCCATAGTAGGTCCCTCTCAAAACACTCTCCACTAACATCATCTGTCTCCAAGTGATGTGGTTGAATGCATGGCTACCCAAGATCTGCAGCACCATTGTGACGACATCCCGTGTCTCTAGCCTCTCTATATCACTAATCATGATGGTTGTCCCCTTTGCATGAGAACCTAGTCCACAATGGCGGTCCACAAACTCTACTATGTTCCTCCCATGAAGTAACACTGGATGTATATCCCCCACCACCCCTAGTGGGGGGAGTCTGGTAAAAATATATATATCATGGATCGTGAGCTCGATCATATGCCCCTGCACCATAAAGGCCTCTTGGTTTGGATCCTAGTAGCTCACAATCCTCGATAGAAAGGGCTCATCTACCCTCATCAATGGGTTCACTAACAACTTGAGAACCCCAGTCCCTGTGGTCACTTCAGATTTAATCTCTTCATCTAGATTGGCAAACACTGCTTTGTTGCCAGTCATATGATTACTACATCCAGAATCTAAGAACCAAATGTCATAATTTCTATCTTGTGCTACATTATAGGCTAGCAGCACATTACTTGGGTTCTTTTATTATTTTGCTACATTAGCATTCTGCTTATTTTTCATGTCATTTTGCTTCTTTCTACATTCATTGGCATAGTGCCCATATTTCTTTCAATAATGACACTGGACATTGGATTTGTCATACCTTTTTCCATGAGCATGTTGGTGTTGATGTCCACCTTGCTAACTGTTGCTTTGGCCGTGGCTCTGACTTTGACTGTTGCTCCTTCCATGTGAATGTGAAGGGTTGTTCCTTCCACCTCTGTTTTGGCTTCTGCCTCTTCCTGTTCCTCTTCCTGAAGGCATCTGGGTCTTGAAGGCGTGCTCAAGAGATGAGTGTTCATCTCTGCTCAATCTCTGTTCATGAGTTATCAATGAGGCATGAAGTTCATCCATTGTGAACTGTGAGAGATCTTTTGTCTCTTCTATGGTGGTAACAATTACATCAAACTTTGAGGGTAAGCATCTTAAAAGTTTCTCCACGATTATTCTTTCTTCAAGAGTTTCTCCATGGGATCTTATCTGATTTACAATCCCAATCACTTGTGTAAAAAATGTGTCTACATTATCTGACTCTTTCATGCAAAGAGTTTCAAAATCTCTTCTCAGCAACTGAAGCTTTGCTGTCTTAACTTTCTCCATACCTTGATAGGCTACTTTCAGAGTTTCCCATGCCTCCTTGGATCTCTTAGCTACTGCTATCCTTGGAAACACACTCTCGTTTACTGCTTGATACAAATAGAAGAGGGCCTTAGCATCCTTCTTTCTATTGTTCTTCAATAAATCCTTCTCTACTTGAGTTAAGGCATTAAGAGCCTGCTCATCAGCTGGTTCAACGAAACCATATTCTACAAACTCCCATAAGTCTTGTGAAACAAACAGGGCTTTCATGGTAATGGCCCAATAATCATAGTTCTTTCCATTAAATTGTGGAAGCTGAACATTTCCAATGCTCATTCCAGTGCTTGGTCCAGCCATTGCTCTTAAACTAAACTCTTCACCTAAACAAACTGTCTTTCCTTTCTCTGAAAGAACAAACTCTTTTAAGACAAGAATAACAATTCTGTTATCTTTGAGAAATACCTGAACTTTGACTTCTGTTGGGCTTTCACGCTGCTGGAGAAAACGCTTCAACAAGGCTTCTTCTTCTTTAGCTTCTTTGAAAGTTTCAAAGAGCCTGTACTAGCTCTGATACCATGTTGAAATTTCTCAATACTACAATAGAAATTCCCTTTCTTTAACACAGAGAAATACAAACAAAAATTTGCTTGCAGAAAGGAGACAGAGATGACATGAAAATGCTTTCTATTTCAATAACAGAACTTTAAAAAATGTTACAAAAATTCTTCCTCAATGGAGGGATTCACAAAATACTATCAAGACTGCTACACACACAGTGATTCAAAATAAAACTTTTCTCTGTCTCTCAAGAACGCACAAACAGTGCTTTGTTCTTCTTACTGTGTTTTCTTGCCTGCGGGCTCTTCACACAGCGATACAACAACATTACAATACAATGCTCTCTTTGGCTCTCGGGCCTTTTTCACTTTATATAGTGTGGCGGGAACAAAAAACATTAAACAAAGAAAATAAAACAAATACAAAGGAAAATCACTTTCCAAACATAAAACTTAACATGGCGCGACGTACGAGTGGGGACCACGTCGTAGTCGACCATTTTGCGATGAGCGGATCGGCGAAACAATCAAACTTGCGATAATGTGATAGTGCGATATTGCGATGAGCGATGGGGCGGTCGCACGATCGTGTCGCATCTATCGGGGAACAAACGCATATGGTGGGACAACAGAAACTTGTGATGGTGCGACGGTCGCATATCGCAATATTCAACATTTGCGATAACACATGGTGGAAAATATATATAACATGCGATTGTGCGATCGTGCGATGGTGCAACGATCGCGCATCGCAACTTTCAACGGAACCTTGGCATGGGCGGAGGGTGATTCTGTAATATTGCGATGTTGCAATGGTGCGATGATCACACATCGCAAACATCCACATCAACAAGACACTTGCGGTCTCTAACTTCAAAACTACGATCTGCGATTTGCGCTTTGGCGCTTAAGTGGTAGGGACCACTTGTCCGGCCTCTTCATAACTTTTAAGTCTTCCGCCTGTTCGATCAATTTCATTCAATTCTGGTTGTTGAGGGCTTTTACGCCCGAAATGACTTTCTCCATTAATAAATTCTGTTCCTCCGTAGACTTGAACTACAAAGCTCTTCATTCCTCTGTCAAAAATGACTTCGCCCATAACCAAATTTAATTCTCCTCTGCTATCTATGGCTGCGGCCTATACAAAAATTTAATTCTTCTTACGGATTCTCCATTCTTCTTCAATACAGAGTGCTGTGCACTCAATCTTCTCTGTTGCTGCTGTTGTACTCTTTTCTCTTCCTGTACAAAGGCATCGCAGGTGACTTTAATATTTCAACAAATAAAGGGAACTCCGAATTTTTAAACCAGCTGTGGTGCAGAACGAATCAGAGAATTAAGGAATTAAAACAAATTTAAAATTTAGCAATTCATTTCTCTTCCTGGCATAGAGTAGATATATACAGTATACTACATTCTGGCATAGAGTGGATATATACAATATACTACATTCTGGAATAATAGCCGAAATCATTAGGTGGGTTAATTATGTGGTGACATTCTTCATCTCTTTTTGATGGATTGCCTGAATAATGTTGAAGTCCAGTTCTACCAGCTCTAAAATCTTTTGATTTTTCACTCTAGGCAACCTGAAATTAGAAAAAATGCAGTACCTGGTCAATCCTATTATCATTATCACCAAGGCAAGTAAGAAAAGAACCTGCAACTTATACTAAATTTTGAAAAAAGATAAAGAGAATACAAGTGAAATTGAATCTGGCTACTCATTTACTTGTAAACGCTTTTGCCCACGCGTGCATAATCTGAGCTATACACTTGAAAATATCTCTTTGCTTCCACTATGGGGCACTTGCATGCCAAGAATTGTCCAGCTCATATTGAATCTGACCATGGTAAACAAAATATTAGAAACTCGTCCAATAGCTTCTTAGAATGGTAAACTTGGAGAAAACAAATAAGGCAGTGGCCATGCATGTATTGGACAGTAGGTTACCTCCTGGCTTAGATTTTGCTGCTTGTTCCATGCAGTGAGAATATCACTTTTCTGAGCAGCTTCTCTTAAACATTTTGTGCTTCATCCAAAATACTTTCTCCAGGAAATGCGAGCTGGGAAGCTCTATACAAGCTCAACATGCTTGCCGCATCTTTGTTAAATTCACTGGTTGAGAAAAAGAAATGGCCTTCGACATCTTTGAAGTTGTCGAAAACGACTGTTAATACGATGTCAAAACGTCACAAGAGGGAACTGATGATGATGATAACTACCTTATCTTGTTTGAGATATTAAATTAGGGTATTAGATTTTCTGGTTTGTGAGATAAAATATTAGTTTTTTTTTTTTATAGCAATTTGATTATTAGAGTATTGAATTTTTATGGTTGATTTCGAAAATATTCTAGAATTAGATCGAAAGGTCTCAAAAATAATCTCCCTCCTATTTTATCCCTGCTATCAGAATATGTCTAAAATCTACAATAAAAATAAAATTAGAAATGTACATACTATATCCCTCTCCCTGTAAAATTTTACAAAAAAACAGGATAAATTTGAACCCAAACTAATTGATAATATCCCCAACACACACCTGGAGTTACATTGTAACGATGCAGCCGAAGAAGTCAAAATCCCAAAGCAGTGATCTCAAGATCTGCAATGGGGTTTAGTCTTTTGTTCCGATGCCTATATCCGGAATATGTCATAAATGTTACAATGAAGGATTTTTCAGATAAATACGCAAGGGAAGGTTAGTCAAATGAAAAAATTTATGATACCTGTAAACACAATTGAGAATTTCTTTGATTTCCTTTTCAAAGTGTCTATCGATTCCACAGGATACAGGAAGGGAACTGCAGGATGCGTAGCTAATTAAATATAATGAATTTTAAAAGGTAAGGCTAAAACGTAAAGATAGAGGCAGACTGCAAACAACATAAAACCTCCATACATACCAAAACTGCCAAACTTAGTGAGCACGCTGTTCAAGAATTGAAGGCATTTCATGTCTCGAGTGTGCATGAAGATGCAGGAAATAGAAGCAGGTGAGCTTAAGAAAGACCCATCTTGGCTTTGAAGATCCATTATTCTTTCCCACTCCACCATATCTTGTATGCCCTCCAAAGATGACAACAGCACTCCGCTGTGAATTTCCTACTTCGAGAGACTGTAACATTCATTTATTAGAGTTTGCATAACATTAAGTAATATGGTCTAATTCAGTTATTGAATTAATAATACGTTAAATTAAATTCACATACTTGGCTAGTCTCTCCTGCCGCTTCATCTGGAGCATATGTACATAAGGCACCTCGTAGGAAGTCCAAGGTGGAGAGATTGGGCTTCTCATAACAAAAAAGGAAAGATGACCTCAAAGTCTGTGACCAAGCTGTCCTTAACAAGAAAGGAAAGATGACCTCCTTCGTCCTTTAGTGCTTCCATATTGGCTTTTAAGAATTCAATGCCTGCAAATACAGATACATCATGAAAGGTCAGTGCAAGTTTTATATTCTTAAAAAAAAAATATTAGTCAATTTATGGGGTTGATGCATGGAAAAGATTGAGGATGAAAAGTTATTTTAAAGTGTAAAAATTTTAGTCAATTTATTTTTAAATGTTTGGCAATATTTATGATTTTATATAATTTCTATAAATAATTATTATTAATTTAAACTAATTTTATTTTGTAAAATTTGTGTGAATTATTAGGCATTGAGGCTTATTCTACAAGTGTTATTTTCTAAAAAAATATATATTGGGAGTCACCAACATTCAATCCACTACTCACCCCCATTAAGCTCGAAACATTATAGGCCAAAACCCACCAAATAAAAGCACTAGAGAATGAATTGGAAAAAACAAAGGAATTGTATATATAGATATTACCCAATACTAACCAATCCACCATATTTGAACCTACATAGTATCTCGTTTTGCTTTTGAAATTCCAAATAATCACATGTAAGGCCCTAATTAAATATTAAATCTCTATCTTATACAAGATCAAGCATCACAATGAAAAACCCTTAAAACAAAGATCCAATTATAAGGTTCTTCTTTTATCTCAGGTAACTAAAATTTTGAAATGCAGTTGCATAGATAACCTAGGCATGGCTGAAGACCATTAAAAAAACAAATAGTGTTAGGTCCCTATATTACTAGTATAGTCCCTTATTGTTGTTAGTGTAACCCCCTTATTGTTATTATTGTACCCCTGTAACCCCCATATTGTTATTATTGTGCCCTTAAATTATTATTGTTAGGTCGGCTAGGATTACATTGTGGCCCCACAAGGATTACATTATGGCCCCATGGACTCCTATATATAGAAAGGAGGTTTTGTAATTTGTATCATCCAAGAATTGTTCATTCATGTAATGTATTGGATGTTTCCCCCTCGAAGTGGCTTATTTCTAAGGCGTTGATATCTCTTTTCTTCTATTTTTGGAACTGGTTTCACAACATTTGGTATCAGAGCTTTGGATTCTAGGGTTTCACTGCCCCAAACAGGTCATCGTGGCATTTTTTCTATAACTTTTTTTCTACGAAGTTTCAGAAGCTGAATTTTTAGGGTGTGAAGCCAAAATCCTAAGGAACATCGTAAAAAATTTTTAGAGCTTGGTTCGCAATATTTTTGGAGACATGATCTGTGGAAGTTAGGTCTTTTTGTAGGCTCCTCAATTTAATATAAACAGGTCATTGTGACATTTGTGCTATAACATGTTTTCTATGAAGGTTCAAAATCTGAAATGGTTAGGGCGCGAAGCTGAAATCCTGAGGAAACTCGTCGAAAAATTTCAGAGCTTGGTTCGCAACATTTTCTGAGATATGATGTGTGGAAGGTAGTGTTTTTTCAGGCTCCTGAATTTCATCTCAAAGAGGTGACCGTGGGAAAATCTTCATAACTCTCTCTCTGAGCATCGGATTGGAGTGACGTAAATAGTGGTCACAATTACACATAATGTAGTTTCTTTTCTATCAATTTCAGAGCTAAAAGACGAAACAATGACACGTGGAAATTCGTACAAGTTTGCTCTACTGAACCAGTCCATAATTAGGTCATTGTGGGAGATTGGACATAAATTTGCCTTGGAGAATCCAAATCAAGTCAGACATGTGGCATTAGAAATATAATTCAGAAGGCTACCTCAGTGCCCAATTTCAGATTTTGAAGAGCCGCAATCACAAAGATAATCCAATTTCAATATCGAGCTCCTCAAAATCAAGAAAAATGTGTGTATTTTTTTTACGAATTGCATAAGTCTTGTTTGAAGAATCAATTTGAATTGATTCCAAGGGAATATTGTAGAATATATATCAGTATTGGGTTAAAACATGATCTATCAAAATTACAAGAGCAAGTGCACTAAATTTTTCTCTCGCAAAGAGCAACAAAAAATGAAATGGATGTTTTGAAGAAAGGCGTGGAAGCAAAGATGGATGGTTTGAAGCAAGGTGTGGAATCTAAGATAGATGGCATGGAATCTAAGATGGATGACATGGAAGCTAAGATCGATGAAAAAATGAAAGACAACATGGAAAACATGAAGAATGATCTAAAAGCAGACATGGAAGGTTTGACAAAGTTGATACAATAAATGTTTCCTAATGGTGAAAATATAGTAGAAGAAACTCATGATGAGAAAAAAATAAATGTTAATCGTGACTTCATAAACTCTAATGTTAGCAGGAAGAACCACCATATTCCAAAAATGTATATGAGGAAGTTTGATGGAAAGGATCCTGTAACATGGATACTACAAATGGAGCAATATTTTGATCTCCATAATGTGCAAAACACACAAAAGGTACGCATTGCAACTTTACATTTAGAACAAAATACATTTGTATGGTATCGATGGCTTTGCTCCCGTAAAAAATTGTCACTTGGTCAATTTTTATGGAGGAAATGATAGCACATTATGAGGATACAAAGAGCAACATCTTCTTTAGCCAATTGATAAATCTCAAACAAAAGGGTTCAGTGGTGGAGCACATTGAGGACTTCCAAAAATTGAATATAAGGGTAACTGATATTCCAGAGGAACACAGGATTGATGTCTTCATAGGGACTTTAAAGGATAACATCCAACATGAAGTTCGTGTTTGGAAACCTGATTCATTGGAGAAGGCATTCAGGTTGGCAAGAAAATTGAATGTAAAATTATGGCGACAAGGAAGCCTACCACTCACATCTATAAAGATGGAAGTGTTGCTACTCCTAGACTTCCACAACCTACAAGGTTGACACCACAACAATTTGAAGAAAAAAGAGCAAAAGGGCTTTGCTACAGTTGTGATAGAAAATACACTAAAGGTCATAAGTGTGCTAAGAAGAAATTATTTTACATAGATTGTGAAGAGGAAGAAGAAAATGAACAAGAAGAGGATATACACCAGGAACCATCCCTAGAAGAGGAAGAAATGAGTCTGACCATATCGTGTAATGCATTGGAAAGAATTACCACTCCTCAAACTCTCAAGATAGAAGGACATATCAAGAAGAAAAAGGTAATAGTGTTGATTCATTCAAGTAGCACCCATAGTTTTATTCATTGCAAGGTAGCCAAGGAATTGAATTGTTACCTATACCCAGCACCAGAATGTCAAGTGATGTTTACAAATGGAGGAACTATAAATTTCTCTGGAAAATGCCATAATATCAAGCTAAGCATGGGGGAATATGTATTGAAAAGTATAATGCTTTCCATTCCTATTGGAGGTGCTGATGTTGTACTAGGAGTACAATTGTTACAATCTTTGGGGACGATAGCTTTTAATTTTCAAGAAATTTTCTTGATTTTTTTTAAGAAGGAAAGGAAGTCGAATTACGGGGTATTGCAGGGAAGCCAGGAAAGATAATAATATCTAGTGTCTTGAAAAATCTTCTAAAGAAATAACAATGAGGCATAATTGCACAATTATGCTCACTAGAAGTTCCAACATCAAAATCATCTATTTCTGTAGATCTCCAACAAGTCTTGGACAATCATTCGAAGGTGTTTGAAACTCCCAAAGGACTCCCACCAATTCTTGATCACGATCATGCTATTCATTTGATTCCAAGAAGTGTTCCTCCAAACATCAGGCCTTATAGATATCCTTATGTCCAAAAGAGAAAAATTGAACGTATGATTGCAGAAATATTAGAGGTAGGTATAATTCAACCTAGTCAAATTTCTTTCTCTGCTTCTGTAGTATTGGTACACAAGAAGGATGGATCATGGCGCATGTGTCCAGATTATAGGGAGCTCAATAAGCTCACCGTTAAAGATAAATTTCCCATTCCTATGATTGATGAATTATTGTATGAATTGCATGGAGAAATTTATTTTACCAATTTGGATCTTCATTCAGGATATAATCAAATTAGAATGAAGACTGAAAATATTCCAAAAACATCATTTCGAACTCATGAGGGTCATTATGAATTTTTGGTCATGCCTTTTGGCCTTACCAATGCACCTTCTACATTTCAAGGGTTGATGAATTCCATTTTCAAAACCTTTCTTAGAAAATTTGTGCTAGTATTTTTTGATGATATACTAATCTACAGTAGGTCTTGGAAGGATCATGTTGAACATGTTGACAGGGTGCTCAAACTATTGCAGGAGAAACAATTATATGCAAAAACATCCAAATGTTTCTTTGGAGTACAAGAGGTGGAATATTTGGGTCATATTGTATCTCACTAGGGTGTTAAGGTAGACCCTAACAAAATTAAAGCCATTAAGGAATGGAAAGTGCCCACAACCATAAAGCAGTTGCGAGGATTTCTCGGGTTAACAGGGTATTATCGCAAGTTTGTTAAGAATTATGGGAGAATGGCAGCACCTCTAACAACATTATTGAAGAAAGATGCATTTTCATGGACTCCTGAAGCAACTAAGGCCTTTGAACATCTTAAATAGGCAATGTGCCTAGCATCGGTCTTAGCTACACCTGACTTCACAAAAACCTTTATTGGGGAATGTGATGCCTCAGGAAATGGAATTGGTGCAGTTTTAATGCAGGAAGGAAGACCCATTGCTTTTGAAAGTCGTCCAATCAAAGGAAAGTATTTACAGAAACCTATTTATGAGAAGGAAATGTTAGCAATACCGCATGCACTAAAGAAATGGCGAACTTACCTAATGGGAAGACACTTCAAGGTAAAAACTGATCATGATAGTCTTAAACACTTTTTGGAACAAAGACTATCTTCAGAAGAGCAGCAAAAATGGGTCACAAAGATGTTGGGTTATGTCTTTGAAATAATCTACAAAAAAGGAAAGCTTAATGTTGTTGCAGATGCACTCTCAAGAAAGAATGAAGAGGTGGAAGCATTGCTTTGTGCCATTTCTATTATCCAACCAGATTGGATAACCGAAGCAAGAGATGAATGGAAGAAGGACAAAGATGTATGGACACTCATTCAAAAGTTGCAGCAAGATCCTAGTACATCCGATACATTTAGTTGGAAAAATGATTCCTTATGGTACAAAGATCGCTTATATCTTTGTAAGAATTCCCAACTAAAACAAAAGATTCTTCTTGAATTGCACACTTCTCCTTTAGGAGGACACTCAGGATTTTTAAAAACTTACCACAGGGTGAAGAAAGAATTTTTTTGGGATGGCCTTAAATCTGATATTCAAAAGTTTGTGTCGGAATGTTTGGTTTGCCAGCAGAATAAAGTGGAGACAATTAAGACCCCGGGACTTCTACAACCTTTATCCATTCCAAGTCAACGTTGGGAGGAGATTTCAATGGATTTTATCACAGGTTTACCTAAGTCTGAAGGAAAGAGTGTCATCATGGTGGTAGTTGATAGACTTACGAAGTATGCACACTTTTGTGCATTATCTCATCCATTTAAAGCAAGTACAGTTGCTACTACATTTATGGACACAATTCAAAAGCTACATGGAAACCCAAGGGTTATTGTGAGCGACAGAGATCCCATTTTTACTAGAAAATTTTGGACGAAGTTATTTTCTTGTTTGGGTACTCAATTAGCTCATAGCTCATCTTATCATCCTCAATCTGATGGTCAAACTGAGATAGTAAATAAATGTTTGGAAGGATATCTTCGTTGTTTTGTATCTGATAAACAAACACAATGGGTCATGTGGTTACCTCTCGCTGAATGGTGGTATAACACTTCCTTCCATACTGCAACAAAAATGACCCCATTTATGGCACTTTATGGATATCATCCACCATCCATCACATCATCTTTAAGGGAAAATTAGAAGGTTCAAGCAGTGGAAGATCACATCGAGCATCAGCAAGAAGTTCTCCAACTCTTAAAGGATAACCCGAATTTGGCACAAAATCGAATGAAACAACAGGCAGATCAACATCGCAGCGAGAGAAGTTTTGATGTAGGAGATTGGGTATTTTTACGGCTACAACCATACAAACAAGTGTCCCTCAAGCAAGCTAAGAAGGATAATAAATTATCGCCAAAGTACTATGGTCCTTACAAGGTGTTGCAAAAGATTGGTACTATGGCATACAAATTGGAGCTTCCTGCTTCTTCGCGAGTACATCCAGCTTTCCATGTTTCATGCTTAAAGAAGGTTATAGGTGAAAATCTTCCAGTTCAAACAATATTTCCAGAACTTGATGAGGAAGGAAAAATCATATTGGAACCTGAAGCGGTCACGGAAACAAGAACTCGACAACTACGGAATCGATCAATTTCAGAGTATCTCATCAAGTGGAAGAACTTACCCACCGAAGATTCTACATGGGAGGATGAGAATTTTATACAGAAGCACCCAGAGCTACTCAAGTGTTGAGGACAACACTTTTTTGAAGGAGAGGGGCATGTTAGGTCCCTATATTACTAGTATAGTCCCTTATTGTTGTTAGTGTAACCCACTTATTGTTATTATTGTACCCTTGTAACCCCCATATTGTTATTATTGTGCCCTTAAATTATTATTGTTAGGTCGGCTAGGATTACATTGTGGCCCTATTAGGATTACATTATGGCCCTATGGACTCCTATATATAGAAAGGAGGTTTTTTAATTTGTATCATCCAAGAATTTTTCATTCATGTAATGTATTGGAGGTTGCCCCCTCGAAGTGGCTTATTTCTAAGGCATTGATATCTCTTTTATTCTATTTTTGGAGCTGGTTTCACAACAAATAGTGAACTTGTGTTGTAAACTTCTAACCTATGAATAACATCATTTCCTAACTGAATTGAGAGAGTAAAAGCCTCTTGAACCAACAAGTGATTAGAAGAATTAACATTTCGCGCAACATCTTTAAGGGGAATTTTACCTAAGTTACTGCTAGAGGGAAGAGAAATTAATCTATAACTAGTTTCCAAATTGGTTCATATATATTGCTCAATATTTTCAATGACAAAAGTTCTAGAGACATTGGGAGAAGGAGACAAAATCATCACTACATTCAAGTCAATGCCAAGGAACTGCTACATTTTGAATATCAATATGAAGAAGTTTGATGTTAATGATCATATAACATGGATATTCCAAATGGAGTAATACTTGATATACATCAATTAACAAGATTAAAAAAGCTAAATATGGAAGCCATGCATTTAGAAAAAAATCAATTTATACGGTATCAATGGATTTGTGAAAACAAAAATGATTCTATTATATCTTGATCAATTTTTATGGAGGATTATGCATTTCTTATTATTTTTAAACTATGAGAAGGATACCATAATGAGTGTACTTTTACCTCTGTTTAAGGCTCATTAATATCTATGAAAAATATTATATATCAAGCATATGTTTTACTCTTTTTGATGCTCATTAAAATCAAACAAAACATACACTATTTTCACATTTGTGTTATATGTTTTTTAGTAGTCGTACCATTAGTATGGGTTACATATTACTATGGTTGGTTACTCTTCCAACCACTATAGAGAGTGATATAATGTGTCATGTGTTGTTTCACTATACCAGTGGTGTCATTGCATCAATGTTACCAGGATATTCCTGTCATGCAAAATATGTTCAAGGAACTTTTAAGCCTAGTAAGTTAGTGATTTGCAATTTCGTTGACCTTGCATATTGGTCACCCTTGTGTTAGTTTTCCTTGGTAACCATATACATTCACATCATTTCTCAATGCTTGTTTCATATCGATTTATGGAAGATACATTACGTCCCTACTTGAGTGGATCTCCTCATATCGACATCAACTTATTATCTAGAAAAGGTAACTAGAAATCAACAATATCTCGGAGCTTGCAAACATTAATGGTGGGTTTCCTCATGATTGATAATTGGTTTACCTCATTTATCCCTAATTGATCGACTCTATGGGTGTTTAAAATTATTGACTCTACTCACACTTACGAGATTATACTAGGTACCTTGGGGTACGATTTTTATCATTAGTGGATCCCCTCGTGTCTATTAATTGCATTCATCAATGGTCGGTAACTAGATAATTTATACTATTCTCAATATCATCTCACCTATTCACATGATGTAGATTCATATCATCAAGGTTGGGATAAATACATTGGGTTTAGGGCATACCTCACTTATTCATGTTGCCCCACACAATCTACAATAGAGTATTTCACTGTGATATGTACTCTGAAGTAGACTTGGGGAGCTCTAATTTTTTTTCAATGTCCTCTTGATGTATACATTGACATAGATACACAATGTACTCCATGACCATGTATTCGAATTTCATGTCATGGATTTGTAGTGTATTATGTTGGTGGCCAATATTTGTTATCTCTTATATCAAACATGGTTATGCCAACCTTGGGAATGATCTACTTGGTGAGTGCTTCTAGAACCTAACCAGTTCCTTGTTATTTGGCCTCTTCTTTGCGATATCATATTTTTTGCAATATTGTAATATGTTTCAACCATTACTTTCTTTTGTCCTCATAAATTAGGGGACATCTATTACAACCTTATCTCTCTCAAGGGACATCTATCACATTATTTCTCTTCTTGCTCTTATTTGAGGACATATTCAAGAAGGCTTTAATTACCTCATCTCATAGCCTAGGAAATTGTACTAGAATTTAAATTCATTCGGACCTAGGTGTTTAGATTCATCCTCTCCTTTTCACTACAAGTCTATTTAATGAAGCCATTACTATGGGAGATGATTGATAAGGAGATACATGTAATACATACTACCAAAACTTAAACTAATACTTCTTGTTATGATTTTATAGTTAGGAATTTTCATTTTGTATGAGTGTGGGGCAAGGAGGAGCTTGGACATAAGGAGCCACAATGTATCACAATGCCACTCAAGGTATATGCATTGTAACCTTTCATTTCTAATATAGTTTTCACTACCCCCCATCCAATTCATGTTGTTTTATGCATGTTATACTTGTATATGAAGTGTTAGTGTAAAATATTTCAGCAAGTGTACCAAAAAGACCTTACTTAAGCTACATATGACTTATAGCCCTAACAACAGAAATGGTTGTTCAACCATTTATATCTATAATAGAAAGTAAAAAAAAATCCTACAAAAACCCATATCTATGCAGCAAAAGTAGTAAAAAACAAAAAGAAATAAGAACTTATGCAAATTAACTCCAAATAGCCAATGGACAAGACAAGTTTAAAGAATTATTTTTAATATTATATAACACTTGGTGTGTAGAAATTATATAACTTATGTTTTATATATCCAATATTCTCCTGATCACACACTATTTGACTTCATGCACAATACAAAATCGATTCCACTAATTATCATCACATGTAGACATTAAATCAATTGCAATGCACACATGAAACCATAAAAATTCACACACATTAACACAGGGATTTAACGGGAAAGCCTGAAGCTAAAAACCCCAACTATCTGTATATAATATATGTTATAGATATCATGTAACAATCCTCATACAAAGCTGATCATATGAAGCTCTTAGTGTTGAGATTGCAACAAGATGATGAGCTTAGTGAAAAGAGTCGCCTTCACTAAGGGGGCTCCCAGGCTATTTTTGGTGCAAGTCTATTTTTAGACATGTCGATCATATTCTATGAGTTGTAGGATGCTATTTGTGGATGGTTGGTCAAGTTGGAAAAATAGATGGACTTATGCTTTTAGACATATTGGGTGGAATCTATTTTTAGATTTCTAGTCTAAAAATAGATATGTTGAATATTATTAGCTCTTAATAATATTTGGACTATAAACATTATCTTATTCTCTTGGAGCACTTTAGTTAAGTGCATAGATGTGGCACAGGAGTTGACAGAAGGAATTACGCTATTCCTGAGGGTTAAGTGGAGCTATTTCATGGAGACTTCAGTTAGAACTCATATGACAGATTTTAGTGGAGTTATTGAGGTAGTTGGTGGAGTTGTGTTTAGTTTAACTTAGTTAAACATAGTTGAGCTAGTTGTATCTATTCTAACTGATTGATACACTAGTGAGAGTGGTGTGAATTAATTATTATTAATTCACTAATTATTAACTCATTAATCAACTGAATAATACATCAGTTAACTACAGTGCATGGACAGTTTTAGTGGAGACCAGTGGAGAGGTAGGTGAAAGAGCAGGTTGACTATCAGTTGTGACTATAGTGTTGCATGATTTGCAACACACAGTGGTTGGTGATGCCAATGAGGATTACGTGAGCAAGGATGGACCGATTCGAGTTCATTCATAGCCATTCTTCAACAGTGATTGCGCAGTAGAGGTAGGCTAGCAAGTGGCAGAGATCGGTGCATGGGATTTGCTAGATCGGACCTGATTAGTGTGTAGAAATTGGATATTGTACTGAGAGCTTCTGAGGAGCTTTGTATGAAGATTTTTAGATTATCTATATGACATATAATATACATATAGTTGGGGTTTTTCAGCTTTAATATTTCCCATAAATTACTGTGTTCATATGTGATGCAGGAGCATTAGCTCCGGAAAAACACCTTGTATTTTATTTAAGCTAGGGGGTTTCATGTTTTGAAGAAATATTAAATTTCATGTAAATATTAATATTATTTTGAGTGATTAATTGTATTTTAATTAATTATTTGTGAGAGTTTGTAAATGTTTCCAAATTCCTGGAAACATGAGAGAAATTAGTTTCAAGATAATTTAGAATTAATGGTGGAGCCTAAGTTGGAATTAGTTTCTAAGTTTTAGGGATAAAATTCTATCTTTTAGGGATGTTGAGAGATTTAGGGATTTGTTGAGATTTTAAAGGGATAGAATTCAATTTAGTGGATTTTTAATTTGTATAAATTAGAGGTAGACTTGAATAGGGAGAGTGTGATTGAGAGCAGGCTTTAACAGCCAAGGCTGTAAGCCTCTGGCAAATTGTAAGGGCCATGAACGTTGGATATCCGGCCAAAGAAAAGGCTGTAAGTGATCTCCTTTTGTTTATATGAAAACAATGTTTCAGATTTATATATAAATCGTTGATTGATTGAAAATACATATATGGATTGATGTATCGGTCGATTGAATGAAGTGCCAACATGAAAGAACGTGTAAGTGTAAGTTGGAAGGATTAAATTTAATATGGAAATGTTAAATCCATATCTGTGTATATCGACCTGTAGTTTTATTGATATCAATGCGGAAGAAAATTGTGTGGAGCGCTAGCAAATGTAAATCCGTGGATTTCATAAGTGGAATGGTAAATATATGTGAATCGATTGAAGAATTCAATGAGCGTTGCACAAAATGTTGATTTAAAACCCCTGTTTTCCGTAATGATTGTTACAATTTGAAATTGAATCTACAAGTTTGTATTTGTCATGTTGACATGGAAATCTTGAACGCTGTCATTAGAAGGTATGATATTCACAATTCCAGAATGAATGCATTGTTTGAATTGTTAATTGAACACTGTTTACATTAATTGGTGGTAGCTTGAGTGAAAACAGGAGAAGGATTGCACGCTGTATAAATTCAGAGGTAAATGACATGCGTTCATTGAAACCATGGAGCGTATTAACACAATAGCCAATTGCTGTGTTGGTAAATCGATTGATAGCTAAGTACATAGCACAATCGACCTGTTGAGATGTGGAACCAGAATTGAATCTGGTAATTGGGAATCGAAGTTAATCAAAGCGCAGAGTTATGGTTTGGTATTAAACGCAGAGTTCTATCAATTGTAACAGATTTTTAAATGACCGAACAATCCTTCCATTGGCAATGAAACAATAATCTCAAAAATCGATTTGTGGAGGAATCAATGTCTGCACGAAAGGTTCTAGAGGATACACTCAGAATTAAATTAAATAATTCAATGAATTGAAATCGATTCAAGTCGAGGAATCGATCTGGAAGATTAATGAACCATATGAATGGTTCTGGAGTTATGTGGATCAGTAATTGAATGCGTAGAAGAATTTCTGGGTAAGTGAAGTTTTAAATGTTTTTGAATTGCATTACTGTCAAGGAAAATTTACTGATCTACGTTTTCCAGAGTTTTGAATCAGTTCAATTTGTGTTGAGTTTGGGGAATAAAATTTGGATTAAAACATTCACGTGGTTGGATAGTATAATAAGCATGGGAATTTCATTTTATGAGCTTGATAAGCAGATTGAGAAAAGGCGCAATTTAAATATTTGGTGCAGAAATAATGAGCCAGAAGGCGTAGTCCAGAGATTGATTCAAATGGGTAAGATATGATGGGGGTTGCATAAAGCTATCATGCATTACCAGACTCGGTCTTAATGCATAGGGCATTTGTTTGGTTAAAATTTGATTGTGAAATAAACTTTGATCTTAAAAGGCGCATGTACAAGGATGGACTTTGGATTGAATGATGTTTATTTGATATGAAAGCATGTAACTGGGATTGTAAAGGCACATTGTAATTTGGGATGATGTTGAATGTTGAATTGATTGCATTTCATTTGATTTGAAATGAGGGTTAATGCATGAGTTTTAAATACAATAGCTGAAGAACCTTGTGTGATGAGAAAATGGTTTCCATAAACCATAAAGTGATGAACCAAAGGTTATTGGCTTCAAGAATGGTTGTGTGAACTTGTACTGAAAGGATTTCCAGAAGAAGTTTTTAGAAAAGTATATGGAATTGCCTAATGGAATGGTATGATTGAAATTGATTTGGAATTACATTTTGTATGTATGTGAAATTACAAGATTTCGCACATTTGTTGAAAATTGCCGTGTATTGAAATGAATTGGGCAATTGTTTGAGGCGCATTTTTTTATATGCATGAATTGTGTGGAGATCCTGGGTATTGCAGGCTTACCTGCGTCAATATGTGTGAATTTTTATGGTTTTAGTGTGTGCATGAAATTGATTTTATTTCCGCAAGTAATGATCAATGGTAGAAGAGATTATGTATTGTGCATGAATTCAAATAGTGTGTGATCAGGAGAATATCGGATGTATAAAATATCAGTTATATAATTTTCTAGATGATATCAGAGTAGTATTGATCATTGGATCAATTGCAAAGCATTGAAGCGGTTGAGTTTTGTGCTGGTGGAATTCGAATTTGCAGTAGTGTTTTCTTGGTGTCAAAGTTGAGATGTCTTTCAACGAATTGCGATTGGAGTATGCCCTTGAGGGCAGCTCGAATTATATTGCATGGAAGGATAGGATGGAGGCGGTGCTAGAGGATAATGGGTTGATGGAGTTCATAGATGCAGAAATTCCAAAACCTACTTCTAGCGATGTTGCCGCACTTGACGCATGGAAAAAGAAGACAGGAAAATGTCAAAGGATTCTATTGGAAGGTGTGAAGGATCACATAGTGTCCAGCCTTCATGGTAAATATTCTCCATTCTTGATGTGGAAAGCTTTGACAGATTTTTTCCAAAGAAAGAGCGACCAGAGGAAGTTGGCGCTCAAGGATAAGCTAAGGAATATAAAAATGGAGAAAGGTGACAATATACCCAAGTACCTCACGAAGTTTGTCCAGTGCAGGGATGAGCTGGGAAGTGTGGGGATTATTGTAGATGACGAGGAATTGGTGAGCTTGGCTCTCCTTGGGCTTCCGAAGAGTTGGCATTCCTATCAGGACTCTGTCAATGGTCGAGAGAAACTGCCAGGATGGGAGCGACTTTGGTTGGATCTTGTGCAAGAGGAGATAAGGCGGAGTACCAGGGACGGATCTTCATCAAAGAATGTAGATTAATAAAATTTCACTTTGGCTGCCAAAGAAAGGAAGGGGAAGAGAAAGAGGAATGCTTCTCAATCGGGTGCAAAAGGCAAGAAGCAGGACATGTCCAAGGTGAAGTGCTTTCACTGTCACCAACATGGACATTACGCCACTAATTGTCCACAGAAGAAGAAAAATAAGTAGGCTGCTGGATCTGCAGCTGGAGAGGCCTTAGCCTCGCAGTTTGAGCTGGATTTTTTGCTGATCACATGCTTGGTCTCAAGTGTGATGGGTTTAGTGTGGTTTCTTGACAGTGGTGTGTATTTTCACATGACCGGAGACAAATATTTGTTTACTGATCTGGATGAGAAAGATCTTGGAGTGCACATCGAGATGGGTGATGATGGTAGATATAGTGCGACCGATATCAAGACCATTTCCTTTGAGAGGGAGTCTGGTAAACCCTTCGTATTGAAGGAAATCATGCATGTTCCAAGATTGAAAAAGAATCTTATCTTTGTGGCGATGTTGGAAGACAAGGGATATGATGTTGTCTTTAGCGATGGAAAGTCTTTCCTGCGCAGTAAGGCAACTAGTGAAACCCGGAGGATAGGGGTTCGAGTAAAGAACCTTTATAAATTGCAGGTAGATGGCTGTGTAGCAATGGCAGGCAAGGAAAAAGGAGTGGTGATCCGAGATGAGGGCAAGCTATGGCACAGGATATTGGGCCATCTTTACCATGGTGCTTTGAAAATTTTGCAGCAGATTTCTACCGGGCTTCCCAAAGGTACACTTGCACAGTCAAATCAGTGCAAGGGATGTACTTTGGAAAAATTTGTGAAAGCCAACTTTCACAAGAAGGATAGTCGCGCCACGATGATGCTTGAGAGAATTCACACAGACGTGTGTGGACCTTTCTCAATAGCTTCAACAGCAAAGCAAAGGTATTATGTGATATTTGTTGATGATTTTTCTCTTAAGTGTTGGATCTTATTCATGCAGAAGAAGAGCGAGACATACTCAAAATTCTGTGAGTTCAAGGCACTGGTTGAGAAATATTCGGGGAAGCAGGTGAAGGCCCTTAGGAGTGATAATGGTGGTGAATTCATCTCTGGCGAATTCAAATAATTTTGCAGCGCAGAAGGAATTCGAAGAGAGCTCATAGCGCCTCATAACCCACAACACAATGGGGTCGCAGAGTGGAAGAACAGAATGATCGTGGGTGATGCACAAGCGATGTTGCATGATCAGGGCCTTCCCATACACTTGTGGGTTGAAGCTTGCAATACTTTGGCTTATGTGAAAAATCGTTGTCCTCATAGGATACTTGGCATGAGTACACCCGAGGAGGCGTTTTCTAGTAAGAGGCCTGATATTTCTCATTTGAAAATTTTTGGCGCACCTGTTTACATTCATGTGATGAAGGATGCCAGGAAGAAGCTGGAGTTGACCGCATAGGTCGGGATATTTTTGGGGTACACTGATACACCCCACAATTATCGTGTGTATTTTCCAGACAGTTGGAAGACTGTTGTGCGATGGGATATCAAATTTCATGAGGAGAAAGCCATGAAGTGTTTGCTTGAGAAGGAGCCACACTTGCATGCAGATGAGGAGCTATTAGTTCCTAAGGATGAGCCTCAAGATGTGGATCAGCCACAAGAGGAGGTTCATGGAGTGGAAGAAACCACTCATGCAGCACCAACCATCAGAGGGCGAAAGCGCACTACAGAAGCTGAGCAACTGAATCTTGATGCAAAGAAGATTGTAGGAGCACCTACATCACAGCGCAAACAGAGACAGTCACCTGACCGATATAATGGATACATGACTATGATGAGAAATTCTATCATGACAGAACCATCCTCTTTCGAGGAAGCTGTGGAGGACCCTGCATGGGTAGATGCCATGGTGGAAGAGTATGATTCGATTGTCAGAAACAGTGCATGGGAGATTGTCCCAAGGCTGGAAGGGAAATCAGTGGTAGGTTCGAGATGGATCTACAAAATGAAGCAAGCAGCTGACGGGAGTGTGGAGAAGTACAAGGGAATATTTGTTGCCCAGGGCTTCTCACAGATTGAGGGGACCGACTATGAGGAAACCTTTGCATTTTTCAGAAGGTATTCTTCCATACAGACGGTTCTTGCTGTCTCAGCACAGATGGGGTGGCACATTCATTAGATGGATGTGAAGACTGCGTTCCTCAACAGAGTCATTGAGGAGGAGGCATACATAGAGCAGCCTGAAGGTTTCTAGATCTTTAGCAGCGAGTCGCATGTGTGCAGGCTCAAAAGAGCATTGTATGGGTTGAAACAAGCACCTCGTGCTTGGTACACACAGATAGACAATTATTTCACTGGACTTGGATTCTCCAAGAGTGAGGCGGATCCGAACCTATACCAGATTGTGGCGGAGGGTAGGTTGCTGATCATTGTACTTTATGTAGATTATTTGATTCTGACAGGTGATGAACTGTTGATACACTCATGCAAGGCTGAACTTGCAAAGGAGTTTGAGATGAAGGACTTGGGCCTCCTTCATTATTTTTTGGGATTGGAAATTTGGCAGCGTAGTGATGGATTGTTTGTGTCTCAAAGCAAGTATGCTCGGGAGATACTGGAGAAGTTCAACATGCAAGGCTGCAAGCCTATCGACACTCCTCTTCCTGGTGGATGGAGGAAAGAGGATGCTACATCAGCAGAGGTAGTGGATGCCACTATTTACCGAAATTTGGTGGGGTTGATTATGTATCTAGTTAATACACGACCTGACATATGCTATGCTGTTAACCAACTTTCACAAGTTATGGTTAATCCTACCAACCTCTTTTGGAAGGCAGGGAAGCATGTATTGAGATATCCCAGAGGCACGTCGGGATATGGATTATGGGACAGACAGTCAGATGAGGTGAAGCTGTGTGGCTTCACGGATGCAGATTGGGCAGGCAGCCCAACGAACAAAAAGAGCACATCTGGAGGGATTTTCAGTATCGGGTCGATAGCAATTTCTTGGTATAGCAAGAAGCAGAGATCCATGGCACTCAGTTCAGCGGAGGCCGAGTACATGGCAGTGATTTTGGCTGCATGCGAGGCTATATGGATGAGGAAGATCCTGGTCGGGTTGTTCGGTTCACACTTAAATCATACTGTGATATATTGTGATAATCAGAGTTGCATCATAATCTCGGTTAATCCAGTATTTCATGATAGATCTAAACACATTGACATCCGGTATCATCATATCATAGATTGTGTGCAGTGGAATATCATGTTACTTTCTTACATTCCTACGGAGGATCAGGATGCTGATATCTTGACGAAGGCGCTCACCAGGAAAAAATTCGAATACCATAGAGGCAGGATTGGGGTGGTAGATAATCCCTATCTTGTTTAGAGGGAGTGTTGAGATTGCAACAAGATGATGAGATTAGTGAAAAGGGTCACCTTCACTAAGTGGGCCCGCAGGCTATTTTTGGCGCAAGTCTATTTTTAGACTATGTTTATTTTTAGACATGTTGATCATACTCTATGAGTTGCAAGATTATATTTGTGGATGGTTGGTCAAGTTGGAAAAATATATGGACTTCTATTTTTAGACATATTGGGTGGAATCTATTTTTAGATTGCCATTCTAAAAATAGATATGTCAAATATTATTAGCTCTTAATAATATTTGGACTATAAACATTATCTTATTCTCTTAGAGCACTTTAGTTAAGTGCACAGATGTGGCACAGGAGCTGAAAAAATGAATTACGCTATTCCTGAGGGTTAAGTGGAGCTATTGCATGGATATTTCAGTTATAACTCATGTGACAGAGTTTGGTGGAGTTATTGAGGTACTTGGTGGAGTTGTGTTCAGTTTAACTTAGTTAAACATAGTTGAGCTAGTTGTATCTAGTCTAACTGATTGATACACTAGTGAGAGTGGTGTGAATTAATTATTAGTTAATTAACTAATTATTAACTCATTAATCAATTGAATAATACATCAGTTAACTACAGTGCATGGATAGTTTTAGTGGAGACCAGTGGAGAGGTAGGTGAAAGAGCAGGTTGACTATCAGTTGTGATTATAGTGTTGCATGATTTGCAACACACATGGTTGAAGATGCCAATGAGTATTGCGTGAGCAAGTTTGGACTAATTCAAATTCATTCAGAGCCATTCTTCAGCAATGACTGCACAGTAGAGGCAGGCTAGCAGGTGGCAGAGATCGGTGCATGGGATTTGCTAGATCGGACTTGATTAGTGTGTAGCAACTGGAGATTGTAATGAGAGCTTGTGAGGAGCTTTATATGATGATTGTTACATGATATCTATGACATATAATATACAGATAGTTTGGGGTTTTTAGCTTTAAGCTTTCCCATAAATTACTGTGTTCATATGTGTGAATTTTTATGGTTTTAATGTGTGCATGCAATTGATTTTATTTCCGCAAGTAATGATCAATGGTAGAAGAGATTATGTATTGTGCATGAAGTCAAATAGTGTGTAATTAGGATAATCTCAGATGTATAACATATCATTTATATAATTTTCTACACTCAGAACAATGCAATCGCTAGACGCTAATCAGGCCCGATCTTGCAAATCCATGCACCGATCTCTGCCACTTGCTAGCCTGCCTCTACTACGCAATCCATGCTGAAGAATGGCTTTTAATGAACTCTAATTCACCAAGATTTCATTGCGCAATCCTCATTTTCATCTCCACTGAGTGTTGGATGCAATCAATGCATCACTATAGTCACAACTGATAGTCACACTTGCTCTTTCACCTATCTCTCCACTGGTCTCCACTGAAGCTGTCCATGCACTCTAGTTAACTAATGTATTATTCAGTTGATTAATGAGTTATTATTTATTGATTTAATTAACTAATTAATTCACACCACTCTCACTAGTGTATTAATCAGTTAGACTAAATACAACTAGCTCAACTGAGTCTAACTGAGTTAAACTAAATACAACTCCACCAACTACTTCTATAACTCCACCAAACTCTGTCACATGAGTTCACATGGATCCTCATGCATTGGCTCAATAAAACCTCGGGAATAAACGTAATTCCACTACTGTCGAGTTTGTTGTGCCGCTCTGTGCACTTAAACTGAGGTCTCCAGAGAATAAGATAATGTTTAGAGTCCAAATATTATTAAGAGCCTAATAATATTCGACATATCTATTGTTAGACTATGATCTAAAAACAGATTACCGCTATATGTCTGCGTCCATCTATTTTCAACCGCCAGCCATCCGAAAATAGCATCTTGCAACTCATAGAATATGATCGACATGTCTAAAAATAGACATAGTCTAAAAATAGACTTTGCACCAAAAATAGCTTGTGGGCCCACTTAGTGAAGGCAACTCTTTTCACTAAGCTCATCATCTTGTTGAATCTCAACATGGTGAAGGAAACAAGTGAATGTTACGAATCCACCTCAAATGGGATGGATTCTTGGTTGTCCTCGATGGTTCAGCTTCATGAGTATGTCTCTCTCAACGATATGGAAACCCAAAATATGTGATGAACTCAAGTGGGATCATAGATGACAAAAGAAAATGGTGGCGACACTGAGAATGATCAAAGTGAAGAATGAATGGAGAAAACTCCTATTGATAACAAAATATTGATTTATCCTCGAAAATGAAGAATAATAAAATATTATTAACCATAATCTAGATCTAACCGTTTAGAATATTTTATAATATTTTGTTGTGGGGAAAATATATTTAAATTAGTTAAATAACTTTGTTTAGAAAAAATAAATAAATAAATGAATTATTTATCATTTCGAGAATGTGGTTAAAGAATAATAAACAAATAATGAATTGTTTAATTATTCCTAGGTGATTTAGTCAAATTTAACAAGGAATAATAACTAAATAATGATTTAGTTAATTATTCCTAAATAGATATAAGATAAATAATTATTTATCTTATTATTTCTCATAATTTCAAATGTGACAAGGAATATTAGTTAAACAATGGTTAATTAATTATTCCTAGAGAAAAATCAAATAAATAATGATTTATTTAATTATTCCTCATGGGGTTTCTTGTTTTAACCAGAAATAATTTAATAAAATATTATTTATTAAATTATTTCATATATTTAGAAATTTTATTATGGTAAAATTGTTCTTACATGGTGTACTCTGATCCACCTAGTTAGAAATGGTTATCTGATCATTGTTTTTTGATAACAGATTGCTCCCCAGCATACGAGTGTTAGGATAAAATCGTATGACCGAAGTACGTTGTAATAATACAATCACTAGACACCAAAGGGGAGTTGGAGAGAGAGAGACATAAATGAAGAAAAGCAAGAGTGGACAGTAAATGAGTGGGAGAGACCTATGAACTAAGATAAGTCTCCTTTGATGTTGTAGTACATGATTTCAATGAGGCGAGGAAGGCATACCCATAGCCGTCGAGATAACTAAGTACAAAGAATAATGATGAGCCCAACAATGTCGGACTGAGTTAAAAAATGTATAATACATGATACATGAGATGATGGCATTAATGGGCTAGAAATTAATACAATGGATCCCATATACATAATGCGCCCTGAAAAATAATGGTCAATACGGAAGACAATAACATCTGAGTACATGAGACATAATTCCCCTCCATATGACATGGGAAGGGGGGTAGGTATAATAACTAGAAAATCCCTGTTGAACAAGAAATTTCTTTGAAAAGCTCAATGGATCATCTGAATGGGACATGCATGCTATGGGCAGTGCAAGCAGCTGAAACCAAACCCATCAAATCTGTGGAACTGCATCTAAGGTTGTATCATAATCTAAGGTCATTCGGGCATGTGGGGGGCTACCTGAAGGGCCTCCAATGTCATGAGGTCTGAAAAATATCACATACACATGGGAACCACTGGTACAATCTACTGGATCACCGAACAATAAAGTGTACGATCCTCAATTGTGTGATAATAGTTGAGGTCGAGCACATGAGAAAAAAAATTCAAAGGGAAATAATGATTCCCTTTGCTTGATTTGAGGTGCAGAACAATAATTAAAGTTGGAACCAAGGCACACTTCCCTCTAGATCATTCTTCTTGAATGAATGTGTTGAATTTGATAGAATAGGGCCTACCATAGCTGAGGCAATGACGAATCCTCATTTAAGGCATGAGGGATCATAGTAAAGAAACTGATGGAATTACACTAGGGATAATGATGAAAGGAGAGGAACTGAGAGGTGGATAGATGAATTCCCTTATCATAGCATAAAAATCATGTTTGACTTGGAAGCGACTGAGTCAATTCTAGAAGGGGCGAGGGACAGTATAACTAGAGGAAAAAATGGGCAAAAAGTGATGAATGCGACGCAAATATTGATGGAATACTGTAATAGGAGATAATGGGACTTGGGACATACTCCATGACTACAAGGATGACTCAAATCAGATGCTCTGAACAATGGTAACTTGATGATGCTTCCACACAGGATAAGCCCAGGGGGGCCATGAAAACATGAGTAAAGAATGGTTACTCATGACGAAAATTGACACAAAAGGTGATAAGTTCCAAGGAAAATTGGTGCCAAAGTACAAGCAACTCTTATGAATAAATCTGATTTGAATTAGTGACAAAGTGCAACTTCATGTAAAAATGGCTTTTGGGTGAAGTTTCAAATTACAAAAAAAAGACCCATTATATTACTTGATGAGAGCTTTCCAATGGTGCTAACGGTTTGTCAAACCGAGTTATGGTTTGGTCGTAATGGGCAGTGGAAAAACTGGGGTTTTCATATAAAAGGGTGTTTTTCCTCCAATTTCAATTCACTTGCTAAGTGATTTTTGATGAATTTGGAGAGGAGAAGGAGGCCATAAATCTTATGGAGATCATAGCAGACAAACTGACCGTCAAAATTAGGATCCGTCATTGTGATGTAGGTAGCCTAATCTTACTCTTCATTTCCAGTGGATTAGTTTTTCAGATTAGGACCCAGAGCTTAGTAGGAGGCCCATGCCCTCTCTCACAGATGGATCACACTTTTTTAGGCCAGAAATGTATTCTAGCTCACAGGAAAATGTAGAAAACTTGTTTCCTCGCATTTTGTAGGCAAAAAAGTGTGAGGTGGGGTTGAGAGAGGGATTGGGCTGTTGGCCTAATGAAGACTAAGAACATAGATGATATGGTGCAGTTGCTTTAGCTCTTAACTGACAGACATTATGATGTTTTTTAGATATGGAAAATTTAAAGATCAACTAGCATGAATGAGACTTGGACGTTCTTCACTCTGAGATTTAGGGGAATCAAGAGGTGAGATGAGCGCTTACTCAATATGGGGTTCCAAAGTTGTTAGAGAACCCATTAATGAGGGTAGGTGAGCCCTTGCTATTGAGGATTGCGAGCTACTAGGATCCAAGCCAAGAGGCCTTTATGGTGCAAGGGCACAGGATTGAGCTCACGATCTAGGATATATATTTTTTGACCGGACTCCCCCCACTAGGGGTGGTGGGGGATATACATCCAGTGTTACCTCGTTGGAGGAACAGAGTAGATTTTTTTGACTTCCATTGTGGATTGGGTGCTCACGAAAAGGGCACAACCATCATGATTATTGATCTAGAGAGGCTAGAGACATGGGATGTCGTTGCAACGGTGCTATAGATATTAAGAAGCCATGCATTCAACCACATAAATTGGAGATAGATGATGTTAGTGGAGAGTGTTTTGAGAGGGACCTACTATTGGTGGGCCCAGATGATGTTGTCGTCGATGAAACAACAACTATCACTATCCATATGGTAGGTGAACCATGACTATGCATTTGGAACAATGTTATGATTTTTATTCTTTGAGAAGATCCTGACTATTCGTCCTCATGTGCAGATCCATGATGGGAGCCCTCAGGAGCCTAGGATGCATCGTTGGGTTTTGTTACTACATCAAGGAGGGGGAGAGTGTGTTAGGTGTGTGTTTCGACCAGATTTTTTTTTGCATTGGGATTAGATGCCATTATACATAGAAAATTATCCATACAGTGGTATGAACTATAAGGTTGGTCCAGACTTGACACTTCCAATCAGACGAGCATGGGGACCAAATGGTGAGGGTAAGTTTCTATTTTTTGCTGCATTCAAAGTTTCTAGAATGTTTATATGGTATTTATTCTAAAAATTTTGGTATGCAGATATAACACCTATAAAACCGGCAGGATATGGAGGATGAACCGCAACGCCTGGGGCTTTAGAATAGAGTGGATCGACATCACACCAGAGACCAGATTATGAGGCTCTATTGGAGGACCTCCATCATGGATGTGATGTGGTACTGACTAGGGTATCAAAGCATGGGTGGCATGAGATAGAATATTGGTATACTGATGAGTGTATGGGTATTCCCTCAGGGTGTTGAGGGATCATGCGGCGCATGGTGATGATCGGTCAGGTTGTTCGTGATCTACGAGATGGTGGTGTAGATATATTGTCCCAAGAGCCTCCATATAGTGACTAGGGATAGGGACATGTGGGTCCCATTTTTTGTTTTTGTAACATTCTATGGGCATGTCACATGTATTTAGATTAGTGGAATCAAAACACTTATGTTTTTATGTGATGACACATAATATGGATATGCATCTTTTATACGATGAGTGTGGTTCACCATTTTGTTTTATGGTTGTATTGTATTAAATGCATGTGATAAATTCCAATCTAGAATGTTATTTGCAATGGTGTCTACATAGTAATTTTGGGATCTAGGAAAATGATTGAATGTAATGGACATATTCAAGAAGGACTACCTGAAGGGCCACCCCCTCATGAGGTCTAAAACATCTCACATACACACGGGAATCACTGGTACAATATACTCGATCACCAGACCATCAAGTGTATGATCCTCAATCGTGTGATAATCAGTTGGGATCAAGCATGTGAGAAATAAGCAAGTCAATGGGAAATAATGATTCCATTTTCTTGATCTGAGGCACAAAAAAATAATTAAAGCTAGAACCAAGGCACATTGCTCTCTAGATCATTCTTCTAGAATGAGTGTGCTGAATTCGACAAAATAGGACCTAACACAGTTGAGGCAATAATGAATCCTCAACTAAGGCACGAGGGATCATAGTAGAGAGACTGATGGACTGACACCAGGGATAATGATGGAAGGAGGGTAACTGAGAGGTGGACAAACGACATCCCTTGTCAGATCATAAAAATCACGGTTGACCTAGAAACGAATGACTCGACTCCATAGAAGGTGAGGGGCAGTATGACTGGAGGAAAAAATGGAAACTTGTGATGAATGTGATGCAAAAATTGATGGAATACTGTAACAGGAGATAATGGGACTCTGGAAATACTCCATGATTGCGAGGATGACTCAACTCGGATGCACTTAACAAGGGTGACTCGATGATGATTCCACACAGGATAATCCAATGAGTACCATGAAAACATAAGTAAAGAATGGTTACTCACGACGAAAATCAACACACTAGGCAATAAGTGCGCAGGAAAAGTGGTTCCAAAGTACAAGAAACTCATATGAATAAGTTTGATTTGATTTGGAAACAAAGTGAAATTTCATGGAAAAAATGGCTTTCGAGTGAAGTGTCAAATTACCAAGAAAGATGAAGGCCCATTATAGTACTCGGTGAGAGATTTCTGATGGTGTTGATGGTTCATAAAACCAAGTTATGGTTTGGTCGCAATGGGCAATGGAAAAAATTGGGTTTTTCCTATAAAAAGGTGTTTTCCCTCCAATTTCAATTCATTTTCTAAGTGAGTTGTGGTGAATTTGGAGAGGAGGAGAAGGCCCTAAATCTTGTGGAGATCGTAGCAGAAAAATCGACTGTCAAAATCAGGATCTGTCATTGCAAGGTAGGTGGCCTAACCTTACTCTTCATTTCCAATGGATAATTTTTTTATATTAGGGCCCCAGAGCTCAGTACGAGACCCCTTCCCTCTCTCACAGAGGAATTGCACTTTTTCTGGCCTAAAATGCATTCTAGTTCACAGGAAAGGGTGGAAAACCTATGAGCTCATAGTTTTTGGGTAGAAAAGTGTGAGTTGGGGTTGAGACGGGGATTGGGCTATTGGCCTAATGAGAATTGGGAACAGAGAAGATATGGTACAATTTTTTTAACTATGAAATAGCATGACATGATAATGTTTTGCAGATATGGAAGAGTTAAAGATCAACAAACGTGAATGAGACTTAGACTTTCTTTGCTCCGAGATTCAAAGGAATCATGTGGTGAGAGGAGCGCTTGCTTGTTATGGGGTTCTCAAGTTGTTAGAGAACCCATTGATGAGGGTAAGTGACCCCTTGCTATCAAGGATTTTGAGACACTGGGATCCAAACCAAGAGGCCTTTATGGTGTAGGGGAGTAGGATCGAGCTCATGATCTAGGATATATATTTTCTGACCAGACTCCCCCCACTAAAAGTGGTGGGGGATATACATCCAATGTTACCTCATGGGAGGAACATATTAGAGTTTATGGAATGCCATTATGGACTGAGTGCTCATGAAAAGGGACAACCATCATGATTAGTGATTTAGAGAGTTTGGAGACATGGGATGTCACCGAAATAGTGTTGCGGAACTTGGGCAGCCATGAACTCCAACACATCACTAGGATGCAGATGATGTTAGTGGAGAGTATTTTTACAGGGACCCACTATGGGTGGACCCAGATGATTGTTTCATCGATGAAATGACATCTATCATTATCCAGATGGAAGGTGAACCATGACTGTGCATTTGGAACAATGTTATGCTCTTTCTTCTTTGAGAAGGTCCTGACTATCTATCCTCATGTGTAGATCCATGATGGGGTACCTCAAAAGCCTAGGATGTGCCATTGGGGGCAGGTACTACGTAAAGGAGGGGGTGGGGGACTCGAGTATGTGTTTCGACCATATTTTTTCATGCATTGGGATAAGATGCCATTATACATAGACGATTATCCATACAATCGTATGAACTACAAGGGTGATCCTGACTTGGCACATCCAAATGGATGAGCATGGGGACCAGATGGTCAGTGTAAGTTTCTCCTTTTTGGTGCATTTAAAGATTCTAGAATGTGTATATGGTACTGATTCTGAAACTTTTGGTATGCAGATATAACACTAGTAAAACCGACAGCATATGTAAGACAAACCGCAACGCCTAGAGCTGCAAAAAAAAGTGGATCGATGTCACACCAGAGACCAGATTATGAGGCACTTCTAGAGGATATCCATCACAATTTTGATGTGGTATTGACCAGGGTATCATAGCATGAGTGGCATGAGCTAGAAGATTGGTATACCGATGAGTGTATGGGTCTTCCCTCAAAGTGGTGAGGAATCATGCGGCGCATGGCGATGGTCAGTCAGGATATTTGTGATCTACAAGCTTGTGGTGTGGAGCCATTGGCCCAAGAGCGTCTAGATAGTGACTAGGGATAGGGACATGTGGGTCCCATTTTTTGTTTCTATAACATGCTATGGTCATGTCAGATATATTTAGAGTAGTGGACTCAAAACATTTACTTTTTTATGTGATGATATATAATATGGATATGCATCTTTTATACGACGAGTGTGATTTTCTATTTTGTTTTATGGTTATATTGTGTTAAATTCATGTGATAAATGCTAATCTAGAATGTTATTTTCAATGGTGTCTACATAGTGATTTTGGGCTCTGGGAACATGAATAAATGTAATGGATTCAAATTCACGTGCTAAAATATTCACTCGTATATATTTTGTAAATAGGACATGGTTATGCACATGATAAATGAAATGCAATTGCATGACAAGTAGAAAGGATTCTAAATGAACATGAATATGAAGGATGGGATGATCAAGGGCATCGAATAAAAAAAGATATCAATACATCATATTCGTCTTGGTTATTGGTGGTAGGTCCAATGCAAACATTGTTTGAGTGAAGTAATGAATTCAAGGGGGTAAAAATAGCCCAATCTTTCGAGGCTAGATTCCAGGGAGAAGCGACTCCCACCATCGGCATGGCTAATATACAGTGTGGATGATTGTTCCATCTGAAAGGAACCACAAGACAAAAAATGAGATGATGGGATATGAAAGCTACCTAAATGCATGACAAAAATAAATACACTCATGTAAATGTGAGATTTTATGGGTAACATTTCTTGAGGTAGAGTGAATTGTGAGGGTTAGGAAGGAGTTGGCCTTCAAAATCCTCTAGAAGTTATGCCCCCTTGCCTAAGTCCTTAGGAATGATGTAAGGTACTAACCATAATGATTCAAACTTCCCATGACCAAGGACATCATGATCATGTTCATACAGTACAACAAGGTTACCTTCATGAAAGAAATGATGTTGGAATTTTCTATCATACTGGCCTTTGGTGTGTTTTTTGGCCACTTCAATGGTTTTAAATGCAACATGGAAGTCTTTAGAGGCATTATCAAGCATGATAAGTATTGTTTCTAAGGGTTGGGTGTCAGGGAGAAGTTCGAAGGCTAGGTGAAAGGAGGAGATTTCACACTCGATCAGTAAGACTTCATCCTTGCCAAAAGCAAGGTGGAAAGGAGTAAACCCAATGGTTGTTTTAACAAAAGTTCTATAGGCCCACAAATCATGGAAGAGAATAAGGTACCAGTTGGTTTTTTTCTTGTTCACCGTCCGTTGAAGAATATTCTTGAGGATTTTATTGATCACTTCAACTTATCCATTACCTTAAGGATAATAAAACGATGAATTTTGGTGCTCAAAGCCCAACAGAGAGGATAGCTCATGCCATATCTCATCTCTGAAATGTTGGCCATGGTCAAATACCAAATTTTTCGGAACCTCGAATCAAGCGATAACACGGTTAAAGAAAAAGAGGGGCGTGGTAGCCGCAATGTTATTAAACGTTGGCATAGCCTCAGCCCATTTGGTGAAATAGTCGACGACCACGATAATATATTTATGGTTATTAGCAAATGGGGGATAACACTCCATAAATTAAATGACATATTTGCAAAAGGGACCAATTGATATGACATGATGGAGGGGAGTAGGTGGAGTTCACACCTTTAGAGAAAATACCTGGCAATTGGGATACTATTTGACTTCCTCAATGTAATAGTTGAAGAGAGAAGGCCAAAATACCTAGTGCGCATGGTTTTCTAGGCAGTATCCATACCAGAGAGGTGGCCACCACAAGCACCGTTGTGGTAGGCATTAAGGACTTGCTCAACTTTCGCATGAGTGAGACAATTATGGAGGAAAATATCAACACTGCGATGATAGAGATTATCACCGACAAGAAGGTAGTGAGGGGCTTGGTGACATATACGTCGTCGATCATCACGATTGAGATGTGGGGCGAATTTCTGGGTTCATAGATATGTAAGGATGTCACCATACCAAGGATCATCCGAAGTGATGGCAAACAAATGTTCCTTAGGTTAATCATCATTAACCAGTGGATCACGTGCACCAGTAGGTAATTCAGAAATGATTTCAGCAAGGGCCAAACCTTTCTTACTCTTTGGTGTGACAAATTTAATATCGAATTCCTGGAGAATAATGATCCAATGAGCATATTTTCCATTAAAAATCCGTCGACTTAAGAGGAAATCCATTGGGTTGGAATTGGTCATGACCTTGGTGGTATGTGTAAGGATATAATAACGATTTTTCTGGACCAAGAACATGACAGCCAACACCAATTTCTCTTCGTGTGAGTAGGACATAGGGTACCCTGCGAAGTTCTTGCTGACATAGTAGATAACATTCTTGTTTTTAGCAGCATCTTCCTGGATGAAGACCCTAGAAACTGAGTAGGTGGAAGATGAGATGTACAGGATGAACTCCCTATCAATGTTACGTGGACTAATCAAGGGAGAATAAGTGAGAGCACGTTTCAGGGCATCAAAATATTGTTGAGCATAAGAATCCCAAACAAATGGGATGTTATATCGAAGGAGTCTAAGGAACCCATACATAGTGGCGGCATAGTTAGGAACAAACTGACGAAGGAAGATGGCTTTACCTTGGAGGATTTGTAACTACCGCAAGGTGTGAGGAATGGGGAGTTCAAGTATGGATTAAAATTTAAGAGGATCAAGCTCTATACTGTCTATGGACATGATGAAGCCCAAGAGACGGCCAACCGAAATGAAAAATACACACTTCAAAGGGTTAAGGCAGATATTATACTTGCAACATCAGAGAAAAATGGTACCCAAATCATGAATGTGTTGCACTCGAATCCTAGAATGAGAGGTGAGGCTTTCAAGGTAAGAAAGGATAATATGAGCCAATTCATGGAAGAATTAAGACATGGCCCGCTAAAAGGTGGCTCCGGAATTTTTTAAACCGAAAGGCATGACACTATAGGAAAAATTTCTCCACAGACTGGTGAACACGGTTTTAAGTTGATCAGCATGATGGATATTTATCTGATTGTATCCGAAGAATCCATCCATTAAGGATAGAACCTCATGCCTTACACACTCATCAATGATTTGGTCAATAAAGGCATTAGGGTAGTTGTATTTTGTACAAGAATTTTTCAGGTCATGAAAGTCGGTGTAGACATGAATGGTGCCTTGTTTCTTAAGAATGGGAACTAGGTTGGAAACCCATGTGGTATGTTCAATGGGATAGATAAAACTAGCCTGCTTTACTTATTGATTTCATCTTTGATAGCCTCACTTTTGGAAGGATTTATGGGTCTCAAATTTTGATGGAGAGGAATGGCATTGAGTCGTGTACCAATATGGTGTTCAAAAATGGCGGGATCAAGTCTAGGCATTTCAGAATAAGACCAAGTGAAAACATCATGGAAATCCTTGAATATCTTTTTGTAAGCCTGAATTTCTTCCCAGGTACAATGTGCCCTAAAGCTAATGTTTTATTCAACTACTGGTTTATCTGAAATTTTTATTTTAATTGTAGGAGAGATATTCTCCATGTTTCCTTATTTCAAAGCATCCAACGCAGGAATGGGATTTATAAACCAATCAAATTCATCATGAATGAAGTCTTTAGACTCCACAACATATTGGTCATAGGTTTTCTATGGAAGGAAATACACACGATGGTGCATATCATCCCAAGGAAAAATAGGGGTGATCATGGATTTCATAATGTCTTCATGTGAATGGAAGATGGGAGAACTAGAGGAAGGGAGACCATTTGATGCAGCGGAGCTACCTAGTGCATCATCATGAGAAATATGGTTCACATATGCATTAGTACGATGGGTAGACAAAGAGATAGTAGATGAAACATCTACCGATGTTGAGACCTAGGTGTTTGATGAAGAAGGTTCGACAGAAGCATAATGGGAAGCCCGTGGGAGGTCTTCCTCCATGTATCTCATGGATGATGATAAATAAAGAATAACGACTGATGAGTTTGTCATCTCGACATCGAGGGGAGGTATCACATTGGGTGCAGAAGATTCCTCTGGTTATGGTGAAGTAGCGGGACTAGAACTCACAAGTAGAGGAGTAGACGATCCACTACGAGTGGCCTCGATTTCATGAAGCACGTGAATGGTATCAAAAAATTCATCGTGGTGGGGAAAATTATGGGAATAGTAGCCATAATGATCACATAAATAAAAGTGGTGATTCATACGTAACGACTTGATTTTATTTTCCGAATCAGGTAAGGTAGCATGGACCTCTGAGATGTCAAATTCTGGGAACATTTTGTGGACCACCGGGTTTGAGATGAGAGAGCTCAGGATAGTTATCTATGGCATTCCCAACAACATCACACAAAGCGCGTGGAGGTGTCAGCTTTGGAGGCTTTGGTGGAGCTGGAGTTGTTTGGGGAGCCTTGTCCTTAGGTTCCTTCTTTTTGGCTTTGCCCCCCTCACCTGATGCTTTCACAATAGGACTGAGTTCCTATTGAGGTTGTCATGGAACAGAAGGAGAGGGAGGGGTCATCGCAACCAGTTGAATCAGGGTCAAAGTGGTATATAGTTTTAGTTGATCTGGTGGAGTGTTTGCGGGGGGTGAATGTACCAAACTGGGATCGCTAAAGTCAAATTTGGTAAACTCAACATAGCCATAATAGGCACAGAAAAGACTCGATATGGGAGAGCTAAAATGAGTATCTGACCTGAAGGGTAATGGCCTGGTAGAATGAATCTCGAATGGTTAATACTTGGGATAACTATTCCTGGTTGAAAAATATTAGGAGAGACACCAGGACAAGGAGAAGGTCCTTGAGGAGATGGTCCTAATGGTTGTGTCGGGTGAATAACAGCAGGTTGCAAAGGTGTTGGCTACTGGCTAGTCATATTGTGCTGCTTTTGACTAGCCCGAGATGCTTGCAACATGGAAACACTTGATGATCTTGGCTCAGAAATGGGAGGAGGTGGACTAGGGAATGCACCAAGTAATGAGGAATCTTTATAGACTCTTGGTGAGACATTGGTGAGAGGTGTGAATGATTATTGATCAACCACTAATGATATAATAGACTTGGGTGAGGTCTGAGACTTGGGCTTGTAATATGTCAACTGATCAATGGTGACGATCTTTCCATTATGGGGGAAGCATATCTTACGGTGAACCGTAGATGCAACATCTGACATCGCATATGTGTAGCTATGACCTAAGAGGGTATTATAATCCAAAGTGGCATCGATGACTTCTATTTCAATACAAATAGTCCTGCTCGCTAGTATGATAGGACAATTCTGAAACCAGGGGAATTTTTAGGTGTAAAATGGGCCTCCTAAGGAAATTATAAAATAATAGTGTAAATAGTAAAATAATATTTGATTACATATTCGAATTCTAGAGGGAAAAAAGAAAAAACTACCTTTTCAATTTGTATTTTGAACTTATCCTCCAAATGTTTTACTCAAATTTCAAGCAGGAGTACACATTGGATGAAAATTTTAATTCCTCATCCAAGGAGTACCCATGTTGCATACTTTTGATGGACCCTGCTATAGTAAAAATGATAAATACACAAAAAACATGATTGCAATCATTTTTTTCATGTATTTCTAAGTTTCGCATAGCAAGGTCCATCGAAAGTATGCAACATGGGTACTCCTTGGATGAGGAGTTAAATTTTGCATCCAACGAGTACTCCCACTCGAAATTTGAGTAAAAACTTTGGGAGATAAGTTGAGAATATGAGTTGAAAAAGTATTTTTATTATTTTATTATTTTTTAATATTTTTACCCTTTTGATTAAAAAATGGTGAATCATCCCCCATGGTTTACATCATCATATTGAATCCTATTGGTTGTTATAAAATTTATTTTGGTTGTACATTTTTCTTAGGAGGCCCATTGTACACCTCAAAATTCCCCTAATGATTCCAAGGGGTTGTGAAGGATGATTTTCCCAAGCACACAAACTGATGGTGGATGGGGACAGATTAGGGGACTTGAGTTTATTCCAAACAGAGGCAGACATCACATAGGTTGATGCACTCTCATTGATGATACATCACTAGATAGTGGCATTGCGGATCTTGACGAGTATTGGAAAGCAACGGATGAGGGTAAAGGGGGATGTTCTGAATTTTCAACATCAAATATGATCAAGCGATCCTATGAAGCATAAAAAGTTCTCAGAGAAAATAGTAGAGTTTTTATTTTAGATGGGCATGTCTATAGAACTTCCAGCACTAACATGGCTCCAGAATACTGCGCCAAGTCAACTATATGTTGTATGTTTGGGCGGATTTGGAAGAAGCAGTATTATGATGTAATCGCCCTTTGGGGATCTTGGGAATGACCTCTGCCTCAGGTTGATGGATCTGTAAGGGACCACTTGGTGTTGGAATAGAATTTATGGATACTTTGGTTTGGGACTCAGTTTCAGATATAGCAGGTTGCTTTTCATATCGATGCAACTGGGTCTGAAGGTTGACATCAACGACATTAAACTTGTCATATTTCATCGTGAGAAACTAGTAATCAGTCAGACCAGATTGCTGAGGTGGAGGGGTGGCCTGACCTTGTGGAGGTTGGGTAATGACTTATCCTTACTAAGGAAAAGGATTAATGAACACAACAGGTTGAGTTGGAATAGTGTTAGGAGGAAGCGATGACATGGGTTGTTGTCCTCGAGATGTTGATTAGGCTTCCCACATTTGACACATATAGGTCAAAAGGGTACAATCATGTGTGTAATGGCCATGGAAACCACAACAGGCATGAGGCTTGTTTGAACGAATGACCTTGTTCTGCTTTGGTTTATCGCCTTGTTGTTGGGTTGGGGTATTAGGTTAGTTCCCATGGGTTGCATTTGGTTGTGTACCTTAGCGACCCCGGTTACCATCCGGTTTTTTGTTCTGGTTTCCTTTCCCCTTATTATTTTTCTTCAAATTAGAGGGATTAGTTTCTCTCTGCTAAGAATACACTTGAACTTGAGGAGGAGGTGGCTGTTGTGGGAGAGGTTGAGAAGGTGTGGGAGGTGGGGGCACTGATGCCGGAGGGGATGGAGTGCTAGGTTGTGCATAAGGATAAAAATAAGTTGGAGAAAAATTCTAGTAAATAGGTTGAGCAATAGCTGGCCCTTACATTGGTTGATGTGGTTGGGAAAATGCATAATATGTTCTTTGGCTGGGATACAAGTTGCATGGAGGGGGATAGGTGTTGGAGGAATTGTTCCCCCCCTGAGTGTAACCATAACTCATGTGAGGATGAGCATATGGCAATGGGTTTGAAATGGATCCAACGATACTATCAGTGGTGTGAGATTCCCCTAATGCAGTGGCACCACGAGGTCTAGAATGATTCGGTAAAACGGTATAAACATAACCTGACTGGGCATAGATCAAACAATATTTTAAAGGAATCTAGAGAGCTTCTTCCTCGGTCTGAGGAAAATGAGATGGGACAACTTTACCTATATGGGTTAAAATAATTCTAAGAAACCAATCTATATAGATATGGTCATTGAACTTAGGAGATCTACACATGCTCCTTATTCTATGCAATTCTTAGACATGGTCATAAATTTGGGTGGTAGAAGTCTAACAGATTGTGCTCAGAAACTCGGTACCGGTATCATAATGGAGGGGTAGCTGGAAATATGAAAAAAATTCATTAGAAAGAGTCACAAAAGTGGTATGAGATGTGTCGAGCTGGTCAACGTAAGACTTTGCAACTTCACCAATGAGTGTGCATTGGAACAATCGAAGACAAATGAAGTCGTCAATGATGGAATTAGACGAACACCACATATGAAAGGAGTAGAAATTATTATTGGGTTCCTCTCTACTATTTCCTTCATACTTAGGGATGTTGGAAGGAATCTTAGTTTCCATATCTAGCCAACCTGCATCGTGGAGTATGGGGTCATTGATTAACTGGTTAAAATTGGGAAGGCTTAAACCCACCATGAAATGTACCATAGGATTAGCCAAGACATTTCCTATAACAGTTTCAATAGAAGTGACTCCAAGATTATGACCAAATCCATCTCTGAGTTTCTTTCCCGCACCTGCATTGGCGCCTTGTTATGCATAATTATGAATTGCAGATAAATCATTCTTCCCTAGACAGGTGCTAATCTAGAACAACAAGTCAAATAATTTATGACTATATTTCCTAACTGTAAATAGAAACATAGAATGAAATAAGAAGCTTACTTGGAGTCTAAGCACTTCCAAAATATCCTTTTGTCTCTTTTGCTATAGCTTCAAATTCCAGTCGATTGTGAAAAATATTTCCTGCAAGAATGAACACTAAACAACAAGAGATAGCAATAATACATATGCCTATTCAAGTTATTTAGCTAAACCAATAAAGCATAAACCATATACATCAAATAAGAAATCATCATATGGAAAATCAAAGCTTATATAGATGCATATAGGGAAAAATAAGCAGAAATATTTATTAATTATAGAAGGGGAGGTTACAACCCAGTGATTGATTTAGTGTCACCATCTCCAGCAGCATCCCAACCTCATCACAATCTAGATATCTCCAATATGTCACTCAAATCAACTCCTCAATTGAAATTCCACCAACATTTATTTACAAAAATTCTTCCTTATCAAACACTAATATATGTGCTCAATTTATAGAGGATTTGAAGGTAGTTTTACAGTCAATGACTTTCCAATAATAGGCAAGACATGTTCCCAATATTGTAGATGTCAAATGGACACATGGATTCGAAGTTTGACACATGTGAACTCTTCTAGAAGGCTCTGGCCAAGTGGAGATTCCAGAACAATGAGAATTTCGCACCCAATGTGACCAATGCACCCTTGGATGTCGGTAAGTGCTTTGCAGAGTAGCTTTGCATAGGGCTACCTGCATATTCAACGCACTTAGTCCCTTTAGAGGCAACGTTGATGAACTCTCATATGATATATTATAAACTTCAAATCTTGGAAACCTTGCAGATGAAAGTCTTGAATGATTTGTCTTGTTCTTTGTCTTAGGGCATATAACATCTAAAATGATAGGGGATGATAGACCCTATGCATTGGTCCTGGAGATGATTTATAGTTAACCAAGTCATTGGGAATGGGCCCAAATTGACCTATAACAATTTCCCCCTAAAGCATGAAGTCAGAATAATAATAACAATATTTTGATTGAGATTCTTTACACTCTGATGGGTTGGAGATGAAGCGGAGTGGTGACCTGCATCAATCTTATAATACATTAGATCATGATATATCCTCTTGATCATAATTGTTGAGGGTAGACATTCCCATGTTCAGCACATAAACAATATAATAGCATGTACATAATTTAGAAATTTGTCTACATTGGAATGTTTCCCAATACGGACATGCCTACAGATATAGGTCCATGTTTGAATGACGATCTGTATGTAAGGTCACCTATATAGATGATGTGTACAAAAATCTTGAAATCACATCTCGGATGGCTGAAACTAGATTTGGGGTCTTCTTATCTCATTCACTTGATTATTCGAGTACAAGTATAGCCATGTGAATGTATGATTTGTAGTCGAACATGGAAAGACATTGTTGATTACCAGCCAATGATGTGAGTTGTTAACAAACACGAGAGAACCACCATTTATGTCAATGGTTCTCAAGGTACTGCAGTACATTTTGTAAGGCGTGAATAGATGATTTGATTTCGAACGCCAAACAAAATATTTTGGTCAAAAGTCCAGAAGCGAGGATCTTGTCGATGCTGTAACAAGCCTCATGGTACTGGAACATAATTTTTCTAAGTGAACTTCCTAGATAATGATTTGTTGTCAATAGGAAGCCACCTTATTGAAAAATGGGAGTTACTGATTTCGGAGACAAAGGTATGACTTGATATAGCAATTTTCAGGGATGTCGGTCATGAGAATGAAGGTTTATGAGTATTGCAGAAGGATGAGTATTCACTCAATGACTTCTCTTGAACATATCGGCGACACTGAGATGAGTTGGCAGCATTGACCCAAAACCAAAGTGAAGTTATGATGAACCATAGGTATGAATGAACCGTTAAGAAGATTACCCAACCCAAACAATCACGGACATGGAGTGAAGCGTCATGTTCAAGAGCGACTTGCTACCATAAATAATTCTTCTCACTTTTCCCAAATTTTCCCCGATCATTTGTCAACGAGTACCTCTTTATTTAACAAGCTTGAGGAGGATAACATTTTCTTGATCTATAATTCAACCCTTTGGGCGAATAAAGTATCTCTATTTAATAATTTAATGAGTCTAGCAATGAATGAAACTCGATTCTTGCCATGATTGACAAGCCCATCACTATTTTATGTTTCAATGAGCTTAATGACAGTGATAGTTCGGTCCTTTTTCATATTTAGAGAGTTTTAAAAAGAGGACGAAAGAAAACTCCATAAGTACTTTTTCATAAATTTTTCACTTAGATCCGAAAAAGTGTAAAATAATATTAGAGAGAACCTCTTTATTCATGTTTGAAAAATGTATTCCTTTTTCATAAATAATCTATCTCAGTCCAGAAAAGGGTTAAGCTTATACTGAGTAGATATCAATTCATTTACTTTTATGAGCTTGAAAAGACAAGTGCTCGACAATATTTTCACATTATTGGAGTTTGAAAAGAGCTAAAAGAAGACTCCAGGGGTTCCTTTTTCGCTGTTATCGATGCTCGAAAAAGAGATAAAAGTGCGCTTCAAATCCTTTTTCGTTTTTAACAAAGCTCGAAAAATAAGGAGAAAAAGTATGCTTTGTGGTCAAATCATTCTTGAAATAAATCTTAATGACTAATCTATTAATCAGTTGTAATACCTATTCAGAACAACATCAAATGGATAAAAAATACCTGTTTCATGATCAAAAACATAATAAAACCGTATTCATAGCAATAAATTTAATTTGAAAATAATTAAATGACTATTAAAAAGTGTTTTACTATTCATTTTTACCATTCGATATTTACCATTTGCATTTTGGAGCTCTGAACTTCATTTTTCCCCTGAACTTCAGCTATTGATTGCGATCATTTCTATGGACGGATTTTTTTGCCGTTTGATCCAGGTTAGTGATATGAACCTACTCTTTCCTTAAATAATCATTTGATTTCCAATTTCTCCAATTTTTTAGGGTTTTGAGGTCCCTAGGGTAAATTATTCCCAAAAAGAGGGCAACGCACCCTTGGATGTTGAAACCTACGTTGCATAGCAAGTAAATTGAAGGCTACTTGCATACACAATGCACTGTCTCTTGTTAGGGAGTGCGTTGGGCACAATCTTGAGTTTTGGTTTTTGCATTATGCCCAAAATTTTCCAAATTGTTTGCAATGAATGGAAACTAATGGTTCTTATGGTTGTTTTTCAGGTTTCCATCGGATTACAATGATGATTACATGGAGGGAAAGAGAACATGAAGAACAAGATATGATTTCCTTAAATGATCCGGGTATAGAAATAGCCCTAAGAGATTGCGGACTGCTTAAGTACTTGAGGTTGTGAGGGATGAGGAAAAAAATTTAACTCTTCGAGTTCTTAGTTCAAGCATGGGATCCAATTATTGAGGCATTTCATATCATAATAGTTGAGGATGTATACTTTCTTATAGGTTTTTCAAGGAGATGTTTGCCTATTTTTCTCTCAGGGTCTATTGTTGGAGGAGAGACAGTGAGAGATTATGTTTTGCAACATTGTTATCTAGGAGACGAGCCAAGAAAAGATGGAAATATAAACATCTGAGATGTTAGAGATTTACCTTTGAGAACTATCCTTTTCGTGATCGCAAAACTTGCTGGCATCGTTACACTAGATGTAGCGAATAGATCGTATATGCAGTATGTGCTAGAGTGCTTGGAGCCAATAGTCTTCAACTGGTCTGAAGCTATTCTTTCTCAGATAAAGGAAGAAATAAACAAAGCAAAGGGAGGAAGGAAGAAGAATTTCAGTTATGGTTCTACCCTTATATCCTTTTCTTAAGAATGGATTCCATTGATGCAACCACAACATGTGACATTAGATTTGTCTAATCCTAGAGATCCACAGATGCAAATATGGGTAGAACTCATGGGTAGGCATGTTGGCCAATCTACCATTGTGTTCTCGAATGTGTTCTTTTCCTGGTTCTTCTTACATATTGTCGCCATCAATGAGTATGGATACGTAGGCATAGATTTCTGAGGAGATCCAGATTTAGCAATACCAGAAGGTGCTCAATGGGGTGCAATGGGTAAGAATTTTTTTACCATGTTTTTTATTTTCCTAAGCTTTATACAATGTTTTTTTTTTTAATGTTTTCCCAAGACTAAAATAAATGTTTTATGTAATGAAAATGTTGGTCGTGTTCAACCAGTAGAGGAACCAGAGCGTGAAGTAGATGCGCCAACAGATAAGGTTGTCGGGTGAGCAGTCCTTTGGGATCTTGATATGCCTGAGACTCTGGCTAAGCTTCAGCAGCACATAGAGGGTTTGACCTTTGGGATTCCAGATTTCCAGATCGAAGATCTACCCATGTGACTGCAACGACACACTATTGGGGTTCCTAACCGCTGGATGCGGTTACTACGTAGGATAGCTAGATCTATAACATGTTACCACAAGCACTACTAGTTTACTTTTGACATTTTGTATACATTTTGAGGTCAGATGACCAATGTGTCTTGGGCACAAATTTTGTAAAAACGTATAACTATCTATCTATATGATTTCAACATTTTCCTATGTTTATTGTGAAATCCTATTCAATGATGTGAATGTTTTCTTTACATATGTTGCAAATGTCTGTCTAAAAATTGATTAGCTAAAGAATCAGTCAATGTGTTCAAATTTCTGGAAATATTTTGATATTGAATAAAATCAAAGTGTCTTTCCAAAAGTAGAACTCTTAGGAACAATCTATGCAATGTTGGATTTCTAACAGTATAAACACTAGAAAGTTGTAATACCACAAGTTGTGAATCTAACCTTATGATAATATGGTAAATACCAAATGAAATGGAATTAGAGAGAAGTTAAATCAACGCACTATACTCAACGATATTGTTCATCGATCTACCAATACAAATCCCTTGAAAACTCACTAACTCGCCTTTGGGGCGAGAATGGCCCACACTACATGATATAGATTTTGCGTACTACGACTAGCACCATTAGCATATCTAACAAAGGGTTCCGACGATTCAGACATCTGTGATGAAATCTAAAGCGGATTACTAACGTCAAGAAAACTATAAAAACAAATTAAGATAGTGAATGAAAATCAACAACATACATATACAATATAATACAAAAAATTACTACGCTCATGATTAAGCATAGAAAAATTTAAAATACAACCCATTTCTAGGTTGCACCAACGAAATTCCATCGTAATCAACCAACTCATAGGCACCCTTAGCAAGAACTCTTTTGAAAATATCAGGGCCATGCCATAATGGCTCAAACTTTCCTGTACTTATTACATTGGCTTCTTGATCGTAAAGAAGGACCAAGTCGGCCTCCGAGAAAATGTGAGGCTAGACATTTTTTTCGTATTTCACCTTTATACGTCTCTTATGCGCTTCATTGGCCAATTGGACTTCACGACGCGTTTCATTAAGATGGATGAGGTTAAGGAGACGCACTTCTTCGTCTGAAGTGTCAGGTAACAAGTCGATTGTGAGTTTCAATGATGGTATTTCACATTGGATTGGTAAGATAACTTCCAAACCATACACCAATTGAAAAGGATTAAATCCAGTTGCGTTTCTCACTGAGGTTCGATATGCCCATAAGGCGGATTACAAGATCAAATGCCAATTTATTTTACGAACTTCTATCATTCATTGAAGCATACGTTTAAGAATATTTTTGATAGCTTCAAATTGTCCATTTGATTGTGGATAATAAGGAGTATAATTATCATGTTAAAATATTAACTTGGCAATCAATTCAACCATCATGTGATTGCAAAAATGCTTCCCATGATCTGTAACTATAGCCTGTGGGACTCCAAACTGTGTAATAACATGATTAAAGAAAAAGAATGCAGCTGTCTATCCTGTGTTGTTGAATGTAGGCATCACTTCGGCCCATTTGGTAAAATAGTCTACTGGGACAATAATATAACCATGCCCCCCAGACGAACGAGGGTTACAGGTCATGAAGTCAATACCGCATTTCGAAAATGGTCCCACAGAGACATCAGGATGCATTGGCGCTGGCGGTTTGCAAATTTTACGGTAAAAAATCTGGCATGCATGACAAATTCTGACCACGAGGATGTAGTCTCGAAAAATTCTAGGCCAAAAGTAATCGATGTGGAGTATCCTCTTTGTAGTAGCATATCTAGATAAATTTCCACCACAAGCCCCAGCATGACAATCAGTTAATACTTTTTCATCTTCCTCATGAGTGACGCGCCTCCTTAAAATGGTATCGACACCACGATGATAAAGTTTATCACCGATGATTAGATAATATTTGGCTTGGTATTGAATACGTCGTTGTTCAGAGCGAGAGGTATTAGGTCAAAAATTTTGAGTTTCGAGATAAAATATGAAATCCCCATACCAAGGATCAGATGATCTGATGAAAAACAGAGACTCGTCAGGAATTGATGGTTCCGACATAGTTGCATTACTATTAGAGGGAAGGTCGCAAAGAAGCTCAGCGACAACTAAAGACTTTTTTGACTTGGATTTGATGAATTCCAAATCAAATTCCTGCAAAATGACAATCCATTTTGAATATTTTCCCTCCATAAATTGACGTGATAAGATATATTTCATGTGGTTGCAATCCGAAATGATAGTGGTTTTTCGGAGTAGGATATAATGGTGAAATATTTAGACAACTTGAACAACTTCCAAGGAAAGGTTTTCTACATATGAATACTTAACTTCATAATATTTGATATTACAACTCAAATAATAGATCGGATGTTCAATTCCATCTTCTACTTGGACCAATACCATTGCAATGGTTGTTTCAGATGTGGCGATATATAGGAAATAATCATTTTGATGATTAGGGGGGTACATTAATGAAGCTCGGACAAGAGTATCCTTCACATCATCAAAAAAATTTTGCGCAACTTGGTTGAAATGGAAGGGAACCCCTTTTATCAAGAGTCGAGTAAATCCTTTAGCCATTTTAGCATAGTTTGGAATGAACCTTCTTAGGAAGTTAGCCTTTCCTTGAAGTTTCTGTATCTGAATTAAATTTGATGGTGCAGGAAAATCAAGAATGGCCTGTACCTTCAATGGGTCGATTCAAATTCCTTCTTTTGAGACTACAAATCCAAGCAAACGACGAGAACCAACAAAAAACACACATTTATGTGGATTAACGTGTATTTCGTAGTGTCGGGAGTGTAAGAAAATGGCTCTCAAGTGCATTGGGTGATCAGTCTCATTTCGTGAATGCACTAGTAAGTCATCTAGAGAAGGTTGAACAATGTGGTTGATGTCTTTGAAAGCATAATCCATTGCTCTCTAAAAAGTTGCCCCAACGTTCTTTAAACTAAACAGTAGTTTCCTATAAGCGAATGTGCCCCAGGGACATTTGAATGTTGTCTTATGTTGATCCTCTGGGTGGATATTGATTTGATTGTAGCCGGAAAATCCATCCATAAATGAAAAGATTTCAAATCCAGCACAATCGTCAATAATGTAGTCGATAAAGGGAGTAGGATAGTTGCCTTTTGGACAAGTAATATTGACATCCCTATAATTGATGCACACTTTAATGGTTCCTTTATTTTTCATTTAAAGAACGATATTGGAAACCCACTCAGTTACCGGAGCGGGGTATATGAAACCAACACGCAAACATTTTTAACTTCTGCTTTCTTGGCAATGAATTTCTTTGGATGAACAGGACGAAGCCGTTGATGCACCAGTTTGACACTAGGATACATACTAATAGTGTGTTCAACAATACTAGTATCTATGCATGGAATTTCCTCGTAAGTCCAAGAAAATACATCACAGAATTCATGAAATAAAGAACGATATGATTCGAGTTCTGATGGAGAACAAGATACACCAACATGAATATTTTCTACAATGCCAGGTTTGGTCAAAATATCGATAGAAATGGTTTCTTTAATATTCGACAGATTTCACTCGGAATCAATTACATTAATGGGTAAAGAATTCGAAATTTTTTTTTTGATTGATGGGTGATATAGTTCACTAAGATAGTTTTCTTCATAATCAGGAATATGGGAATGATGATGATAATCTTCCCATGGTTCTCTTTCTGACATCATGGCTTCCAAAATATTATCATCTGTCAAGAACATTGAGGAAAAAGGATTAGAGGGAGTACCGAAATCTAAGGAATGAGCAACCCAAACACTAGGTGACACCGATTTCGGATTTGTCGCCTAAGCTAGATAGATTGATTGCTATGCTAGCTCAATAAGGCTGGGCGACAGAAACTCATCCAACGTAGTAATTTCAGAATCACCCGTACTCTCCCTTAATCCAGATAGAGGGGAAGAGATCATGTGTCAGGTCTCTATACTTTCAATTTTTTCTGATATCGCTGGTGGAGGTAATGCAAATATTCCCATGAGAATGGAATCCTTTAAGAGTCCTACACCAATTTTCTGAAGTTCTAGTTTGGGTAAGTGAAAGAATGGAATGATTCCAGTTACCTAAGGAGTGGAGGCAAAGAAGGATAATTGATTAATGACTATGATAGCACCTTTATATGGAAAGGAGATCATTCTAAAATATGTAGAGACAATTTCAGTCATTGCATATACCCATGGCCTTCCAAGTAGAACATTATATTCAAGGGGTCCGTCAACAACCTCGACATCAACATTCACTATTTTTCCCCCCTAGTTCAACATGGAGGTTATTAATGATACCATAAGGTTTATATGTACATCCATAAAAAGCCTTCAACGTCGTTGATGATTGTGATAAGCATGGTGAGCCAAGTGACTTCCAACAATTTAGAGACATAATTCATGTAGATGCTCCCTCATCAATAATAGTGCGATGAACAAGGTGATTGAGAACATTTAATTGTATGGATAATGTCAATTCTGCTGGTAGTTGCGGCACAAATAATGTATGATTAAAGACGACAAGATTAGAATCAGTTGGATCAATTCCACCAATAGCCGACAATAAAGCTTGTTTTTAGGAGGGAAAATTTTTGAATACCTCAAGAGCACACATAGTTGAAAGGGATGGAGCCAAATCTTCCACTATATTACAATTTTGAGCAGCTCTCGCTCAAGGATTATATGTTGATTTTTGAACTAAGCCCCTTGGTGGCTTGATTGTAAATTTAGGAATAGTAGTAGGCAGTACTGATTCCATGGACAAATACGTTGTCGAGGTAGTAGGTTGATCAGTGGCCTGAATACCATAATATTTCTTATGCGTTGACACCAAAATATCTGTTGATGGTTTTGTGACAGATAACATTAACACTTGGGAACTAGGAGCTGGATCCGTAGCAACCAAATTTGTGTCCAGATTAGGAAATGGCTCTATCAAAACAGTTGACGCATGATAAGTCTTGATGATTATTGAGACTTCAGTGCACTGAGGAAAATACCTAACAAAGTGTTCCTCATTACAGACTATGGATGGATAACGAGGTTTGCTAGGTCAAGACGATTGATTATATTATATTTCCTGCGGGTTCGAATTTTTCTTATCACAATCACAATTACCACAATTATCAGTGGAGTTGCCAACTTGTTATGTAGAATTATGAATTACGGATAAATCATTCTTCCCTAGACAGGTGCTAATCTATAAAGATAGGTCAAAGACTTTACGACTATATTTCCTAACTATAAACAGACACACAAAATGAAATAAGAAGCTTACTATGAGTCTAAGCGCTTCCAAAATCTCCTTCTATCGCTTTTGTTGTAGCTTCAAATTCTAGTCGGTTATGCAAAATATTTCTTGCAAGAACGAACACTAAACAACAAGAGATAGCAATAATACAGATTTCTATTCATGTTATTTAGCTAAACCAATAAATCATAAACCATATACATCAAATAAGAAATCATGATATGGAAAATCAAATCTTATACATATGCATATAGGGAAAAATAAGTAGTAATCTTTATTAATGATGGAAGGGGAGGTTACAACCCAGTGATTAATTTATTGTCACCATCTCTAGCAGTATCCCAGCCTCATCACAATGCACATATCTCTAGATATATGTCACTCAAATCAACTCCTCAATTGAAATTCCACCAACATTTATCTACACAAATTCTTCCTTCTCAAACACTAAGATCTGTGCTCAATTTATAGAAGATTTGAAGGTAGTTTTACAATCAATGACTTTACAATAATAGGAAATACATGTTCCCAATCTTGTATATTTCAAGTGGAAACATGGTTTCGAATTTTGACACATGTGAACTCTTCTAGAAGGCACTGGCTAAGTGGAGATTCCGGAACAATGAGAATTTCACTCCCAATGTGACCAACTCACCATTGGATGTTGGGAAGTGCTTTGCAGAGTAGACTTTCATAGGGATACCTGCATATGAAATTCAATTAGTCCCTTTAAAGGTAGCGTTGATGAGCTCTCATATGATATATTATAAACTTCAAATCTTGGAAACCTTTGCAGATGAAAGTCTTGAATGATTTGTCTTGTTATTTGTCTTAGGGAATATAAAAACTGAAATGATAGGGGATGATAGACCCTATTCATTGGTCCTGGATATGATGTCTAGTTAATGAGGTCATTAGGAGTGGTTCCCAAATTGACCTATAACAATTGCCCCCTGAAGCATGAAGTCAGAATAATAATAACAATATTTTGATTGAGATGCTTTAAACTGTGATGGGCTAGAGATGAAGCAGAGTGGAAACCTGCATCAATATTACAATACATTACATCATGATATATCCTCTTGATCACAATTGATGAGGGTAGAAATTCCCATGTTCAACACATAAACAATATAATAACATGTACATAATTCAGAAAGTCGTCTACATTGGAATGTTGCCCAATACATACATGCCTATAGATATAGGCCCATGTTTGAATGACGATATCTATATAAGGTCACCTATATAGATGATGTGTACAACAATGTTGAAATCACATCCCGAATGGCTGAAACTAGATCCGGGGTCTTCTTATCTCATTCACTTGATCATTCAAGTACAAGTCTAGCCATACGAATATATGACTTGTAGTTGAACATGGAAAGACATCGTTTGATTACCAACCAATGATTTGAGTTGTTAACAAATGCTAGAGAACCACCATTGATGTCAATGGATCTCAAGGTATTGTATTACATTTCGTAAGGCGTGAATAGATGATTTGATGTCGAACGCCAAATCAAATATTTTGGTCAAAAGTCCAGAAGCGAGGATCTTGTCGATTTTGTAACAAGACTCATGGTACTGGAACATAATGTTTCTAAGTGAACTTCCTGGATAACGATTTGTTGTCGATAGGAAGCCACCTTATTGCAAAACGGGAGTTACTAATTTCGCAGACAAAGGTATGAATTGATATAGCAATTTTCAAGGATTATGGTCATGACAATGAAGGCTTATGAGAATTGAAGAAGGGTGAGTATTCATTGGATGACTTCTCTTGAACATATCGGTTACACTAAGATGAGTGGAAACATTAATCGAAAACTTTAGTGAAGGTATGATGACCCATAGGTATGAATGAACTGTCAAGAAGATTACCCAACCCAAATAGTCATGGACATGGAGTGAAGTGTCATGTTCAAGAGCAACTTGCTACCATAAAGAATTCTACTCACATTTCCCAAATTTTACCTGGTCATTTGTCGACCAGTGCCTCTTTATTTTTTAACATTTTCTTGATCTATAACTCAACCCTTCAGGCGAATAAAGTATCACTATTTAATAATTTAACAAGTCTAGTAATGAATGAAACTTGATTCTTTCCATGATTGACAAGCCTGTCTTTATTTTATGTTTTAACAAGCTTAACGACAGTGACAGCTCGGTCCTTTTTCCTATTTAAAGAGTTTTAAAAAGAGGACGAAAGAAAAATCCATAAGTACTTCTTTGTAAAGTTGTTTCTCAGATTCAAAAAAGTGTAAAATAATATCTGAGAGAACCTCTTTAGTCATGTTTGAACAAGATATTCCTTTTTCATAAATAATCTATATTAGTTTCGAAAAGGGTTAAAATTATACTGAGTAGATATCAATTCATTTACTTTTACAAGTGCTCAAAAATATTTTCACATTATCGGAGTATGAAAAGAGCCAAAAGAAGACTCTAGGGGTTGCTTTTTCATTGTTATAGAAGCTAAAAAAAGACATAAAAGTGCGCTTCAAATCCTTTTTTTGTTTTTAACAAAGCTCGAAAAATAAGGAGAAAAAGTATGCTTTGTGGTCAAATCATTCTTGAAATAAATCTGCACAACTAATCTGTTCATCAATTGTAAGACATGTTCAAAACGACATCAAATGGATTAAAAATACATGTTTCATGATTTAAAAAACATAATAAAACCATATTCATAGCAATAAATTTAATTTGCGAGTAACTAAATGACTATTAAAAAGTGTTTTACTATTCATTTTTACCATTCCATAGTTACCACTTGCATTTTGGAGCTCTGAACTTGATTTTTCCCCTGAACTTTAGCTGTTGATTGTGATCATTTCTATGGATGGATTTTATTGCCATTTGATCCAGGTTAGTGATATGAACCTCCTCTTTCCTTCAGTAATCATGTAATTTCCAATTTATGCAAATTTTTAGGGTTTTTAGGTCCCTAGGGTAAATTTTGCCCAAAAATATGGCAACACACCCTTGGATGTCGAAACCTGCATTGCATAGCAAGCATATTGAAGGCTACTTGATATACAACGCATTGTCTCTTGTTAAGGAGTGCATTGGCCGCAAACTATTTTTTTTTTTTGCATTATGCCCAAACTTTGCCCATTTTTTTGCAATGAATGGAATATAATGGTTCTTATGATTGTATTTCAGGTTTCCATCCGATTAAAATGATGATTACATGGAGGGAAAGAGAACATGAAGAAAAAGATATGATTTCCTTAAATGATCTAGGTACAGTAAGAGCCCTAAGAGATTGCAGACTGCTTAAGTACTTCAGGTTGTCAGGGATGAGGCAACAAATAAAACTCTTAGAGTTCTTAGTTCAAGCATGGGATCTAGCTATTGAGGCATTTCATATCATAATAGTTTAGGATGTATAATTTCTTACAGGTTTTTCAAGGAGAGGCTTGCCTATTTCACTCTTAGGGTCTATTGTTGGAGGAGAGATAGTGAGAGATTATGTCTTGCAACATTGTTATCCAGGAGGAGAGCCAAGCAAATATGGAAAGATAAAAATCCAGGATGTTAGAGAGTTGCCTCTGAGAACTATCCTTTTCACGATTGAAAAAATTGTTGGTACCATTACACTACATATAGTGAATAGATTGTATATGTAGTACGCGCTAGAGTGCTTGGAGCCAACAGTCTTCAACTGGTCTGAAGCTGTTCTTTCTCAGATAAAGGAACAACTGAAAAAAGAAAAGGGAGGAAGGAAGAAGAATTTTAGTTATGGTTCTATCCTTATATCCTTTGCTTTAGAACAAATTTGAGTGATGCAGCCACAACATGTGACACTGGATTTGTCTAATCCTAGAGATCCAGGGATGTAAAGATGGGTAAAAATCATGGGTAGGCATGTTGGCCAATCTACCATTGTGTTCTCGATTGCATTCTTTGCTTGGTTCTGACGACATATTGTCTCCATCGATGAGTATGCATACGCAAGCATAGATTTCCTAGGAGATCCAGATTTAGCATTACCAGAAGGTGCTCAGTGGGGTGCAATGGGTAAGAATCCATGCTTATGATTTTCCTAAGGTTTATAATTTTTTTTTGTTTTTTTGTTTCTGATGTTTTCCCAAGACTAAAATAAATGTTTGATGTAATGCAGATGTTGGTCGTGTTCAACCAGTAGAGGAACCAGAGCATGAACTAGATGCACTAGTAGAGAGGGTTTTCGGGAGAGTAGTCCTTCAGGAACTTGATATGGCTGAGACTTTGGCTGAGCTTCGGCAACACATAGAGGGTTTGACCTTCGAGATTTCGAATTTCCAGATCGAAGAGCTACGCATGCAATTACAGCGACACACTATTGGGGTTCCTAACTGCTGGATGCGGTTACTGCATAGGATAGCTAGATCTATAGCATGTTACCACGAGCACCACTAGTTTACTTTTGAAATTTTGCATACATTTTGAGGTCAGACGACCAATGTGTCTTGGGTACAAATTTTGTAAAAATGTATAACTATCTATCTATATGATTTCAGTGTTTTCCTATGCTTATTGTGCAATCCTATTCAATGATGTGAATGTTTTCTTTACGTATCTTGAAAATGTCTGTCTAGAACTTGATTAGCTAAATAATCAATCAATTTGTTCGAATTTCTGCAAATGTGTTGATCTTGAATTAAATCAAAGTGTCTTTCCAAAAGTCGAACTCTTAGGAACAATCTATGCAATGTTGGATTTCTAATAGCATAAACACTAGTAAGTTGTAATACCACAAGTTGTGAGTATAACCTTATGATGATATGGTTAATACCAAATTGAATGGAATCAAAGAGAAGTTCGATCAATGAGCTATACTTAGTGATATTTTTCATCAATCTACCAATACAAATCCCTTTAAAACTCACTAACTTATTGTTCAGAGCGAAAATGGCCCACGTTGCAAAGGATAGATTTTGCGTACTACGATTAGCACCATCAGCATATCCAACCAAGGGTTCTGAAGATTCAAACATCTACGATGAAATGTAAAGCAGATTACTAACGTCAAGAAAACTCTAAAAACAATTTAAGATAGTGAATGAAAATCAGCAGCATATATATACAATATAATACAAAAAATTACTATGCTCATCATTAAGCATAGTAATGTTTCAAATACAACCCATTTATAGGCTACACCAACAGAATTCCATCATAATCAACCAACTCATAGGCGCCCTTAGCAAGAACTCTTTTGAAAATATAGGGGCCATGCCATAATGACTCAAAATTTCATGTACCTATTACATCAGCTTCTCTATCGTAAATAACGACCAAGTTGCCCTCCGAGAAAATGAGAGGCTGGAAATTTTTGTCATATTGCGCCATTATACATCTCTTATGTGCTTCGTTAGCCAATTGGGCTTCATGATGCTTTTCATCAAGATGGATGAGGTTAAGGAGACATGCTTTCTCTTCTGACGTCTCAAGTAACAAGTTGATTGCGAGTTTCAACAACGGTATTTCACATTGGATTGGTAAGATAGCTTCCAGACCATACACCAATTGAAAAGGAGTAAATCCAGTCACGTTTCTCGCTGAGGTTCGATACGCCCACAAGGCGGAGTACAGGATCAAATGCCAATTTATTTTACAAACTCCTATCATTCATTTAAGCATACATTTAAGAATTTTATTGATAGCATCAACTTGTCCATTTTATTGAGGATAATAAGGAGTAGAATTATCATGTGACAATCCTAACTTGGCAGTTACTTCAGACATCATGTGATTTTGAAAATGCTTCCCATGATCTGTAACTATAGCTTGTGGGACTCCAAACCATGCATAACATGATTAAAGAAAAACAATGTAGTTGTATGTCCTTTGTTGTTGAATGTAGGCTTCGCTTTGGCCCATTTGGTAAAATAATCGACTGCAAGAATAATATAACCATTCCCCCCAGACGAACGAGACTTACAGGTCATGAATTCAAAACCCCATTTCGAAAACGGTCTGACATAGACAACATGATGCATTGGCACTGGTGGTTTGTGGATTTTACGGTAAAAAATATGGCACACATGACAACTTCTGACCGCAAGGATGCAGTCTCAAAAAATTGTAGCCCAAAAGTAACCAGCATAGAGTATCTTCTATACGGTAGCATATCCAGATAAATGTCCACCACAAGACCCAGCATGAAAATAATTTAATACTTTTTCGGCCTCCTCATGAGTGAGTCACCTCCTTAACATGGTATCGACACCACGACGATAAAATGTATTGCCGATGATCAGATAATCTTTGGCTTGGTATCGAATATGTTGTTGTTTAGAGCGAGAGGTATTAGGTCGAAAAGTTTTAGTTTGGAGATAAATGATGAAATCCCCATACCAAGGATCAGATGATCTGATCAGAAATAGAGACACGTCGGGAATTGATGGTTCCTACTTAGTTGTAGTACTATCATAGGGAAGGTTGCATAGAAGCTCAGCCAAAACTAAAGACCTCTTTGACTTGGATTTGATGAATTCCAAATCAAATTCCTGCAAAATGACAATCCATTTTGAATATTCCCCCCCCCATCAATTGAAGTGATAAGATATAAGTCATGGGGTTGCAATCCGAAACGATAATGGTTTTTCAGAGCAAGATATAATGGCGAAATATTTGGACAACTTGAACAACTGCCAAGGAAAGCTTTTCTATGTATGAATACTTAACATCATAATCATTGAGATTACGACTCAAATAATAGATTGAATGTTCAATTCCATCTTCTACTTGGACCAATACCATTGCAATAGTTGTTTCAACCATGTCGATATATAGGAAATAATCATTTTGATAATTAGGGGGGTACATTAATGACGCTCGGACAAGAATATCCTTGACATCATCAAAACAAGTTTGAACAACTTGGTCCCGATGGAAGGGAACCCTTTTTTTCAAGAGTCTAGTAAATCCTTTAGCCATTTCAGCATAGTTTGGAATGAACCTTCTTAGGAACTTAGCCTATCCTTGAAGTTTCTATTTCTGAAGTAAATTTGATGGTGTAGGAAAATCAAGAATGGCCTGTACCTTCAATGGGTTGATTCGAATTCCTTCTTTTGAGACTACGAATCCAAGAAAACGACCAAAACCAACACAAAACATATATTTATGTCGATTGAAGCATATTTGGTAGTGTCGGAAACGTAAGAAAATGGCTCTCAAGTGCATCGGGTGATCAGTCCAATTTCGTGAATGTGCTGGTAAATCATCTAGATAAGGTTGAAAAATTTTCTTGATGTCATTGAAAACATAATCCATTTCTCTCTGAAAAGTTGCCCCAACATTCTTTAAACCAAACGGTAGTTTCCTATAAGTGATTGTGCCCCAGGGATAGATAAATGTTGTCTTATGTTGATTCTCTAGGTGGATATTGATTTGATTGTAGTATGAAAATCCATCTATAAATGAAAATATTTCACACCCCGCACAATCATCAATAATCTGGTTGATAAAGGGAGTAGGATAGTTGTCTTTTGGACAAGAAAGATTTAAATCCCTATAATCGACGCACACTCTAATGGTTCCTTGATTTTTCATCAATATATTGGGAACCCACTCAGTTAGCAGAATAGGGTATATAAAACCAACACAAAAATTATTTTCAACTTCTGCTTTGATGGCAACGACTTTCTTTTAATGAACAGGACGAAGCCGTTGACGCATTGGTTTGACATCAGGATACATATTAATAGTGTGTTCAACAATACTAGTATCTATGCCTCGCATTTCCTCGTAAGACCAAGAAAATACATCATGGAATATGATTCAAGTTCTGATGGAGAACAAGGTACACTGACATGAATATTTTCTATAATGCAAGGTTTGGTCGAAATATCGATAGAAATGGTTTCTTCAATATTTGACAGATTTCACTCGGAATTGATTGCATTAATGGGTAAAGAATTCGAAAAGAAATTTTTGATTCTTTGGTGACATTGTTCAATAAGATAATTTTATTCATAATCAGAAATATGGGAAAAATGATGATAATATTTCCATGGTTCTCCTTCTGACATCATGGCTTCCAAAATATTCTTATCTGTCAACAACATTAAGGAAAAGGGATCAGAGGGAGTACTAAAATCTAAGGAACGATCAACCCAAACACTCGACAATGATGATTTTAGATTTGCTGCCCAAGCCAGATAGATTGACTGTTATTCCCACTCAATAGGGATGGGCTGTAGAAGCTCATCTAACGTAGTAATTTCAGAATCACCCGTACTCTCCCTTAAGCCATATAGAGTGTAAGAGATCATGTCGCAGGTCTCTATAATTGCAATTTCTGCCGACATCACTAGGAACATTAATGAAAAAGTTCCCATGAGAGTGGAATCCTTTGAGAGTCCTACACCGATGTTCTGAAGTTCTAGTTGGGGTATGTGAACGAACAGATCACTTCCAGTTACCTGCGAAGCAGAGGCAAAGAAGGATAGTTGATTAATTACTGTGATAGCACCTTTATGTGGAAAGGAAACCATTCTAAAATATGTAGAAGCTATTGCGGTCATTGCATATACCCATCGCCTTCCAAGTAGAATATTATATTCAAGGGCTCCTTCAAAAACCTTGACATCAACATTCACTGTTTTTACCCCTAGTTGAACATGCAAGTTATTTATAATACCACAAGGTTTATATGTTCGTCCATCAAAATCCTTCAACATCGTTTATGATTGTGATAAGCGTGGATTCGCCAATTTGTTGTGCGAAATTATGAATTACGGATAAATCATTCTTCCCTAGACAAGTGCTAATCTAGAACAACAGGTAAAAGACATTACGACTATCTTTCCTAACTGTAAACAGACACACAAAATGAAATAAGAAGCTTACTTAGAGTCCAAGCGCTTCCAAAATATCCTTCTATCACTTTTTCTTATATTTCCCCTTTTTCTTATTTCTGGGTTGCTTATCACTCTTCCCCTTGTCAAACGACATAACATTAATTTAGAAAGAAGGTGCAGGATTAGATGCAGTATTGTGATGTGTGCTTGTAGTGCCAATCAAGCCATATCTGGCATGAGAGTCCTTTAATTGAGGAGTAACAGTAAAATTAGATCTCAGCGCATTAGGAATTTTTTCATAGAGCGTGTCAGACTGAGTGTAAATAAAGTCTAAATATTGGGCACAAGCAATAACTTTCTCTTCTATGACGATGCCACCCTTAGCGACATCCTTATTTATAGATGGTAACAAGGACTTAATGAACCATTCAGCAAGGAGCTGATCCAGAACAAATGTCTTAACCATTCTACGACAACGATGCCACTCATGAATATGATCATAAATGTGAGTAGCATTAGTCTGTTTGAAATTGGTCAAGAGTTCCGTTCCAGTTTCATATCTAATGGGTAATGGGAAATGAGTCAAAAATACATTGGCTAGGGTAGTGAAATTATCAAAAGAAGCTCTAGGTAACTCAATATACCATTTTGCAGCTGGACCTGTGAGCGTACACTGGAAAAGATGTAGTAGAACAGAATCATCATTTAGGGAGTTTGATGAACACCATAAATGATAATTCATGACATGAGTCGACGGATATTCTCTAGGGTTTCCATTGAATTTAGGAATATCCGAGGGTAATTTGTGAGGTATCATCAGCCACTAAGGAGCATAGTTAATTGGATCATTAGTTAACCAATTTAAATCTGGTAACTCTAAAGTTGCAACAAAGGGAAACTGTCTATTAAGGTCAGGTTGAGCTTAGCCAGGGTAAGATGGAATTTCTTGAGCAACAGGCCTTAGAGCACCAACATAAGGAATCCGCTGCTAGTAACCTATATAGGGGTTGTTTCGAAAAGAAAACGCTTGAGGATTCTGTTGACCAAAACCTGGATATGATACTTGTTAAAATGAAGTTTGAGGAATTTATGCCTAAGGATGCCAAGGGGTCTATCCACCAATGTTATAACCCAAATTAGGATAACTTAGATTGGGTTGATAAGTATAACCAGGTTGCGGCTGTGACATCCCATAAAATGTTAAACCAACTTGTGACTAAATGATTCCAGATACATGATGTTGTAAGTTAACCAAAGGATTTGGAGTCTGTGAACCCAATATTTGAGGATATTGAGTTGAAGGACCCACTTGATAAGGTTTTTGTACAACATTTTGATTCTATAATAGGGGTAAAGATGTATTTACAAGTGGAAATGATGTGGGTGTAACAGGTTGAACTGGTTGATACGAGTGTACAACTGTTTGTGGTTGGATAGGCAGAGTGGGATGCCATTGAAAAATTTCCATTTTGACATTAGGTTGAACAAAAATTGACAGAGTACTATCATATTGGGTGACCAAAGGTTTCCCCCAAACATGAAGAGGATAATAAGACGAAAAATATTGCTCTCCAAATGTTGGGAGTCCAGTTGATATGGTACTTGAAGGAATAGACCCAGAAGGACCATCTTGATATTTTTCCGATGATGTATATAAAGAATCAAACCGTTCAGTACTTACTATAGGATTACTAGTTAAAATACTAGATGATGACATTGGTAAAGTCCATGGGTTTGAAGATGCATTATAGAATCTTCCAGATAATGATTTGTAAGCTGATGGGACCATAGGTCCACCATGAAAATATGACTCTGGTGAAGTTGTGAACATCGACAGGGTAGCGAGGGAAGGTGCTGAAGTAATTGGAACAGATGGTGCAATCAAAAATGTTGGTTTAGGCATGGTTACTTGACCAAATTTATACCCTTTTTAATTGATGGGAGTTTGAATAGGAACAGGATCAACAAAAGAATATGGTAACGATTAAGGAAAAGAATCATATAGGTAAAGGTCCTCCCCAAAATGGTTTGGAGTTAAAGGTGTCTCATCTTGTGGGATTTCTTCAATCAAAATTAAACCAAGTGGAAGTATTTCACCGTTAGGCCCTAAGTATATTTCAGGTGGTTGACTGTGTGATATAGGAGACTCAATGGCTACATATATTTGTGGGATGACCAAGGTAGGAACAAATTTCGGTTGTACAACTTCAGGATCTAGATTTTCTGGCAAAGAAGAGACAGGATTTGGATCAATTTCTAGTTGAACAAATTTGGGTCTAGGAGGTATGGTCTCATTGATTGGATGGATCGTGACCATGGGTAGCTATGAAGACTCCATTTCGACAACAATATACAAACCAGGATGTGTAGAAACAACTTGAGCTAAATATGGTTTATGGGAAGATGATGTTTCACCAGAGGTACGAATTATACTTGATTCAATAGATTGTGATTGCCTTTGCCTACCAGAAGTAACTTCTGGTGGTAAAGGTGGTTTTAATGCTAGTCTACGCGAACGACGGGGGAAAGGATTTTTTTCTTCCACAATTACTGATTTATTTATAAAAAAAAAACAAAAAAACAAAGTAAAAGGATAATGATAGGCAGAAGGGATTACCAAGAAACTGTGAACTGCAGAATACCTCCTGGCAAACCAAGAAGTATAGGAAGGCAATCTCCCCAAATGATGTGTCCAGTGTATCACAATTTACAAGGCGGCTGACTCGGTTCACTATGGATGGATAGCACCTAGAATTTTTCCTCCTAAATATACCCGAAGTTTTGCGGAGGCCCAAGTCCGTATTAGCGCTATCTGATGTGAAACCGCACAGTGAGAGCACCCCTTTATACTTTTCATACTGTAACACCACCCGATATACCCAAAATTACGTGGAAGAGCTATGATATACTTACGTATGTGGAGTGAGGTATCAAACTCGGAATGTATCACAGACAAGTTCACGACAACTGCTGTGTTTTACAACACCAGAACACGTCTCTAGCCTAGACCTTCTAAATGTTATCATTATGGTTCCAATGCTTTTTTAGGTAAATTGAGATAAGTTTTATGTTGATCTTGTTTAACAATTTTCCTTTCAAAGGTTCGCTGCGATGATGTATTGGAAATTCCTAAAATGCAAACCAAGAATGATAAGCAATCTTTCAATTTTATTTTTTCAATGAAAATCCTAGCCACTAGAGGGAAAGGGAAATCAAATTGAGAGAAAGCAAATAAATGAGCACAAACTAAATTCATATTTCCTAATTGTTCCTTTTGCAAAACACACAAACCACTACATGCAAATGCAAGTTTTTATTTTCAGTGCCTTTAATGAATGCAGAAAAGAAACTAAGTGCACTAAATAAAAAAAAACAAATTCCTTTTACTTTTGAGAAATGAGGAATATAAACAACACTTTCTCTTTTGAAGGAAAAATGAGGAATTAAACAAAAATTTATCCTATCAGGAAATGAAGAATTTACGACAATTTCCTTTTTCAAAAGAAAATGGATCTAATGCGACAATGAAAATACTTTGAAATCAATTCGTCAAAGATAAAGAAAAACACTTTAAACAAACATTGAAAAAATTTTCCTTTCAAAGGAGGAAGAGGTAAATAAGATCACTGGTCAATATGAGGCTAAGGATTTTCAAAACACAGTAGAGAAAAAACTAAAACAAATTGCAATGACAAATTCAAAGGAATTTGGATGGTTTCAGGAGGCAACACAGTCTCTAAAGAGAGATAGTGCTTTGAAACGTAGGAATGAAAGGGAGACAATGCTATGCAAAGAAATGTGTCCTATCTAAGAGTGCGTTGGGAACAGTGTACAATGAAAAACACAGTTTTCTAACACACTTCTAACGAAAATTTGAATTTCAAAAAATCCTAATCTTTCTAAGTAACAACTACTGGCTGAATAAATAGAGAAACTCAGAGGCTAAAACACCTAGGATAAAGAGTAATCTCTCTAGTGGAGTCACCAATTTTTTATGTTTAATTATGAATTACGGATAAATCATTCTTCCCTAGATAGGTTCTAATCTAGAAAAACATGTAAAATAATTTACGAATATCTTTCCTAACTATCAATAGACACAATGAATGAAATAAGAAGCTTACTTGGAGTCCAAACACTTCCAAAATCTCCTTCTGTCGCTTTTGTTGTAGCTTCAAATTCCAGCCGGCTGTGAAAAATATTTCCTACAAGAATGAACACTAAACAACAAGATATAGCAATAATACATATGTCTATTCAAGCTATTTAGCTAAACCAATAAAGCATAAACTATATACATCAAATAATAAATCATGATATGGGGAATCAAAGCTTATACAGATGCATATAGGGAAAAATAAGCAGTAATATTTATTAATTATAGAAGGGGAGGTTACAACCCAGTGATTGATTTAGTGTCACCATCTCCAGCAGCATCCCAGCCTCATCACAATGCAACTCTAGCATTATGTCACTCAAATCAACTCCTCAATTGAAATTCCACCAACATTTCTCTACAAAAATTCTTCCTTATCAAACACTAAGATCTGTGCTCAATTTATAGAGGAGATGAAGGTAGTTTTACAATAAATTACTTTCCAATAATAGGCAAGACATGTTCCCAATCTTGTAGATGTCAAATGGACACATGGATTCGAAGTTTGACACATGTGAACTCTTCAAGAAGGCATTGGCCAAGTGGAGATTCCAGAACAATGATTATTTCTCTCCCAATGTGACCAACGCACCCTTGGATGTCACGAAGTGCTTCGCAGAGCATCCTTGCATAGGGCTACCTGCATGTGCAACGCACTTAGGCCCTTTATAGGCAGCGTTGATGAGCTCTCATATGATATATAATAAACTTCAAATCTTGGAAACCTTTGCAGATGAAAGTCTTGAATGATTTTTCTTGTTCCTTATCTTAGGGAATATAACAACTGAAATGATAGGGGATGATAGACCCTATTCATTGGTCCTGGAGATGATGTCCAGTTAACTAGGTCATTAGGAATGGTTCCCAATTTGACCTATAACACGCGTGACATGGTGACTATATGAGGTTGAGAAGAAGCAGAATCAAAGGAAGAACCTGATGAACCAGAAGAACTTTAGTCAGAATGGGGACTCGGGGGAGGAATAACTTGGACCCTATGAGGCAGAGTGAGACATCATAATGGAAACTGAGGGTGAATACCTTGGAGTCTCCGCAAAAAAATCCTTGGGGGCACAATGATGGCAAGACACAACTGACATGGAAATATTGAAGAGTGATAAACAAGGATATATGTGACAAATTAATTAAATTATGATGTTTATCTCTTGTCTTGGTGGTGTAAACCAAGCGCTCTTCACTTTAGCTGTGAGTGTGTGTAATAAGTTCTTTTATTTTAATTAAGCCCAAACGTTTGTTTAAAAAATAAAATTGTTGAAAACTATAAATAAAACTATAATTATAGTAAATCAAAAAGCTAATCATGAATAAATATCAACCCAACCAAGGCTCTCAAACAACCAGACTAAATGGAGGTGAAATTGACTCAAAACACACTAAAATGGCCACAAAATCTATTTTCGATGGGACAGGGATCTAATGACTCAATGCTGCTAGAAATGACACAGAAAAACAACAAGAAACCAGAGGGGAAAAGTAATGCAAAAGATAGGGATAAAGGTAAAAAACATAGGGAAAACAAGGGGACCTTAAGGGAAAATACCAAACAAAACTCAAGAGGGATTTTTGGATGAAACAATAACTTATCTTAAAGATCTGAAAGAATGATGGATTAGACCCTGAAGCAATGGCTTAAAATGTTGCAAATCTCAGACTACCTACTTAGCTCAACTCCTCCTAAAAAGGTGTAAGTGTACTAAAACCCTAGGGTGATTGGTTCTACTTCAAGGATACAAACTGAGCATATACAGGCCTTAGAGGGGCTGAGACAAAGGTCATACAACCCAAAATAGTGCTCTCAGCAAACCTTGTCAATTAAAAAGAAATGCAGAAAAATATCTCGGAACGCAGATTTTAACCTGTTTCTGAGTGATATCACAGTTTTGGGCCAATAAGTGTGATTTGGACCTCTAGAACACAAATTTGGGACTGAAAACATGGTTTTTGTTCTTGATTTCTCAGGCGACAGGTTACAGAAAAAGTGTCATCTCGAGTGCGACTGGTACCTGTTACCTACGGAAAACACTAGAAAACCTTCAGAATTTAGAATTTTGACTGAATTAGGGGAAAAAAGTTAGAAAAAAAAATCAAGAGACTAAAAAAAGTTGAAGAAAAACCCTAATCGATGAAGTTGATGGTCACCCAGGAATATGAATTACAATAGTGGATTCGTTATTTGTTGACGACAATGTGTAATTAAAATCCTAATTGAGTCACCATTTGTTAGTGTAAAATATTTCGACAAGTGTACCAAAAATACCTTACTTAATCTATGGATGACTTATAGCCCTAAAAACATAAATTGTTGTTCAACCCTTTAGATATGAAATAGAAAGTCAAAACAAATCCTACAAAAACCCATATCTATGCAGCAAAAGTAGTTAAAAGACAAAAAAAATAAGAACTGATGCAAATGAACTCCAAATAACTAATGGAAAAGAAAAGTTTAAAGAATGATTTTTAATATTATATAGCACCTCCTGAAGGAAATAAGTAAATGTTACCAGTACCCCTCAAATGGGATGGGTTCTTGGTTGTCCTCGATGCTTCAACTTCGCGAGTCTCTCTCTCTCTCTCAATGATATGGAAACCCAAAATATGTGATAAACTCAAGTGGGAGCTCAGATGGAAAAGGAAAATGGTTGCGACAATGAAAATGATAAAAGTTAAGAATGAATCGAAAACTCTCCTATTTATAACAAAATATTGAGTTATCCTCGGAAATGGAGAAAAATAAAATATTATTAACCATAATCTATATCTAATCGCTTGGAATATTTTATTATATTTTGTTGGCGAGAAAATATATTTAAATTGGTTAAATGTCTGTATTTAGGAATAATGAAAAAATAAATTATGTATTTATCATTTCAAGAATGTGGTTAAAGAATAATAAACAAATAATGATTTGTTTAATTATTCCTAGGTGATTTATTCAAATTTAACAAGGAATAAATACTAAATAATGATTTAATTAATTATTCCTAGAGAAAAATAAGATAAATAATGATTTACCTAATTATTTCTCATAATTGGGTTGATCTAGGTAGCTCCAGACACATGGAGAAGTCTAAGAGGGCTCAAAAGAGGTCAAAATTAAAAGTGGTTATAACATTCTTGAATCAGGACAAGATTGTAATGCTCGTCGCTTTGACTCCAACGGCGTGAACGACACTCAAATCTAAGTCCATATGAGAGAGATGGGTCTCTTTAAAGTTTGAAAAGACAAGGGAGCAGTGGGGCCCACATTGGGCCACATGGAATCTTTGTCAGCAGGTGAGACCCAAAATCCTACATGGCATGCAAATGTTATCCTACCAAACCATGACACATGATGCTCTTTCATTAGTCTCCTTGCCCCTGCACAAAAAAGACAAACAAAACATATTTAAACAAAAATCATTATAAATAAATAAAACATATTAAAATATGATTATCAAAATCATATATATGTAAAAAAAAAACAATATAAGATATGGTTATTCCACAAACACATTTGAAGGAATATATTAATGGCTATATAAAGGAGTATGGTTAAAATACATATGGTTATACGTCAAGCCAACCATATGTTAAATTAAAATGTAACCACCAAAACAAATTTCAAAAAATATGTATGGGGGGGGCAGGGACCTTTGTTATGGTTTGTTAACACCCAACGGAAAATCAAAACAAATGAACCGGTCAATGTGGCTGCCGACGAATAACCATATGAAAAACTTTTATGTTACAACGCAGCAATGTTAAAATAGGTAGGGGAGCAATTTGAATTGACGACCTTCTTATCAGCCAACGCTTAAGCACCCATAGCATAACCGCCCCACCAAAGGTGCACACCTTCTAAAATTCATCGACACGGTGATATATATGCCTTCAAACGTATTTTTTTGGGGAAGCGGACCAGCGAATGGTAATGCCGAGGACATTGGAGGAACATTGAACCATGGGAGTGTTGAACGAAGAAGTGGCATGAATTTCCAAATTAACATATTTCATTGCAAGGGCAGAACCATGAGTGACTAGAGGAGCGGAACCTTTCCCAAAGAATAATGAGGGACATCAAAAAGATTCTTTGAGGTCCAGAACTTTCCAGAGTCATAATTTGACAAACGTTGTGTCGATTTTACACCTCTCGGCGACAGGAAATCAATGGTGATGTTCGTTTTAGTAGCATATCGGCCCATTTTTTGGTAATTTTCGATATTGGAGTGACGGTGTCAAATTCCCAAGTGTTTATAGTTGATTTTATTCCTCTCGATGCCATGAATTTGATGGCGCAACCAGATTCAACAACTGAGCATCCACTTCTTTAGCCAACATTAGGGGTTGAGATATATGCAATATTTATTTCATGTTCTTCTTTTATCATTTGCTGTTAGATTTAATATATTGTTTAGATCCCTTCTTGATGTGTGTTTCAAGATCCATGTTTCTACTTCATCTAAGAGGTATTCACTGTGGATTGTTATGTTTGATTGAGATCCCTATGTAACCTTGATGAAGGGATCTTCATCATCACCCTGTGTGAGATTATTTCATGCTGATAGGAGGCCTAATTCGAGTGAGAGTTCATGTAGTAGAATGTCTCATGGAGATAAAAGCCACTCATGTTGAGGGCATATATCCTTGTATGACAGAAAACATATTCCATGTACATCATCACCATTTCCATCACTATATGAAGCGACCTACCCCATATTGACAGTGGGCCCAGAGACGTATCTCACACTGGGTGAACTCTGTTATCAACGTCTTGTGTTCTTATGTTTTTTATTGTTGTCTTTTTATCTTCCATACAACATGTATATATGTTAATTTATGATCTTTTAACTACAATTATAACCACATCACATAAGTAAAAGGTCATGGATGAATCTGGCACTGAAGGAACCTAGATCAAGATAGTATAAGAGCGGTCTTCTCGCTGATGTGAATTGCGAGCATGAACAACGATTGAACGTGAAGAAATGGAGGATGAAAAAGACATGTATGAGGCCATGCTCAGTATTTACAATTTGGTGGACATAATGTATGACTCTTATGAGAAGAGAATAGAAGAAGTGGATTAAGAAATATTAGAGAATGATGCTTCGTCCACATCTTCCAGTGATTATGTTCCTTTGTCATCGACTTCATCATCTTCTCATCATTCAAATGAGGATATCAACTAGAGTCTTCAAGAATAGAATGTTGAATTAAGCAGTCTACTATGAGAATATAAAGACGAGAAGTAGACATTGCAGCTTCAATTGCGAGCCGCGGAAGAGGCCTTGGAGAAGTTGAAGTGCAACGAAGGCTTAAAGATGCCATCATCACCTGTTTTTGAATCAAAATTTGAGGTAAAAAATGTTGATTTCTTTTCAGTCTCATCTTGAAATGCTATTATTTATGTTGTAAATGTGGAGATACCCATTACAAGAACTGGCATGAGACTCCTTACCAAAATGGGGTAGAAAGGAAGTGGAGTAGGTGTGAATGGCCAAGGCATAAATCAGTCATTGGAGGTTGGGAAAATACCTTGATTCGTAGGTTTGGGATACACTAGAGGAGGATGCTAAAAGGTTTCAGAAGCCTCCACAACATTGTATAAGTCATCTAGGAAGGATATTGATGGGAATACTTCACCCTCATCCCATGGCAGTGCATATTGTAGAGAAAGAGCTTAGGCAAGCTATCATCCCCATGATTGCACCAAAGACAAACAAGAAAGGTATACAAATTCTTGGTATTCTAATGTTCATTTTGATTACAATAATGTTTCTAATAATGAACATAAATCATGGCATCGAAAAACACGTATATTTTGTGGTTTATATAACCATTTGTTTGCTGAGTCTTGGAAGAGAATGTTAGCATGAAAGAGGATGAGGCGTGAAATGCCTTCTCCATAGCAGGAAAAGAAAGATGTTAAGTAGTTCTAGAGGAGGAATACTCATTGCAGTCATTGCGACAAAAGTGTCCATCAAAGAGCCACGTGTTAAGGCTCCATACAGAGAAACGCCTAAAGGAAAAAGCATCAGTGAAGGAACTAGTTGAAACAATGGTTCAACAAGAAAATGCGCCACGGGGGGATGACCCATTCAATTTGATAAGTGAGAGATGGTTTTTTTAGGTGTGGTAGTGTGTCATGGCCTTATTTTTGTAAATAATGTTTTGTGACTTGAAATTTAAAAGTGATTATATGTTTTCCATCACTTGAAGAAAAAATGATGTTTTGGGATTGTATTGATAGTTGGGGTATTATTTCCATTTGATGTAAAATTGACCACAAGTATGTGTTATAAACTCATGGAAAGTGTGGGGAATTTTTGGTTCATAGAATGGTCACTTAATTAAGAACATATTTTTCAAAATATTGTACTATAGGTTTGCAGAGGATGCAAGTGTCAACTAATCTCTTATGGCTCCGAACGACAAAGGTGAAGGAGAAGGAAGGGTGAACTTTTAGGACACTTTTGGTGCAAACAATGTACATAGTGGTTGCAGATTATGTTCATGCTTTTGGTGGACCAAAATCTCCTCAGTGGGGAGGATTGATCCGGGTGGCTCCAGACACACACAAAAGTCCAAGAGGGCTCAGAAGAGGTCAATATTAAAAGTGGTCATAATGCTCTTGAATTAGGACAAGGTTGTAATGTTCATCACCCTGATTCCAACGATGTGAATGACACTCAAATCCAAGCCTGTATGAGAGAGATAGGTCTCTTTAAATTTTGAAAATACAAGGGATAAGTGGGGCCCACATTGTGCCACAAGGCATCTCAGTCAGCTAGTGGGACCCAAAGGCCTACATGGCATTCAAGTGTTGTCCTACCAAACCATGAGACATAGTGATATTTTATTAGTCTCCTTGCCCTTGCACAAAAAAGACAAACAAAACATATTTAGATAAAAATCATTAAAAATAAATAAAACATATTAAAATATGATTATCAAAATCATATATATGTATAAAAAAAAACCATATAAGATATGGTTATTCCACAAAATAAATTGAATGCATATATTAATGGTTATATAAAGGAGTATGGTTAAAATACATATGGTTATAAGTCAAACTAACCATATGTTAAATTAAAATGTAACCACCAAAACAAATTTCAAAAAATACATATGGTGGGGGGGTTTTATTATGGTTTTTTAAAACCCCACGGAAAATAAAAAAAATGAGCTGGTCAATGTGACCACCGATGAATAACCTTATGCCAAAATTTTATGTTACAATGCGGCAATGTTAAAATGGGTAGAGGCGTGGTTTAAACCGCCGACCTCCTTATCGGCCAGCTTTTAAACACCCATAGCATAACCACCCCGCCAAAGGGTCACACCTTGTAAAATTTGCTAACACGGTAATATATATGCCTTCAAACGCATTTGTCTAAGGCAGCAGGCTAGCAGATGGGAACGCTGAGGACATTGGAGAAACATTGAACCATTGGAGCATTGAACGGAGAAGTGGTGCAAATTTCCATATTAATATATTTCATTGTAGGGGAAGAACCATGAGCAGCCAGAGGGGCGGAACCTTGCCCAGAGAATAATGAGGGGCATTAGAAATATTGCTTGATGTCCAGAACTTTCCAGAGTCAGAATTTGACAAAATTTATGTCTATTTTACACCTCTCCACGACAGGAACTCAAAGGCGATGTTCATTTCAGTAGCACAACTTCCTATTTTTCGGCCATTTTCCATATTGGAGTAACGGTGTAAGATTACCAAGTGTGGATAGCTGATTTTATTCCACAAATTCGTTGGAGCAACTAGATTCAGCAACTGAGAATCCGCTTCTTCAGCCAACTTCAAGGGTTGAGGTATATGCAATGTTAATGTCATGTGCTTCTTTTATCATTAGCTGTGACATGTAATATGTTGTTTAGATCCTTGCTTGTTGTATGTTGTGGGATATATGTTTGTAATTCATGTGAGATGTATTCGCCATGGATTTTATGTTTGATTGAGATCCCTGTGTAACCTTGATGAGGGAATCCTCATTGTCACCTTGTGTGAGATAATGTCATGCTGATAGGAGGCCTATTGTGAGTGAGAGTTCCTGTAGCGAAATGTCTCGTGGAGAGAAAATTCACTCATGTTGAGGGAATATATCCTTGTATGACACAAAACATAGTCCATGTACATCATCACCATTTCCAGCACTATATGAAGAGACCTACCCCATCTTGACACGAAGCCCAGAGACGTATCCCACACTGGGTGAAATCTGTTATCAACGTCTCATGTTCTTATGTTGTTGATCATTATCTTGTTCTCTCTTCTCTACATCATGCATATATGTTCATTTATGCTCTTTTAAATGAAATTCTAACCACATCACATAAGTAAAAGGTATTGGATGAATCTGACACTAAAGGAACCCAGATCATGGGTCAAATGTGACAAGGAATATTAATTAAAGAGTGGTTTAATTAATTATTCCTAGAGGAAAATCAAATAAATAAGGATTTATTTAATTATTCCTCATGTAATTTCTTTTTTTAACTAGAAATAACTTAATAAAATATGGTTTATTAAATTATTTCATATAGTGAAAGCAATTTTACTATGATAAAATTGGTCTTACATGGTGTACTTCCAACCACCTAGTTTGAAATGGTTAGGTGATCAATTTTTTGTGATAACATGAAGTATCTTAAGTAATATATATATATATATATATATATATATATATATATATATATATATATATATATATATATATATATATATGATAGATCTCTAACAAAATATTTGTTAAAAAAGGTAGATTTGGGGCAGTTTGTGTCTTGTGTGTGCAAGACATAGGTGTTCGGGTTGGAAGAATTAGGAGCTAAAACAATATCTTCCATAACTCTATTAATCAATATTATAAATATACTTCGATTGAAATTTATGTAATCTCTTCCTCATATGTATTTTACCTATGTTTAAATAAATTTAGAAATTAGATCCAGGAGGAAATACTATAGGATTTATCAATTGTTTTATCATAGATCACATAAAGATATATGGAATCATCCACCTAACAATAAGAAAATGTTTTTGAAAACATGACATCAACATAAAATGCTATGATGCATACTTTGGATGTCAAATCCATATTAAAGCTTAATCATTATATTTTCAAATGCATAGCTTCAATTTCAATACACAATATTATTTTTGATAAATCCAATGATCTCTTAGTTTGATTAAGCTTTAATGGAATATTGAATTGAGTTTATCACAAATTACGTGGTAACCATAGCCCAGTTTTATCGTGCACATATTGAAATCACACATGAAAATATTCTCTTTTGAATATTTTTCTTTTAAAAAAAAAACTAAAAGACCCACCATCTCCAATCTCTTTCTTCACCAAGATACCCGTCAAATAAGCTCTTCATGTTTGCCAAATTCCATTTCCCTTTTTCATTTCTCTCGCAAATGCCATTTCCTTTTTTCATTTATGGTCTAGATTTCACGGATTTTGGATGCATTTTCAGTAAAAAATAAGCGGATACTCTCCACTCTTCCTATGCTATGAAGGGTTGATACTCTCCACTCTCAATTTTTCATTCATACATGAACTGTTGATATTCTACCTCTATCGAAAAAACTCACAGATGGCGTTCAATCTTCACAATGTTTTGTCTATATGCTCTTTCACAAATGCCACTTACAATTAATTTTAAAATAATAAATTTTCGCATTTCAAATTTTGTAAATGTTATATATATATATATATAATATTTTTTAAAACTAAATTAAATTATGTAAAATTATATAATTTTCACATAATTGACAAATATTTTTTAATCTAAAATTAAGGGCTATAACACTAAAATCACCCAAAACAATAAATTTAAATCATTTTAATTACGCTGTAAAGCGTTCTTATTTGAAAACAACTTTGCTAAAGTGCCAGATGTACTATTTTACACCATATATTTGGATGTTAGATGATTGAGAAACTCTCTACCTTAGGATTAAAAACCGTTATTATTAATTAGTTAAAAGAAACAGTTTTATAAATAATGGACTTCGCTGGGTGCTCCATTCTCATGATGACCAAGGAAAACCCTGACGCCCTTTGTGGCCATGTCTTGGAGATCTCTGATGGCTGCAACCTAGTAGGGAGCTTGGCGACCTTCGTCTGCAGAAAGAAACAATGAATCTGTGTTCTAAGCGACAGTGGAATCGTGAGCAATGTTAGCCTTCGCCGACCTGCGGCGCTGGGCACAGTCCTGTCTCTACGAGGTCGAGGTCCATTGCCCGGAGGTTTTCTACAGTTTTATTTTGCTTTTGCATTTTCATTTTTCCTTCTCACATGTCCCCATCTCTCCATGGTAGACACATTTCCGCACAGTTAAAATTCAATTATAAGTGTATTTTAATTTATTTTTGTTTCTGAAAAAGTATTCAACCCCATTGATGACATTGCTCTTTCAATGTGGCCTGTTGCCTAACTTCCTAGGTGCCCACTGGGTCATTGTCTTTCCAACTGCTTCCCAACATGATTGTCACGCCCACCTACCTTTATTTTTCGATTAACCCAGTGGTTCAGAGAAGAACTGCCTTCATTCCCATTGAAAAAATGGGCTCTCACCTCGGTGCCCACTATCGCTACTGTGAAACTGATCACCCCTGCTTTTCTTGAAACAAATGGCCAGTGCTTTGGGATAACTGGTGAAATTTTGCATCAGGATTGTGAAACTGGCTTTGGTTTCCAGGAGGTTGGAATGTGGATGTGTTAGGCATATTCACGGCAGACTGTAACATCGAATTTTGATGGGGATTGAATCCATTCCTTATAGCTGCAATGCATGGTTGTGCCTGCTACAATAATGAATCTATAGTCCTTTCCCCATATTTAAACCCCAATAGATTCATCATCTCTAACATCGGCTTCGTTGCCATTTATAGCCAATCTACAGCTTACATCGGCTTCGTTGTCATTTACAGCCAATCGACATCTTCTACGCCTTTGTTAAACCTTTCCTCACTTATTTAGCAGAGTTTCATTTTACAGCTAAGCCTCTGTTAAACCTTCCATCATTTATTGAGGAGAGAGGTTCATTCTACAACTCAATATGAGGAATGTGAGCAATATGAGGGATGTGAGCAGAAAAGTTCATTCTACAGCTCAGTATGAATGTGTAAGTATGTCGTTTTATCTTTTCCCTTTCCATCAAACCCTTCCGATCAGATGGTGTAACCAATCAACTGCATGTCCATGAAATCAAATCAGAAGTTCAAAACCTTTTTAATTTCTTCTAACTGTTGTAAGCAGTAATCAGGTATTTTCCCTATTAAACGGTCCTTGGTACAATATTTGACCTCCTGCGGACGCTTCTTCTGGCATTCATTCATCGTTCCAGAGGTTGTATCCGGGTTTTTTCTCTTCTGCCCGGCCATATGGAGTAGATCACACAACAATATTCAGATCCAATACCAGATCGCTTCAATTCGCTTTATAGTAAACTCACCTGGGTCTCCCTTTTAATCGAAAACCTATCATGTATATAACTTGAAATAAAGTTTTGATGTTTCAAAAATAGAGTTAACCACTAGGAACTCATTTTTCTGTTCGAAAATTGAAAGTCTAATGTAAACTATGAAAATAGACCTCTGCTTATAAGCAAGGTCGTTTTCCATTAAGAGTACAACAAAAAATAATCTCTTAACATTCGATGGATCGAGAAAATGATGGTTCATCATCTTCTTGAATTTGTTTCAGCCTCAGAAAGATCCAAGGGCCCAGTCCACCGTTAAAGCCCCCACCCAGAAAAGATTAGAATTGAATTGGCATTCGTTGATTAACTGCTAAATCTGCAAAGTTTTTGGCTCTTAGACTCCAAACCTCTTTGTCTTCGTCTGCAAAGTTTTTGGCTCTTAGACTCCAAGCCTCTTTGTCTTCGTCTTCATCTTCAAGAATTAAAGGCAATCATGGTGAGGACTTCCCACTCATAATGAACAAGGTTTTGAGCAGCGTGAGTTTGCTCAGGTGTTCCTGATATTATAACAAGGCTTTCACTTGCCCTAGGTCTAGGATCATTCATTATAACTTTTGCTCCAGAAATCTGTTGAATATGGGCTAAGTCGCTTCCATTCTCCCCATATTAGAGCCAATAACACGTTCCGGGACAACAACCTCTATAGTCGTATTTGTCACAACAGCTTATTGACTTCCACTTCCCAGGCTTCCTCTTTGTGGATATCCTCTTCCATAGTCAATCATACTACTGGTGAAATGCTGACATATTTATTTGGGTTGTTTGTTTCATGGAGGCTTCTGGAAATTATAGGTATGTCATTAAGAAGACGGATTTACATATTTACAATATTTCTAGTTATTTTTGGAAAACATTAAAATCAAGGTGGTGTAGGAGTAGTTTCTTGTGTTCTATTGATTATTGGTCTCTCCACTATCCCGGAATCTCCAATATGGCTGGTGGGAAAGCTTAAATTATTGCAATAAGTCCAATGAATTACATAAGTTAGAGAAATTTCATAGGCCATGTTTTCTGAAAGTGAAATCTTATCTAACATTTTTCATGCTGGGAGCAGGCTAAAATAGGCAAGGAATCATATTCTGAAGCTTCATTACTTGCTCTTCGTGGCCCTGTTGCTTATGTTTGAGATGAAGAAGCTGAAATTAAGGTACTGAGCCTTTGGGTTTTTATCTTTGACATCCTTTGGTTTCAGTCTTCTTGCAATCAATCTCTCTGCATTGCTCATTTGGTAAATAATGTTTTCCTTTTTCTTTTCATGTTGCCATTTGTTTCCTCTTTTCAGCAAGTTTTCTGGATTTCTTGTGTCCTTGGTCAATATTATTATGGAAATAGCAATCTTGTGTTTTCATTGAAACCCTAGCAAAACTCTTTTGTTTGATTACGTTCCACTTGTCATTTTATATCATTTAAACTTATATTGCAATAGGGTGATTGACAACTCGTCATTATAAAGGGGATATGCTTGCAACTAACACAAAATCCTGTTGTTTGAAAGGCTATAGAGGATTAGAGTGTTTGGTGCTCGAGAATCGAGGAGTCATGGACAACATGTTACTGAACTTGGTGTTATAGGCTTTGATTGAATTTTTGTACTTTGCTTGCTGTCTTTTATGAAGTTATTGGGAGATGTACATGGACTTCTAGGCAAGTTTATTACCTAACCAGGGACCTTTTGCTTCATTGATATCCATATGTTGTTTGGGAGAATTTGGAACTTCCATGCCTTGACCAGTAAGTATCTGTGAATTAGATAGATCTAGGTACCATTTCCAGTTGATTTATGTAATAGTTGCTTTCATGCTTATTTCATTAGATTTTTGTGATTATCTTGGATTGGCTATTATGTCTGGGTTATTTTGATGAAATATATTGTTCACATTACTTTGGTTATGCCTGGGGTATTTTGATAAAATATATGGTTCTTATTACATGGTATTTTGGTTCTCTCATACTTTGATGAATAGATTCACGTGGTTATGTCAATCTGGGTGTTATCGTTGAGTGAGTGATTTTGAAGAAATAGATTGCACAATATTGCAGTTGACATTTATTGTGCAGGATAACAATATTAAGGTTGCAAAAGATTAAAGAATTTAAGAATATGTTGTGGGTCATTTCTTTAGCAAAAGATTGTGAAGGATGTAGTTGGCTATGTGTTGGAGCATCTTTACTTTTGTTTGCAGTAATTTATTTTTTTGCATCCTTAAGATTTCATGTACAATGGATTATAACAATGGTCTTGTATACCTTGATCTTTCTTCAGTTGAATATTGTTGAAGGAAAGATTCAATACTATGGTAAAGTGGGCACCGTCACCCTGAAGTTGTTGTTACTATCGTAAAGTGGACAAAGCTCCTGCAACATACTACCATAATAAATCTTCATCATGCAGTCACGGATCTTGCAGAGACATTAGTTGCAAAGATGCCCAGAAACCTTAAGATGTTATCTGTTGTTTTGTTAAATTTTTCCTCTTTAGCTTAAGGTTAGAACATGTAGAGTTATGTTTTCCTTTTACTAGTAGGCCATTTCAAATTATCCAAAGCGAGCATTCTTGCACATTTTTTTTAATGGACTTTCTTACTTCAATGATATTGCTAGATAAATTCCTTTTTGTTCACATTCTATAGCTTCTTTGTTTTAGCTATCGTCTTTTACTACTGCAAGAGGAAGAGAGTTGATTTTAGGCATTTTCAATACCATAAAACTCGAGATTTAATTTCATTTGGTGAACTATTTAGTATTTTGCTTATACAAAATTTTATATATGAAAATTATATATGAAATTAGTTTATAATATGTGTAATGTGTAAATAGATATATATAAAAATTGAGAAAAAAGTTGTATGCTTTTATTTTTTTAACTATTTTTTTCAGTTTTATTTAATATTTAATTAAATATGATTATAGTTATAAATTTAGATTCATGTGAGAGTATTTTATCTATATTAATCTTTCCTAGGTTATTGCTTTACAACGTTTCCTTTGCAACATATGGTGCAATTGCTAGTTTATGGTTATTTTGTTTGCATATTTTTCTCCCTAAACTCCATCCCTATAAGGACATAGATGATGTGTGTGAAGCGGCTATGAGTAATGAAAGTGTCTAACGCATATTTTCTAAATGGGTTTTCTTTCATTTTTAATTATTTAAAAATATAAATAATAAAAAATATTTTTAATTAATTTATCTTAATTATTTTTTTATTTTTTATAACTTATCTCTTTAAGTTATATAAGATATATTTTTAAATTAATTTAATTATAAAATATTTTACAATAATTATAATTACCATTTATTATTAGCATAATTATATAAATTAAGTGGTTAATAGAAGCATGGTTTAGTTAAGTGGGACACACTTACCATTGATATAATAAGCTTAAGAAGGGAATAACTTGTTGCATAATATTAAATGGGATCCGGCTCAAGTATGAGATGAGATCTATGATAAGCATTAATCTATGATAATGATGAAAATACGTCATAATACATTTCACATTGCAAAATAAAAAATAAAGATAAAAAAATCATAAAAATTAACTAATTTATTATTTTTCTTTTTGTTGGTTAAATTTTTTTATTTCCTTAGAATTATTGTCATAAAAAAACCAAAGTTCATTGTTTGACCTATTCACTGTAGTGGTTTGCCACAAGGGAAACCAAAGAGGGATGATGTTTGTAATTCAAAACCATAAAGATTCTCTAGCAAGTATACATCTAGGTCATCAATAGAGACAATAAAATAATTACAATATATCATTTTCCAATTACAATCAATCATACATTTATTATAAAGAAACTAATTTTCTAAAACAAAAACATAAGCTGAAAGGAATGGACGAGCATCAATTGTCATGGGATGTTACTGGAGCCAGATCGTGGGCACTTCAACTCATCGGTGCTGGAGGTTTGAGACCACATTGTAGGTTACCTTTTGTATGTGCCACATGGCTGTCAACACTCACTAAGAAAGTGCGTTGGTGGAATTGGAATATTTGTATTTCTTCGAGACATATAATGATTTAATTATGATCCTCATGCTTCTCTTTTAGCACCCTACCCAAGAGAATATTCATTTTCCAATGGAGGGTGATAGAATTGAGGTGTTGGATACATTATCTCCTGGTGTGGCAAGGATCTCAGACCCAATTAGCTATTTCTATTTGAATCTCAAAATTAGAATAGGCTTGGTGATCGTTAGTGGTTAAGGCTTCTAATTATCATATTTCCTCCTAGATTTCTAATGGATTAGATAAGTGAAAAAATTCATGGCCATCTCATCTCGTGTCTGGGAATTAGGTCTTCCCAAAGGGTCACAATCTTAAACACCTAATGAGAGTGCATAGGATAGTGGGGAATAATTCTCAAAAGAGAGAAAGGAACTAGGATAAACAACCCCATAGGAGGTATAGACCAATGAAATAAACCAAATGCAGCCATGACAACATCATAAGGATCATCACTCTCTACTTTTACGTTGGCCAGGGGACGGGGTGAGTTAATAATGACAAAGAGGGATCTTGCAAAGAGTAGCTCCAGGAAGAAGTAGCAAACCAAATAAATGAGACATTCCAATGAAATCCAACGCCATTGAGACACCATAGAAACCATAGATGAAGTTCCACCATGTAAATACAATAAAGTTAAATAATTTTCTAAGACTAAACATAGCAGGAAATACCCCTATGCTAGTGGCCCACTTGATGTTGTACTATTGTAGACAATAGAATCCACCCCCTATATGTCATGAATTTTAAATCTAGCCACTACTACGACCACTTCCTAACTTCAAGATTGAAACACTATCACATTATGCATGTGGTGAGACTTCAAGCTAGGGGTGCTAGGACCCTTGTAAACCAAAACATCCAAAAAGCTATTGTTGTGGTGGAAATATTCCACATGCAACTAGGAAACGCCATTGTAATAGCAGAAAAAGATGGAGCAACAACACGAGATACAAGAGTGCCTTGTGGAAATAAAATCTACCATTTTCATGCGAGGGAATGTGAAGTCAGTTGGCATGTGCAAGTGCATGGGGTGGTATAGTCATGCCATATCCCCCTCTTTAATGCAAGAAGAGGTGGTGGGGTAGTGGTACTTCCCCCTTGTTTGTTTCCTATGTTTTCTACATTGTGATTGAGGAAAAAATTAACTCAATTATGATTTTATTTCAAATTATTATTATTATTATTAAAAATTATAAAGAGAATTACTATATATACATTAAAAGAAAAACAAGATTCTAAACCATGGAGATTCAGCCCCACTTTACCATGGATATTCTTAATCTATAATTAGTCTTTTTTACAATACTATCATGCCCAATAAACCATTACTCATTTCATATATGACAATTTTTTATATGTCATTTTTCTAATCAATTAATTTAACACAAAAAAATGGCATAACTACATTGGAGACAAATATCAACCTTTGATTTGTGAACATTATTACGAATATTATAGAATATTTTGTGGATTTTAAATCCCTACCATTCACCTAATAATTAGCAGTGATTAAATTACAATTCTAGAATCCATATTCCAAAATAAACATGCCTATAGGCATAAAAGTGCATTGGTTTATTAAAAAAAAAAAAAAAAACATCATAATTTTAATTAATTTAATTACTATATATCTTTAAATTGAATAGTGTTTTGATTTATAAAAATATTTGTACAATCTTAGTTATACTAATATCTGTGGAATATTAGTTACCCTCGTGTCCTAACTTGGCAAGCCCATGAAAATAGTTACCCCCGTGTGCTAACTTGGCAAATCCATGAAAATGTAAAGTAAATATGAGTACAAGGTCTCATGTTCAAATCCCTAATTGACTCAATTCACCTAGGGTTTATAGTGCGAAAAAAAAAATATAAAAATATTTGTAAATGTTTCTTATGTTTATATTTATTTATTAATAATCAACTTAAATTCATCTAATCACAAAATAGGAAATTATAACATCTCTTCCATAAAATGTAATAAACTAATACATAAATTTATTTCCAAATTTTTCATATACTTTAAAATTTAAAGTTGAAAGTGCCTTAATAATATAAGATGTTTTAGCATGAAGATCTTCATAATTAAAATCATGATATTGTGGTATTATTCTAGAATATTTTGTATGCTCCTACAATATTTCAAGCAAACACTTCATCCATCTTTAAAAACATAAAACTTAGATTAATGTTACTAAAAATATTAAATGTAAGATATGATTCTTACAAAATATTTATAAAAGCTTTAGGAAAAGTGTCCATTTATAAATATTTAATTTTTATAATTTAATAAAATAAATTAATTAAAAAATTAAAAAAGTCAAATAAATTAAATTAAATTAAAAATTAAATAATTTAAATAATATGGATATCAATTAAATCATTTTTATAAACCTATTATCCACTTTCTATCCTCTAAATGTTTTACCCCTAAAATGGATGTTACCCCTAAAATGGATGTTAGTAACCCTCTCCCACCCTTTTCGCTTCATTCTCATCTATTCCCTGGTTTCCCTCATCCCCCTCCTATTTTTTACTAAACCTTCTATTCGCCTTTAAAGCCCCGAACCTCCCCCTCTTTTTCTATTAATCATTTTCCTCATAATTATAATTCTTATTTTTAATCTAATCACTAATGTATTTACTATTTAATTCTTCTTTAATCTCTTTTAAATTCCTCTTTATTATATTTGTAATTTAATTTATTTTTTATTTTATTTTAATCTAATTTCATTTAATGTAATTTACTCTTTCTTATTCTATTTTAGTTCTTTAACTTTTTTGTATTTTTAATTTAGTTCAACTTGTTTTATAGCTTAATTTAAGTCAATTTAATATTACTAAAATTTGAGTCAACTAATAATAGTATAATTTAAGAAAAGACATGTTGGCAAGTCCTAGTGAATCCTAGTGATTGGAAGTTCAATCTTTCTAGATATCTCTCACCACTAAAACTTAGAAAAAAAATTGTGGGTGGTAGAGCATGTGGGCAAGCCCTTGTGAATCCAAGTGATAGAAAGTTCAATCCTCTGGCAAATTTGCAAAATGATATTACTTAAATATTAGCCTAAACCAAGTGATTACAATGAATTTAATTAAACTTAACTTATACTGACTAAATCTTTATGACCTTATATTAATGATAATCTTTATGACCTTGTATTAATGATTTTGTGTAGTTCAAACTAAATGAACTTGTGAGCAGTATAAGGACAATAAGAACTGCTCATAAAATTATTATGCTAGCCTAATGAAGTATGCAATCCAAATATTTGCACCAAGATCAAATGGATGATTACTAGTATGCAAAAATGATTACTCTCTTGTTCCATTCAAAATTATTAGCCTAATGAAGTATGCAATCCAAATATTTGCACCAAGATCAATGGATGATTACTATTATGCAAAGATGACTACTCTGGTGTTCCATTCAAAATTATTATGATAGCCTAATGCAATATGCAATCCAAATATTTGTACAGAGATCCATGGATGATGACTATTATTCTAATTACTTTTTTATGGAATTCAAAGGTTTAGCTTTCTCATATTTGTTTCTTACATTCCACTTATATTTCTTCAAATTAAAAACTAAAAAACCAATTAATCTATAAATAATTGTTGATAAAACATGTGTAAAGTCTATATGCTAATGTAAGAATTCAAAACCCTTTAATTTTTCTCATCCAGTAGCACTTAATATATTTTAAGAAAACCTCTTAACTATACTCATACTACGGCACTCAATATATTTTATATTAAAAAAATTGTAAAATACTTATTTACCTTTTTATTGTAATTTTCAATATATATAATTTTTTTAAAGAATAATCTATCTATAATGGTTTTGGTTTGTTTGTTTGTTTTTTTAGATTATGAGTTTTTGTTATTTAAAATGTGTTCTTGAATAAAAAATATGTTTCTTTCTATGAAAATTACAATGGCATTAGGATTAGTAAATTTACATTATAGAAACTTATGATTCCAAGAAATAGTTGTTGAGAAAAGAAAGAGAAAAATATATTAAAAAAAGAAGATAAAAAACTTTGAATAATTAAACTATGATAAAATAATTTAATTTTTGACATTTTAAATTATAATTTTTAGTTATTTTATTGAAAAATAAAAAAACCATAAAAATAAAATTTTGAAAATTTAAAACAATTTAAAAAACATTTAAATTAAAGCTAGAAATATTATATAGCTAAAACTTATAATTCTAAAAACTTTTTTACCAAGTTTTACGTATTAAAAAAATAAACAAAATATATATATAAAAAAGAAAAAAAGAAGCCCGCTAATAATCTTCGAATAGTTTAAACTTTGCTCAATGGACCATGACTATAACTAAACTAGACTATGACTATACTAAACTATGATTATGATAATTGCTGATTAGGTAACAAATGCATGATGCTTGTACTTGTTCCGGAGGTGAACACGGAAACAATACTAATACACTAATACTGTGGGAAGGCAACCACGTCTCTAGTAACCTCAATTTTGGAGACTTTCAAAATATGAAATAATAGGACCATCAGTGTATATATATATAATTTATTATTTAAATTATTTTATTCTATATTGTCATTTTCAATAATTTTAATTAATTAATGCTATTAAATATAAATAAAAAATTATTAAATATTTATACTTTCACTTCTTCCCAATTTCCTTAATGGTCATATCCTTCATCTTTATACCTTTGATCCAACCCTCTTCGTAACATTAGACATCTCAAAAAATATACATAATATTCCACAATAATATTACAATATAAAATATTTTTACAATTTTTTCGAAACTCTTAGTTATGTGATATTTTCACTTATTTTTCATAATATTTAATAATATTGTTATTTATATTAGTATTTATTTTAAACTTATTGATTTAATTAATTTAGGGAGTTAGTTTAATTTATTGTGAGAAAATTATAGTTTATTAAGAAGAATATTTATAAATGTAAAAAAATATTTCTTAATATATTTTTTAAAACAAGTATTCTAGGGAGGTTTTGTCTTTGTTATTTAAGTTAGAAATTATGCTTTAATTGTAACCACTGTCTTAGCTGCTGACAAATGGTTAGACTTTTATTAATTAAGGATTAATTATGACTCTTGTTTTATTTCAATTAGAATATTTGAACAAAATCGAATTTTGATATTGAATAAAAGATTTTCTTGTGAAATTTATTTTCATGAGTAAAAGTTGATGGTAAAAGTAAATCAAGATCTAGAGTCAGTTGAACAGAAAAACAGTTTCCATAGTTACCCAAAGAAACTCTGGAATAAATAAGGAATTCCAAGGAGAGTTAGGGGTTCTGTGTAGGAAAAGGAATTCTGTCATTCTGAAAAGAGATATTTCAGAACAGATTGTCCTCTGGAGTTGGAGAATTGGACCGGACTATCCCGAGTTCTCCTCCAGAATTTACTGTTTCCCTGGAGTTGGATAAATTCGACCGGATTGTCCCGAGTTTCTCCTCCAGAACTCTGTGTTCGACAAAGGCCCAGACTTGAAGCTCGGGGGGAATTGTGGGACGTAATTGCCCCAATTCACGGAAGGGATGCAATACATACCATCAGTCAGTTTTGGACTTCAGATGAGTAAGATGCAATTAGTGTTTTTTTTTTCTTCTTTTCGTTAAAAGTATTAAGGTAGAACAAAGGTTGTTACTACTATAATCAAGGTTGCATGTGCCAAGTAGATTTTTTCTGTGAGAAAAGTATAAATGCAGTAGTATCTATTGTTTTTTTGTTATTCTGGTGATTTATTAAAAGTAGCAGTTAGTTAATCCTGCTCTGCACCAATAAAACTGTAAAAGTATTGAAACAGTAGATTCATTGTGCCAGCAGTGTATGGATGTTAGTATAAAGAAAAAGAAAAAAACTGATTGGGTACTGCTTAGACAATTTTTTAACCATGTAGTGCAATTATTTCTTGATCAAATTACAGTAGAAGTAAACTACCGAAGAAAACAGAGAATGTATTGTTAGAAGGGCTGTTAACCCATGTCGCTTGGAAAACTAAGCTTCTGGGTGGTTCACCCTCCTTCCTATGATAAACGCGGACGAATTGGTGGTCCGGACACCGGTAGAACTTTATTATTTATAAAAGAACTATATATAACCCAGGCTTTACCAAGGAGAAGTGGTTCGGCATAGATTCCAAACATATTAACAAAAGCATGAAGTAGAAAGTTCAGAGAAAAGCGATAGCAAAATAAAGAGAAAATTATCTGCCTGAAAACCATGAAACTCTCATAGGTATAGAAGTACTGAACACATAATAGGTAAAGGAGAAAACATAACCCGTAAACTGTGACAGGACTGTCATCAAGAAGACTGTGAAAAACAAGAAACTAAGAGTCTTATAGTACACCATATACATTCATAAATTAGTTGCAACAGAAATACGCTTTAACATAATTATCTTCTTATAGATACTAGAAAACAGAGAAGACCATAGAGAACTCCATATGTTTGCAAATTATCCATTTAATTAAACCACATAGCAGGAGAGGGACCAGTTTAACCCGAACCAACGAGGTTTTTCTTTACAACCAAATGAAGAAAAAAAGAAGAGAGCACGGGTGACAAACCCGACCTGTCGATTAACTGTACAAAATTATACATAGCATATCTTAAAGAGTAGTAATCCAAAAATGAAACCCTCCTAGAACGGCAGAGCCAGCAGGTCTTTATGTGATCCAAGCGTGGCTTAAGCTTCAATCTAGCATTGCATTATTGACAACATTCGACGGCGGAAACAGGGTTGTAGGTTCGAAACCTGACCAAACGACAACAACAATTTTCAGGAACTGAGGCAAATCAGACGGAAATAAAACTTAAGGTTCAACCCCGTCAGCTCGATAGGTACCTATAATTAGATGCCGGGGTTAGGATTCACTCCTTGCAGACGAAACCCTGGTAAATAGCCAATGAGTTCTGTAAGAGGTAGAAGCGAAGTGGTCGATACCTGTCAGCGGAATGAAACAATTGCTAATAATAGCAAACCTTGAAATAATGAACTAGGAATGTAAACTCTATATTCATTAAAGCTTATGGAAAACAAACAGTGACTACCCAAAGTAGAAATTACATGTGGAAAATCAAGAAGAGGCGAAATCCATGGTAGAGCAGAGACTTTCTCTGCAGAGTTCAGTAGGGTGCCGCAAAAAAGAACGAAAACCATAAGTAAACCCCATTTGAGGTAGCTTCCAAAGGAAAAAAAATAATAATAACTACTGAAAGTTTAACAAACTCCCAAACGACTGGAAGTGGAAGAATGAACTTCTGCATAAACACCAAAGAAATATTCTGAGGGGGGAAAGGGCGAATACCTGTTGCAGGGTGAAAGCTGCCTGAAGGTCGCCATTCCTCCTAACGCATGGGGTAAAAAGTAGAAAACATTTCCTAACCCTGAAACTAGCAGAAAATCGCCTCCAGAACCTACGACTGGAGCGCAACAATGAGGTATGGCTTCAGTTATGTTTTCGAGGTCATTATCAAACCCTAGTGTTTGATCACCGTGGGATCAAGAGCTGATCGACGGTGAAATGAGTGCCAGCTGTAAGGCATGGAACAGAGTCGAATTTTCCAGGAAATCATTCCTCATTGAATCAACAATAAAAGACCTTACGAGTTGAGATCACAAGTACGCAGTGAATCATGGGTTTCATTAAAGGTAGATGTCGTGGCCAACACAAAATAGACGCAAGTACATAATGGTAAATCCAAAAGTAAATGATGAGAGATAGATTCAAGTCGAATCATAGCATCAGTCAATTTTTCACTGTAAACAAACATTAACCCAACAGATATATAGTACCATGGGACGTGAGCAATGTATTGAACCAGCCATAAGTGTTTATAGTTCAATAAATAAATGATGTCATCACTTATAATGTAAGGAAGGTAAACGACGAAGTGGAAATTTTTTTTATGTAGCAATTTTTTTTAACTGTATGACTGTTACAAGTGGTATCAGAGCCAGGTTACAACGCTGGGACCCTATTGGGTCAACTGACGTTAAAATTGTATGTTATTCATGCACATTCAGATAATTATATGGAAAGACAAACGAGACGGACACCTTCACAACCGCCACCGCGAAATGTTGGAGAGACTCAACCTCCACCAGAGGGAAACCCCGAAATGTGGGTTGAACTGGGGATAGAGCAGCATCAGCAGTCTAACAGACTGATTGAAGAACAGCAACATCAGACTCACATTTTATTAAACACAGTACAATAGTTGCGGGAAGAAATGGAGAGAGTACGAAGGGAAAATGCAAGAATGATGCAGGATCAAGAGAGGATCTTAAAAAGCCTCTCAGATAAGCAAAATCAGAGGATTGAAAAGCCCAGTGTTGACAGAGAGTTCTAGGAAGGGAACGAACAGCAAACAGATGAACAAGATGCAGGCCGAAAAGAAAGAAGTATGTCACAGCGAAGCAATCCAAATAGAAATTTTAATGAGGCCGAATCTGAGAATGAAACCGAACGGAAGGAAAACAAAAAGCAGAAGGTGGACTTGCACGGAGAATTCAGAAAGATAAAGCCACCTACGTTCGATGGAGAAAAATAGGAAGTAGAAGAGGCATGGTTGATTAATATGAACAAGTACTTTCAGGTGTATGATTATGACAGTGGTCTTAAGGCACGGTTAGCCATTTACCAGTTAAAGGATAAAGCCACCTTATGGTGGGAAGAAGTGAAGAATGTGTGGGGAATAGAGGATCAGGATGTGACATGGGATAAGTTTCAATAGTACTTAAAAGACAAGTACTTGACTGAGCATTTTTATGATGAAAAGGCTCGAGAATTCCATGATTTGAGACTAGGACAATTGACCATGGATGAGTTTATCACTAAGTTTACATCGTTACTGCACTATGTACCGTACTTAAGAGATGAGAAAGCCAAGGTCCAAATATTTCTGATCAGTTTACCCACCCATATGAAGGAGCGTATCGAGTTTGTAAATCCTAAGACAATGGATGAGGCCATTAGAAAGGCGAGGTTGTGTTATCAGCAAGCCAAAACCAAAGTAGACCAAGGAAAAGGGTGCCAATCAAGGAAAGAAAATAGAAACAATGCTGGTTCCAAAAGAGGCAAAACCAGTATTTCAGAAGCACAACCAGGAACTCAGTTAATAAGCAGTTCGGTAGGAACCATCAGAGGATAAGATGGCCTGGGGAAGACAAAACTGTTGAAGCTTCTAGTAAACCTAAGCAACCTCAAAATCAGAGGCCACCTCTGTAGTGTTGGGGCTGTGGAGCAGCGCACTACTATCGAGATTTCCCACAGCGGGGTAAAACCGAAGCAGCAACCAATTTACAGGAGGCCTCTACTGTGGGAGATGTTGCCCGAAGCATACCCAGAATTAACGCAGTGTTGGAGGACTGGAAAGCTGATTTCCAACCTACCATGATAGAGCTGGAAGGTAAATTGTTATCCCAAACTGTTTCTGTTTTGGTAGATCCGAGAGCAAGTCTAAGTTATATAAGTCCTAAATTAGTAGAAATCTGTAAATTTCCAAGTCAAAAATTTAAAAATACCTAGTTGGTTCAGTTAGCTACAGGAGCTAAAAGAAGAATTAGTGCCAAAATACCATATTGTGCACTGCAAATCGGCGGACAACAATTAATGGTAGATTTAAATATTATGCCCTTGGGATCCTATGATGTGTTACTGGGTATGGATTGGTTGGAGAAGCATTGGACTCTCATAGATTGCAAGGAAAAGATAGTTTATTACAGGGATCAGAATGGTAATCGCCAAGAAATTCAAGGCATAAAGAAGCCTATACATCTGCGCCCAATTACAGCTTCCCAAATGGGAAAATGTATAATAAAGGGATGCCAAATGTACGCTATACAAGTTGGACTATCTGAGTCTAAGGATAAAGCTGCCATGTTAGAAAATATACCTGTAGTACAGGAATTCAAGGATATATTCCCTGAAGAAATACCAGGATTACCGCCTAGAAGAGATGTTGATTTTACAATAGAACTGCTACCAGGAGCCTCACCAATTTCACGGACTCCCTATCATATGAATGTGCCAGAATTGACTGAGTTAAAAATGCAGCTTCAGGAATTATTAGATAAGGGGTATATACGACCCAGTGTGTCACCCTGGGGAGCACCTGTACTATTTGTTAAAAAGAAGGATGGAACCATGCGCATGTGCATGGATTACCGACAGTTAAATAAGCTGATTGTTAAGAACCAGTATCCCTTACCCCGTATTGATGATCTGTTTGACCAAGTAAGGGGAGCTACTATTTTCTCAAAGATTGATTTGCGGTCCGGTTATCAGCAGATCAGAATTAAGGATGAAGATATATACAAGACTGCCTTTCGCACAAGGTATGGCCACTATGAATTCGTGGTATTACCTTTTGGGTTAACTAATGCACCAGCCACTTTTATGAGACTGATGCATAGTATTTTCCACCCTTATTTGGAGAACTTTGTGTTGATCTTCATTGATGACATACTGGTTTATTCTAAGAATGCAGAAGAACACAAGGAACATTTGTGAATGGTACTGGAGATGCTAAGGAAGCACCAGCTGTATGCGAAATTCAGTAAATGTGACTTCTTCAAAGAAGAAATACAGTATCTTGGACATGTAATATCTGAAAAAGGTATAGCAGTAGACCCAGAAAAAATCAAAACTATTATGCAATGGAAGGTGCCACAAAATGTGGCAGATATACGATCTTTTATGGGCCTTGCTGGCTATTACCGACGATTTATAAAAGGATTCTCAAAAATATCTTTCCCTATTACCTCCTTGCAAAGGAAAGGGAAAATTTTTAAATGGACAAAACAATGTCAGGATAGTTTTGAAAGGTTGAAGCAGTTATTGACATCAGCACCTGTGTTAAGTGTAGTAGATCCGAATAAGGAATTCGAGGTTTGTACGGATGCATGCAAGGAAGGTGTTGGGGCAGTTTTATCACAAGAAGGGAAGGTCATCGCATATGAATCCCGTAAGCTAAAATATCATGAGAAATGATATTCAGCTTATGATTTAGAGCTGACCGTAGTTGTGCACGCCCTCCGGGTATGGAGACATTATTTACTCGGGAAGAGATTTTTGTTGAATACTGATCATAGTAGTTTAACCAGTTATTTTAAACAAGCCAACTTAAACTCCCAACAAGCAAGGTGGAATGCCTTCTTGAGCGATTTTGACATCAATTTACAGCATGTAAAAGGAAAAGAGAACAAGGTTGCAGATGCATTGAGAAGAAAACTGCATAGCATTTATGAGTTATATGTTAACCAAGTTGAAACCAGAATTCTCGATCAAATCAGAAAAGAAACAGACAAGGATCCTGAATATAAATACTTGTGGCAGCAAACCCAAGAACCTGAAGGACAAGGTGGACAAGGGGATTATGAGATTTACCAGGACGGATTGCTGATTTTCAAGAAGAGGATAGTCATTTCAAACAGAGTGGAATTAAAAAATATGATACTGGATGAATATCATAGAAGCAATTATGCAGGGCACCCAGGATATCAAAAGATGCTGAAAGCTATCAGAAAGGATTATTGTTGGCCAGGCATGAGGAAGGATATAGAAAGCTATTTAAGCATGTGTTTAGAGTGCCAGTAAGTGAAAGTAGAACATCAGCATCCAGCTAGATTAATGCAGCCTATACCTATTCCCGAATGGAAATGGGAGGTGATCTCATTGGACTTTATCACCGTATTACCAAAATCAAAACGAGGTAATGATTCCATAATGGTAGTTTTATATCGACTAAGTAAGTTGGCACATTTCATACCTGTCCAATCCACCTATAAGACAATGTAGATAGCAGATTTATTTATGCGTGAGATCTTCAGACTGCATGGCATTCCTAAGACCGTTATCTCGGATAGAGATGTAAAATTCACATAAGCTTTTTGGAGGGCACTTTTTACGGGATTAGGAACTCAAGTACATTTTAGTACTACATACCACCCACAAATAGAAAGACAAACCGAGTGAGTGAATCAAGTACTGGAAGACATGCTGAGAATGTATGTCATGCAGCAACCAGTTAAATGAGAGGAGTATCTACACTTGATAGAGTTTGCCTATAACAATGGTTACCAAGAATCGCTGAAGATGAGCCCATTTGAGGTGCTATATGGGCGGCAGTGCAGAACTCCCATTAATTGGAGTAGTCTCGAGACTAAACTCATGTTGGGACCAGACATGCTAGCGGAAATGTAAGCAGAAGTGAAGAAAATTAGACAGAATTTGAAAGTTGCACAAGACAGGCAGAAAGTGTACGTAGATAAAAAAAGGTCATACCGTGAATATGAAGTTGGAGATCACGTGTATGTAAGAATTAAACCAAAGAAGAGTACATTAAGATGGGCATCTTGTGCAAAGTTAGCGCCCCGGTTTTGTGGTCCTTTCCAGATACTGGAAAGAGTAGGATCAGTAGTGTATCGCTTAGCTCTCCCTAGCCATATCCGGGTGCATAATGTCTTCCATGTATCATTATTAAAACGATACATTCATGATCCAAGACATATAATCCATTGGCAGAATATTTAGGTAGTGGGTGAGCATAATGGTTAAAATAATAAGCATGATGTTAAAGACTTATATAATTAACATAAGTCTTTTGTGTGCAGGTAGAACCGGACGGAGAATTTCTGGTTAAGCCTCACAGTATAATCGACCGGAGGGAAATCATGCTCAGAAAACGAGCCATCGCCCAGCTTAAAGTGCAATGGAGGCACTTTGGACCAGAGGAGGCCACCTGGGAAGACGAGATTTTTGTCCGGGAATCCTATCCTGAGCTTTTTGCTGAATTAAAGTAAGAACACCAGGGACGGTGTTCACTTCCAGAGGGGGAAAACTGTAACCGCTATCTTAGCTACTGACAAATGGTTAGACTTTTATTAATTAAGGATTAATTATGACTGTTGTTTTATTTCAATTAGAATATTTGAACAAAATCGAATTTTGATATTGAATAAAATATTTTCTTGTGAAATTTATTTTCATGAGTAAAAGTTGATGGTAAAAGTAAATCAAGATCTGGAGTCAATTGAACAAAAAAATAGTTTCCACAGTTACCCAAAGAAACTCTGGAATAAATAGGGAATTCCAAGGAGAGTTAGGGTTCTGTGTAGGAAAAGGAATTCTGTCATTCTGAAAAGAAATATTTCAGAATAGATTGTCCTCTGGAGTTGGAGAATTGGACTGGACTGTCTCGAGTTCTCCTCCAGAATTTACTGTTTCCCTGGAGTTGGAGAAATTGGACCGGATTGTCCCGAGTTTCTCCTCCAGAACTCTGTGTTCGACAAAGGCCCAGACTTGAAGCTCGGGGGGAATTGTGGGACGTAATTGCCCCAATTCGCAGAAGGGAGGCAATACATACCATCAATCAGTTTTGGACTTCAGATGAGTAAGATGCAGTTAGTGTTTTTTTTCTTCTTTTCGTTAAAAGTATTAAGGTAGAAAAAAGGTTATTACTGCTATAATCAAGGTTGCCTGTGCTAAGTAGATTTTTTCTGTGAGAAAAGTATAAATGCAGTAGTATCTATTGTTTTTTTTTTGTTCTGGTGATTTATTAAAAGAAGCAGCTAGTTAATCCTGCTCTACACCAATAAAACTGTAACAGTATTGAAACACTAGATTCATCGTGCCAGCAGTGTATGGATGTTATTATAAAGAAAAGGAAAGAAACTGATTGGATATTGCTTAGACAAATTTTTAACCATGTAGTGCAATTATTTCTTGATCAAATTATAGTAGAAGTAAACTACCGAAGAAAACAGAGAATGTATTGTTAGAAGGGCTGTTAACCCATATCGCTTGGAAAACCAAGCTTCTGGGTGGTTCGCCCTCCTTCCTATGATAAACGCGGACGAATTGGTGGTCCGGAAAATGGTAGCACTTTCTTATTTATAAAAGAACTATATATAACCCAGGCTTTACCAAGGAGCAGTGGTCCGGCATAGATTCCAAACATATTAACGAAAGCATGAAGCAGAAAGTTCAGAGAAAAGAAATAGAAACTAAAAGAGAAAATTATCCGCCTGAAAACCATGAAACCCTCATAGGTATAGAAGTACTGAACACATAATAGGTAAAGGAGAAAACATAATACGTAAATCGTGACAGAACTGTCATCAAGAAGACTGCAAAAACCAAGCAACTAAGAGTCTTATAGTACACCATATACATTCATAAATTAGTTGCAACAGAAATACACTTTAACATAATTCTCTTCTTATAGATACTAGAAAACATAGAAGACAGTAGAGAACTCCATATGTTTTCAAATTATCCAGTTAATTAAACCACATAGCAGGACAGGGACCAGTTTAACCCGAACCGATGAGGTTTTTCTTTACAGCCGAATGAAGAAAAAAAGAAGAGAGCACGGGTGACAAACCCGACCTGTCGATTAACTGTACAAAATTATACATAGCATATCTTAAAGAGTAGTAATCCAAAAATGAAACCCTCCTAGAACGACAGAGCCAGCAGGTCTTTATGTGATCCAAGCGTGGCTTAAGCTTCAATCTAGCATTGCATTATTGACAACATTCGACGGCGGAAACAGGGCTGTAGGTTCGAAACCTGACCAAACGACAACAACAATTTTCAGGAACTGAGGCAAATCAGACGGAAATAAAACTTAAGGTTCAACCCCGTCAGCTCGATAGGTACCTATAATTAGATGCCGGGGTTAGGATTCACTCCTTGCAGACGAAACCCTGGTAAATAGCCAATGAGTTCTGTAAGAGGTAGAAGCGAAGTGGTCGATACCTGTCAGCGGAATGAAACAATTGCTAATAATAGCAAACCTTGAAATAATGAACTAGGAATGTAAACTCTATATTCATTAAAGCTTATGGAAAACAAACAGTGACTACCCAAAGTAGAAATTACATGTGGAAAATCAAGAAGAGGCGAAATCCATGGTAGAGCAGAGACTTTCTCTGCAGAGTTCAGTAGGGTGCCGCAAAAAAGAACGAAAACCATAAGTAAACCCCATTTGAGGTAGCTTCCAAAGGAAAAAAAATAATAATAACTACTGAAAGTTTAACAAACTCCCAAACGACTGGAAGTGGAAGAATGAACTTCTGCATAAACACCAAAGAAATATTCTGAGGGGGGAAAGGGCGAATACCTGTTGCAGGGTGAAAGCTGCCTGAAGGTCGCCATTCCTCCTAACGCATGGGGTAAAAAGTAGAAAACATTTCCTAACCCTGAAACTAGCAGAAAATCGCCTCCAGAACCTACGACTGGAGCGCAACAATGAGGTATGGATTCAGTTATGTTTTCGAGGTCATTATCAAACCCTAGTGTTTGATCACCGTGGGATCAAGAGCTGATCGACGGTGAAATGAGTGCCAGGTGTAAGGCATGGAACGAAGTTGAATTTGCCAGGAAATCATTCCTCATTGAATCAGCAATAAAAGACCTTACGAGTTGAGATCACAAGTACGCAGCGAATCATGGGTTTCATTAAAGGTAGATGTCGTGGCCAACACAAAATAGATGCAAGTACATAATGGTAAACCCGAAAGTAAATGATGAGAGATAGATTCAAGTCGAATCATAGCATCAGTCAATTTTTCACTGTAAACAAACATTAACCCAATAGATATATAGTACCATGGGACATGAGCAACGTATTGAACCAGCCATAAGTGTTTATAGTTCAATAAATAAATGATGTCATCACTTATAATGCAAGGAAGGTAAACGGGGAAGTGGAAATTTTTTTTATGTAGCAATTTTTTTTAACTGTATGACTGTTACATATATTAAATTGGTTTATTGTGGATACGATTCTCTTCAAATTTGATATAAGATATAGTTATTAACTCTTTTATATTATTATTAAATGATATATTTGTTATTTATTTAAAGAATATATTTATATGTTTTAATAATAATTATTTTTAGAAAATAATTAAATAACAATTAATTTTTTCACAATTGCAAAATAATCATTATATATAAAAGTTTCAAATTTTTATATTTTTATATATAAAAATAATAATTTAAATTAATTTAAATAGAAGTTAGTAATCAATTTAAAATCCCATATATCTTTCCAAAATTGATTATTATTCAAATATTTTATAAAAAAATAAAAATTAAATCCATTTTTTTTCTTGTAAAAAGATTATTTAAAATAAATTAAATTTATAATAATATAAATATAGTTTATTTTTTAAATAATTTTATTTTTAGCTCAATAAATATCTTTATATTTTAAAAAATCTCTATTTAAAATTATCTAAATTTAAAAAAAATTATCGACGAAAATATACATTTGTTAATCTGAAATGCGTTGGCAACCTTATTGGAAAACATTTTGAAAAACCTTAACGCATCTGTTGGGAAAACACGACATTCGTACACATAATATCGCGAGCTAAAAGCGTGGAAGATTACAGTTCGTAGACTTTCCTGTCCCATTACTGCACAATGATCGGGAAAGAGAGTCATGGAAGATATGTCGGCCGGTCACTTGTAGTAAGACGTCAAAGGAAACATATGTAGCAAACGAAGCCTATTGTGTTATCTATCCTTTAAATCGTCTTAGGTGTCCTTCAATACTCTTTCCTTTTATTATATAAAAGAACAAAATTATTCCACCATTCTCAAGCTTTCTATATGGTTGATAGAACATGATTGAGTTATTAAAATAGAATTCATAATTATCTATTCCTCAATATATTCATAATTATTCATCTTTCCAAATACTTACATAAGGAGAAAATTCAATTAGTATTGGGGGCCATATATTTTGTAATTAAAGTGTGTTTATTATGTTTCCACAACTTTTTATTTCCTCATATATGAGAAACATTTTAAACTGCCTTAATATGATAAGGGTAGTTATAAAAGGTATGAAAATGTGTAATAATATTTTTTATTATTATAAAAAGTAAGTTTATTATATGTGTAACTCTTTTAGGATCATTCTAAGTTATGTATAGATAATGTGATATTAAGGCTTTGCAACTGTTTGACTATATTCTGAACATTTAATTATGTCAACAATATTCTTTTAAGAATTTCCATGTTCAATTTTCAATTCTTAATCATATTTCACCATTGTGTAGTGAAATAGTTAACAATAATATTATAATCAAAGTTTAAATAAATTATAGGTGTGTTCTAGAAAAGTGTGTCAATCTTTTTACACATGTGAATTAAAGATGATGCTTAGTATGCAAAGCTTAGTCAATCTTGAAATGTTCAACAAGTTCTTAAAATAGAAGATCATCAATGGCTCTTTCTTTATTATGGGATGATCAGCAAAAAAAATAAGGAAATATGATGATCATCATCATCATGATTAACGTCCACTAAGACCAATGTGGTCTATCAGAACTCAAGAAAAAAAAGTCTAATTGTGATTTCTTTAAAGTATTATTTCTATGACCAAGGAGAAGGGGAATAAGCGCTCTAAGATCGCTATAGTGGGATTGGCTTAGTAAGTCAAGAATATTAGAGGTGTGTTTGATGATAAGAAATTGAGAGCGGATGTGGGAAGGAGTCGGGAAGTCTAAAAGGAAGTGATTTTCATCTTCCACCTTCTTATTATCACAAATCTGATAGATTCTATCATCCTAGGGAGTCTTGGGAGTAGACCACCACCTGGTCTCACTTTGAATCTCATGAGAATTAATCCTTAAATTAGCGATGTTCATTCTGTTCTTAGTGTTGGTAAGCATAGAGAGATATTTCTGGTTATCAAGGGTGGAGTTGATCACCTCCTTATAGTATATTAACTTCCTTTTACCCTCTAGCTCCTTACCGTCCCACATCTTGTCCTTAAAGTTACAGGTAATAGTATGTTTGATACTACCCTTGATTCCCTTGATGATCTCCTCCTTAATCCCCCAAATGTTGATCCAAGACTGGACATCCTTATGTGACCCATGCTTGAGGCATTGGTGGGGGTTTTGACTAAAGTTAGAAGTAATTTTTGGGATCCTCTTGGATTTCTTGTTGTAACGCTTCTTCTTATACATAAGATATATAAACATAGCCATACTTTCAATGGGGGATAGGCCTGCTTCGATCAAGAGGATAGGATAGGGAGTATTTCCCTTGTTCTTGACATTATAGGCTATGAATTTCTTTTCAATCATCTCAATATTTATCCATGACTCTCTAGATATACTGCAACCCCAAACTTCACATCTGTAGAAGACAATAGGGGTGACAAGAGTCTTAAAGAGGAACCTTTTTTTACTCCAAATGTAAAGATCGACTTACTTAAAATTGTTTTCCAGCTCATAATAAGCTTTCCAACCTTCAATGATTATTTCTTCGAAGTTATAATAATAGTTGAGCTCATGAGTAAAGTCAATACCCAAATATTCATAAGACGAAACATGCTCTAGAAAATGGTTATCATAGACAAAACTAACATGGCTGATATTTTTGGATTGAATGATCATGACTTTATTCTTGTTGATATTCATTATCATGCTCATCTTGGAGTAGTATATATCAAAAGTCTTAAGGTTCTTGTGTAGGTCATCATGGATTTTTCAAGAATAACGATATCATCAATGTAAAGGAGAAGATTAATGATTACACCAGTGATCTCGGTGCCCTTGCAAACCGTAGTTTACAAACACTGCTCTAGGTTATCGATGTAAATAATGAAAATAGTAGGGGATATGGGACACCCTTGCTTAATCCTGATATTTCATTTAATATATTTATACCACCCTTTGTTAGTCTTAATCTTGGAAATGACGGTGTCGTTGAGGCAGGTTACATCAATCCTAAGTTCAAGAGGAACCATGGTCTCTTAAAGCCTCTCCCAGAGCTTGTCTCAAGGGATAGTATTGAAAACTTTTATAAAGTCTACAAAACAAAAAAAGAGATCAATTTTACTATTGCAACATTCCTCTGCAATGATCCTAAGAGTGACAAGATGGTCGATATTTGAGTGTTTTATCTTAAAACAAGCTTTCCCTTTAGCCCTTTTAACCCAGTTCTCAAGCTAAATGCTAAGCTTCTTTTCTAAAATGATCCCATATATCTTGGCTAGGATGTGGCTAATCATAATGGTCATGTACTTAGAGGGAACGTTTTTGTCCCCATTTTTAAAGATAGGCACAATAAGTTTTTGCATCCAAAGCTTAGGGAAGCCATGTTTTACATCCAAATTGAGAAGCTTGTGGAGACGAGGAGTGAGGATAGATCATATAATGATCTCAACTTGGTATCTTTAAATATATTTAGCTTTCCCATTAGCGAGCTTATTAATCCTACACTTAATGTCTTCCTGAGAAAATATATCTTCCTTATTAGGAGTGTTTAAGATGGTTCCCACGGTGTCTCAAGAGTCATACAACTTCTTAAGATAGTAAACCCAATTTTCTAAGGGGATAGAATGATTGTATTTAGTTTTACGAACAAGCAGATTATGCCAAAAAAAATTGGGTGCAACTTTAGAAAGGTGGAGAATATGCTCTTGTCTCTTATTAATATATGACCTCTTCTTCCTCTTGATGAGAGATTTGTATATACTTATATTATGGAGATTAAAGATTTCATTAGGGGCATCTATGATCACTTTCCTGTAAATTTTACAGTCTTTTTCATACCAAGGATTGAAAGTTCTATTATTTTTCATATATGATGTCTCATTAGAGAACTTACTAATGGTAGTGGAAAGGGTAGAAGTAAAATGATAATAGATTTGATAAATGCTATTACTATATATCATGGAGCCTAAGTTTCTTTATAAATTAATTTAAGAAAAGGTAGACCTTACCTCTATCGAAGAAAATTTATATTTTTCTTTCACTGGTCTCATGAATGTCCCTGGTATGCACAAGAAGACTAAGGGATAAAGGCAAGGTCTGTGGTCAAATTCAAGATCATACATGTTAAGTAGCTCGAATTTTGCAATATGATTCAGGACATGGGTGTCCAAAATGGCATAATTTCCTGATCCGGATTTATGCAGGAATGAAACAGAATATACATATAACCATAAATATAAAAATTTATTGCAAATAACACTTCATTTCATTAATATCAAATAACTAAAAGCTGCTTACAGGCAAAATGGAAATAAACTAGCTAGGGCATTGGTAGCTTATCTCTGAGAAGAGATTTGGTGGCTATAGGCCTCTGAAATCTGTGTTACAAAGAGGCTCGAGGGCCTATTTATTATTTAGAAATAATGGAAAACACTAAACATGCAAAAACCTAACCCTAGGAGATGAAGCGCCAAAAATATGGGCCCCGTTTTGGTAAATTGGTGTTTCAACTTCTCGGGGACGTAAATTTGGCATACGATCTCTGCTTGACACACACCATACCTCATCAGAAATATATATCCGTGGAATACAACTTTTGATGTGAGAAACATTGGCCCATGGACCCATATTTCTCCCAGGTTTCCCAAAAAGCTTTGTTTAGGGTCTCAAAACAACCCCGGAAGTTTAGGACCCGAAAAACTGTTAAAAATAGTAAGTTGTGCTGAAATTGAAAAAGATGAAAGAACCAATGGTGGGCGTTCAAATGGAATAGGTGGGTGCTCACCAATATCCACCTGGATCATTAGGGCCTCAAAAGGGCTCCAAAAGTTCATGACGTGAAATACTGCTAAAAATAGTAAGTTGTGTTCGAACTGAAAAACTGAAATAATTGATGTTGCAGATCAAAATGGAATGAGTGGGTGGCCACTAATATATACCTAGATCATTACTCAATCCTTAGGAAGAAATAGTCCCCATTGCATTAATTTCCTCCATCAGAGACAAATTTTGGTGAACTTGGTATTATATTTGTCCAGGATGTCATGGACCTACTGGTGGACGTGTTGTATGCGTTCAATAAATTTGGTCGCCTCAAACAATACCTATGTGGATTATTTCTGTTTATTTGTGTGAGGTATGGCAACATCAGGCGACGGTGCACCGTGGGTCATATCAATGGAGTGCTTTCCCTGACAATGTAGAGGAACCTCTATGGTGAGGAGAAAATGTCCTCACATTCCTCCATGAATTTTTCCATTTGTTGCAGTCGTGCAGGGGAGACCTGTTTCGAGGCTGTGGCCACAACATTCTTCTTTCGCTGTGAGCAAGTTATAAGGAAAATAATTTTTATGTTTTGAGAAACAATCTTACTATGTTGTTTTGCAATAGTCGAGGAGACAACAGGAGGTAGTACTACCTCTGGTATCTTGCACAATTTATTTCCAAAAGTAATAACAACAGAATGAGGCCTAGACTCATACACATCATGCTGCCTCCACAAGTATGGTTGGACCAATAATACATTAGCTACATTAAGAGGATCAACATCACACAATACCTCATCCATGAATGGCAGACTTAGAGATCTCTCCCTGGGTGAAGCCACCGGATGGTATATGATAGCGGATCTTATATGATTAGTAGGCTGAGCCACTTCACGACCTTTGCTGAAGTGAGATTCTTTTGGCTTCTGCTATCAACAAGAAATTGCAATGGAGAACCCTTCACCCACATCTCCGAATGGAAGAGGCGCTCTCCCTCTTGTGGATCCTCAGGATCCTCCCTTTGGAGCTTGTTGGTGGAAAAAATTACATTGGGGTCCACATCAATGATATTCTTCCCTTTTTTATCTCCCTTTTCTGGTTCTAGCTCAGTATCATAACATGCATCTAATTCAGGTGCCTTCAGTTCGGCCACCAGTGACTGTTTGGCCCAACACTCGTTTGTGTTGTGAGTGGGGCTATTATGAAATTCACATCACTTCCTCGTGTCCTTATTTTGATTTTTGGTGGTGTTATGAGTCTCCTCGCTTTGGCTCTGCCCCTTTTTCTGTGTTTTGGGGGCACCTTTCCCTGGATTAGGATTCACAGATCCAAAGTCTTGCTTCTTCTACTTAAATTTTTTCTCAACCTTGGCAGCATAGAAATATTCCGTGCTAGGCGCAGTAATGTTGAGGAACCCCATTTCCTCCTGAATGTGTCTATGCAGACAGTTGCAGTACTTGAGCACCAAAGGTCTCTCTTAATCTCTAATACCCAACTTTGTGTGTAGGGTATGGAATAATTTCACTAGTTCATGCAGATCTTGATCCCTTTGCTACCATAGCGTGGTCCATTAGATGTACTTTTCTTCATACCTCCCCACGGGATGCGTCCGAGAACAAAGAGGGTTCCCCCTCGTCCTTTTGCCCATAGTAGGTTTCTCACTAGTCTTTGACATGGGGGGCGGCTTTGAGGAGTGCAAAAATAATCTTTTCTCGATCGAAGAAATCATGGAAAGAGAAATACCCTTCTAGAAAATTCAACCATATATCTACGACGTCTACATCTACCTGGCCTTCAAATACAGGAATGTCAAATTTTACCTATACCTTGAAGGGAGTGGCACCTCCAGAGTGGTTATTAGATGTAGATGCGTCATAGGTGGACAATCATTGAATGATCTGAGGAAAGTTATCCACCATCGCGTTCCTTTCTTTCTCGAGGGCCTCCTTGAGCAATATTTTTATAGGATCTCCTACTCCCTCTTTTTTCTTTTCTTTTTCCATGGTTGGTCGTCGAGGTTTGTGAGGCTAATCTTGCAAGGGTTTAACTAGATTGACCAATAACTCCTTATACCCTGACCTCATTGGGGACATGCAAAGAAAAACAAATAAAGAGTAGACCACTCTGATACCACTAATCCGGATTTATGCAGGAATGCAACATAATACTCATATAACCATAAATATAAAAATTAAGTAGAAATAACACTTTATTTCATTAATGTCAAAGAACTAAATTTGCTTACAGACATAATGGAATTAAACTAGCTAAGGCGCTGGTAACTTATCTCTGAGAAGAGATGTGGTGGCTACAGGCCTCTGAACTATGTGTTACAATGAGGCTCAAAGGCCTATTTATTATTTAGAAATAATGGAAAACATTAAAGATCCAAAAACCTAACCCTAGGAGATGAAGCGCCAAAACTATGGGCCTCGTTAGGGTAAATTGTTGTTTCAAATTCCCGGGGATGTAACTTTGGCATACGATCTCCGTTTGACATGCACTATACCCCGTTAGAAATATATATCCAAGGGATACAAATTTTTTTGTAATAAACATGGTTCCATGAATTCATGTTTCTCCCGATTTTCCCAAAAAACGTCGTTTAGGGCCTAAAAATGGCTCTGGAATTTCAGGACCCAAAAAGATGCTAAAAATAGTAAGTTGTGTTGAAACTAAAAAATTGAAAGAACCGATGTTGGGTGTTCAAATGGAAAAGGTGGGTGGCCACCAATTTCCACCTAGATCATTAGGGCTTCAAAACAGCTTCAGAAGTTCATGTCCTGAAATATTTCTAAAAATAGTAAGTTGTACTAAAACTGAAAAAGTGAAAGAATTGATGGTGCGGGTCCAAATGGAATAGGTGGGTGGCCACCAATACCCACCTGGATCTTCCTCAATGCTGCTACCTATCCCATGGAAACATTTCATCTAACTAGATAGAGGTTTCTTGTTAATACAATTACAAATCATCAAGTCTTGGGAACTACAGAGTTTGAGCAGCTCGATGTCGAATAAATTCTTGACTATGTCTTCAGAGTTTCACTTGAATATATTAGATAAGTTACCATCCTCGTCAAGCCACAAGGTGTTTGGGCTAGAGCTTTTACTTAGCATAATATCTTGGTTAACTTAGTAGTTTGAGATTTAAAGTCCCTAAGCAAAAGGATATTACCGTCATTCCTTAGATTGAAGATGTCATTTTATCTAGGTTATTTTTTTAAAGGATGTAGAGTTGATTGGGGTGAAATAGCATATTGCAAGAAATTTCCTATTGGTTGTAGAATCATATATCTCTATCCAAATGTATTTATTTAATGGGTCAATTTTATGAAACTAGATGTGAGAGGAAACAATGTTCCTAAGATAACACATTATACCATCAAAACCTCTCTTGAATGATTTACTATTCCAAGTTGACCAAAGTTTGAATCTGTCAAGATGAGGGACTGTAGATTTGTCAAATTCCATACAAATGAATATATAACTTACCAATTATAAAAATTATAACCAATTCCAAAGTTCAAAAGTAGTGGTCTCTACACTAAAAAAATATAACAGAAAAATCATATGATCTAGCTTATCATGCATGTCAATAAGTGGGTTCACTCTATTAAAGTGGAGTACCAAGTAAAATAAGTTTTATATCCTAGAAAATCCCAACCATGGTACCAAGATAGTAGTAATACATTGTTCTCAGCCTAGATATGTAACTAGAGTGCGTCACCACCAATAAAGTAACAGCCAATTATTATATCATTAGACCTTAGAACTGGCTAGGTTACCATGGAATTTAATTTAGTACCCCCATGTTAGCTCAAACATTAAAATAATATACATAATCAAATACAACTTCCCACTAAGTGATGTCAATAAATATTTTAATTTTATAATAATAAATCAAATTGGAAATCACATTAAATAAATGTGAATCACCACCCTAAATGACATCAAACACCATAGAAAATAAGCATAATAAATTTCTAACTCATGTATGTCCCCAACAAATATTCATCAATAGGGGACAATTTACAACACCCCCTCTTTGTGTCATACCAATAACGTAATTCCATCATATATATTCACTAGTTTTTGGATGTTGTCATTGATGTCAATAAGATGGCAACCAAGGTGCATTGTTGGGGCTATGCTTTATATGAAGTAGTCTATAGAGAACCCTAGTCCTTGTTGAACCCATTTCGATGCAAACCCTAGTAACTCTTTCTCTACATGAAACCATAGCTATATGTCCCTATCTATATAATGTAAAGCCTTAGTTTGTTGAAGCATGGCCTAATAATGAATAAATGAAGGAGCCCCTTCCATGAAATCCTCCGTGACACATGATGATATATGAAGTGATGGCATAGTATCTAACATTTTTTATTTCCTTTGTCTATGATGGAAAATTTGTCCTAGGTCCATTAAGATGATGAAACCCTTCAAAGCTAGCCTAGATGAAAAACCTTAGCACTCTAGTTCATGTCCCATGATATAATTTCTAGCCTTGTTGTAGAATAGCTATTTATTGAAAAGCCCTAGCTCCCTAGTCTTGTTGAAACCCTAATCCTAATACCATAAGCTCCCTAATAATTACATACTAGCATAAATAAATGAAGTCCTATCCATTACCTTAAAGCCCTATCCACATTCCAAATGTTAATAACCCTAAAATCCTGTCATAAAAATATTTTTTATGAAAAACAAAAATTGGCATTAGACAATGCCTTGAAAAGATGATTACATCAACTTGTAGAGGGCTTAAAACCGTGTCCAATGAACATTAAAATTCCCCCGAACTCCTTGTCATTAAGGAGAAATTAAATGTTTAAATTATATATATATTCCAGCCTATGCAAGCCATATATATATTCCATCCTATGCAAGCCAACTTATGTAGGCTCAACACAACTTTGCAACTGACATGAGCCTTCATCAAATGTTCAAACAAGTATAAATGCCCATCTGAGCTCATCCTTTCTAGCCATACATCTGTGGTCAAACAGAGACACAAATTTTGGATCTGAAGTAGAAGGATGAAGGCTCATAACATTATTTGTTTAATTTTGAAATTCTACTTGGACAAAGCTCACATTTTTTACAAAATTGTAACTATATAAGTCTCAGACCTTGAGAATTGGGAGCTTGGATTTGTGGCAAATAATATTAGAATTGTGACAAATTTGATTATGTGGAAAGTCTTTAAGTAGACTCTGAGTTTAGAACATTGAAACAATTCTTCAGTGAGAATATATTTCCAAGCTTTATTGTGAAGAAGTTTCTTAGTTTTCACAACTAACTTTAAAAAATAGAAACTTTACTAGTTTGAGAAGTAGTCATGGTCCTTTAATGCATAAGTCTTGGTCACCAAGGAGTTGAAACCTCATCCATTTTGAAGTAGAAATATTGGACATTATCAAGCTATGAATTCAGCCTTTTAGTGCAGACACTTAAGTATATCATTTTAGCCTTTCAAAGCATACATATAGGCCTTCTTTTGAAGTATCATTCCTGGCATACCTCGTCCCTAAGGTAGGATTGTTTTTAGCCAAAATAAAATAAAATGAAGAATTAAGACCTGTGGAAAGGTTGTGGAAAACTTTGTATTTCAGAATTTTGAGAAGTAGAGCTATCATAATCTTGAAGCATCATCTATGGAGATAATTTTATGGTTTTTTTATCGTTCTATGAGTAGAAAGAAGAGAGATATTGAAGTGAACTTAAGATAATATTGAAGAAGACGCCTTTAACGTCTTGTATAAGACCTATTGATCACATCCTGGAGCCATCATTGGATGTTTCCTTTGGAAAAATTATTGTTCAGACTTGGGTAGATCCTTAATATGTGTAGTAGACTCTCTTGGAACATATATTGATATTTGTTAAAAAACTTGAATACTTTGGAAGAAGAATTTTGTAGAAAAAAATTTCTATTTGTTTGGTTCGGAGCTATATAATGCTTTGAAAGGTTTGGAAGAGTCCTTGAAGACTACATGAAAACTATACTGGAGTAAAAATTATTGAGGAAATTCATGGAGGAATTCTTAGAGACCTTGATGACTGATTGAATAAATAATGGATTAATCATGGAGAAAATTGTTTCGAAATCATGAAGAGTTGATAAGACACATTTTTTTCTTGATAAAGTTTTCATTGGCGAGCTAAGAGATGGAATTCCTGAAAGGGAACGTGAATATAATTCCAGGGATTATTGAAGAATACATTGGAAGCCTTTAAGAACCATTAAATCCATATTGAATATCTGATGCAGTGGGTTGGAGCACTAGATGATTGGAGTCCTAAAGAAGACCAAGTTGGAGTGTGAAATAATTGAGAGGGTTCGTGCCCTAGAGGATTAGAGTCATTAATAAGACTAAGTTGCTACTTGGAAAAGTACAAGTTAGAGCTTGGTAGATGTTATCACTCATTAGTTTTAGCACTTTCATTGATAGGGTTCTACATGTCATTCGCCTAGGTTCAGGCTATGTCATAAGTCATTTTCATGAAATTTTTGAAATTTTTGCATATGGTGATGTCTACCCCAAGTCTAAAACCCACCTCAGACCATGTCATATTAGTCAAGTCTACCTCATATCATTTAGTTTTCATTCCCATGATTTTAAATAAAAAAATATTCCACTTATTATTTTTACAAAGTTTTGTGGCGAATTATATGGCAAATCAAAAGATTTCACTATGAAACTGCCTAACAGTTTAGTTGCGAATTTGTCAGTAGTTAAATGGTTTTCACTTAAAAACTGGGGTTTTTCCTGCAACTATTGTTAGAGCAGTGTGATGAGTCCAATTATGATGGATAAAGACAAAGGTGAGGTCATATGAGTTAGTTATCATAACTCCCAAGCATGAAAGGTTGTATCTTTTGAAATCATTGTCTCTAATGGTCACATGTGTCATATTTTCACCTCGAATTGTAAATTACCTTTTAAACCTTGCCCCCAATCAAATATTTTTCATTCATCATTAAATTCTTGCATGGAAATCATCTCAGTGTCATCGTTTGAGAGATTGTTCACCACACAAAGCAGGTTGTTGTTCAATTTTGATTCTGTAGGTTTCATTAGCAAGGAGGTAGCAAGAAGTATATAGCATCAATGACATTAAAGAGGAAAACATGAAAGGGTGGTTATTGCATAAGGTATGATCCTATGGTTTTGAAGTTGGTGAATAAATATCACAATGATATGGAAGATTTTGGGAAGGTAGGTTACTTACAGTTCTACCAAAAACTGTAGGGTTTCCATGTCCAGGTATCCAAATAATTTGCAACAAATTTTACAGGGACAACATCAAAAGTTGGAGTTTTGAATCTCACAGTGTCACCATATGTCATCTCCCAAGCTACGGAAATTCCTAGAGCTGGTGAAGAATGGTTCAAAGGCATAAAATTCATAATGCAAGGCTGTGAAGAATTTGTCAAACATGAGCACATAGGAGATGACATGAAAAATGGCATTCCGAGGTTTTATATGAAGGAGAATTACGTAAATTTGATGCTAGTGGTCCAAAAATACTTCACTCGTGAAGGGAGATTCCACATGGTTTATTCTTATCAATTTAGACTCCTTATGCATTTTATTGGTAAGAAAACACTTGACCTAACCTTATTTTTATACAAAATTTTGGGAAAGATGTCAGATAAAGTCTAGGTCAAGGAAGAGGGTAACGAAACATCATTCTTTCACCATGGTCTGATCAAATTTCTAGTGCTGGATGAATTGAAAAGGATAAATAGAGATTGTGCCTCTTTTCCTTTTATGAGTGGATATGAAGTAGATGCAGTGACTCCAAAGAATCTTTCAAAACCTAAAAATACTCCATCTCTAGCTGTAATAAATGAGATTGATGAAGAATGAGGACATATTCCTATAGAACTAATGGACATTGAAGAAGAACCTTTGCAAGAGACTAATATCCCTCATCCAACACCTGCAAAGAAAAAACAGATAATTAGCGAACAAAGCGATAAGAGGGTAACTAGGAGCTAGTCATTTTCCAAAGGAAACCTGGAAGACATCCTATAGGAAATAGATATTGAAGATTCCCCAATAGTGCAGGCAAAAGACATTGAATCAGACAGAAGAAAATTGAAGAAAGGTAAGTCTGTCAAGAAGTTGTATTTTGCAGGAGAGGATGCTGGTTTCATTTTTTAGCCAAGGAAGTCAATGACTAGGTCTTATATTGCAAAGGATGCCATGGAGAGTGAAGGAAAATAAAATTTCAGAGAAGGTAAGCTGATAGAGTTGTACTACTAACTAGATCTTGTCAACACCTATTGCTAAACTGTCCTTTAGTTGCTACACTACAGCTGTGGTTCTATTACGATAGTTGTAGAAGATGTTTTACATTTTATTTTTGGATAACAGCCTAAGGGTGGTTTTGATTGTAATCTATAATTTTCTAGTCATAAATTTATTTGGAGGTGGTTATAACTATATGAGTCCTATTTCGATCAGCATGAGAATCATAATATTCTCGTGACTAATCTATCCCTTGATTTTCAGAGATGTAACCACTATATAGTTCTCGGCCCTAGAGGTCAAAAGGTTAACGGAGAATAGCATTATTTTGGCTCTGTAATTGTTCTCATATTAATACAAATTATCCTGTTATTGTTGTTACATGCGTTATTCAATTTAGTTTTCATTAAGTTCTTCCTCTACCTGCGCCCTGCTAGGGAGGAAGGGCCCTCCTTCTTTGCAGGGATTGCAATGATTAAAGTAGTTGTGTGTATGTATTTGTATTTCATTTTATGTGTCAGTAAAGTGTTGTTGCTGCTATTCAGTTGTGAATATATCTACTTCAATTTCAATACTTTGTATGTTGTTACACATATGATATTAGAGACACCAGCTAGATGTAGTAAACTTTTGTTAAATATGGTCAACACTTAATTGAGAAGGGTTTACTCATAGGAGCATAACCCAATTGTAAATTCTAGGATATTCCAAAACTCTAACAAACATTAGTGGATTCAAACAACTGACGTTTCTCAAGCACATTATAATTTTGGAATATTTTGAAAACCGCAATTAACATAAGAATGGGAAGGCTTACTATGGTCGACACATGGATGACAATGGTTCAATATGGTTGAGTTTGACCACATTTTTCCATATTGACCATGCTTCACCTTGCTTGATGACATTCAACCATGGTTTATTATTGTTTTCTATGGTTTTATATGAAAAAATATGGTTGATAATGGTTCACTTATCTCTAGGTTTTTTTGCATACTATTATTGACTATGATTGACCATGGTTGAAAATGTTTAACCATGATGAACATGTTGCACTTATTGACCATGATTAACTATAGTATGCCATGGTTTCCTATGGTTTATTATGATTGACTATGATTTATCGAGGTGGAACATGGTTGACCATGGTTGACTATGATTGATTAAGTTATAACATTATTGACCATGGTTGAATATGGTTGACAATGGTTGTCCAATTTAACTATAGTTTACTATGATATACTATAGTTGACTGTTGTGACAATCTTAACTATAATTAATCCTATTTGATTATAACTTACTATAGCTAACTAAGGTAGAGCATGCTTGAATATGGTTGACCATGTTTAGCTTCTCAACCTAGTTGAAATTAGTTGGTTATAACCTACCATGATTAACACTAGTTGATTATGGTTGAATATGATCAACGTATGTTTGACATATTGTTGACTATGGTTCAATAAGGTTAGAAATTTTTTATGATGTTTATTATGGTTGACCGTATTTAACCATGGACATCCACATTTGACCATGTTGACCATGTTTGGCCACTTGTCACCTTTGTTGACTATTATTGCCTATGGTTTCCCATTAAAATACACAGTTCATTACGGTTGACAATGATACCCATGTTTCCTTTGTTGATCATGGTTAACGATGGTTAATTATAGTTTACTATGAATAATTGAGGTTCACCATATGTGACCATGGTAGAACATGTTGATCATGATTTCCCATGATTTACCATTGTTGACTATAGTTTACTATGCTTGGATTGCATCACAATGTGAAATTAGTGAGGAGTAATGTTAGATTGTGACATTGGTATATGCTCGTCACATTGCAACAATGGGTTATATTTTTCAATCGAAACATTGGTTGTTGCTTAAAATATTGTGAAATTGAGTAATGTTACTTAGATTTCAATTTTGGGTTATGTCCTTCATATTCCAATGTTTAGTTATGTTTGTTACATTGCAACATTGGGTTCTATTCATCACATTTAAATGTTTGGCTATATGTGTCACATTCTGATTATGGGATACGCTCATTACATATTGATGTCAAGACATGTTCATCACATTAGATTGTTACAATATGTTCATCACTTTATGACATTTTCGATCACATTAAGATGTCTAGATACTATATTAGTCAAACAACCTAGTATACTAATCTAATGTGATTTTTTTCCATAATTGTAATAATCATTAATTGTTATGTTGCATTGCGATGTTCGTCTTGATTGAATTATTTTAAGGGATTATATTCATAATATTGTGACACTACACTACGTTGAGGGTATTGTGATGTTGATTTTTGTTCAACACATCGTAGTGTTTTGTTATGTTCATCATATTGTGAAATTCATTAAGATTCATATTGCATTATGATGTTTCTCAAAGGATTATGCATGAATTTCAAGACATTGTGGTGTTTGTAAAGAGTTATAACACAAATGCCATTGGACAAGGGTTATGTTGGATTGTGATATTCCACAATAATTATTTCACATTGAGAATGCATTTGTAATTTTGTGTGAAATAACCATGTTTCATTTATGGTTACGAGAAATTTTATCATTCATTAAAAATAATAATGCTTGTGAAATTCTTAGGTTTATGTTAATTTTTTCATTTCCCTAAAAATTATATTTTCGTTTTGATTTAAGATGAATGCTTTGTTTAGCATACTTAATTCAAAATTATTTTTAAGAATGGTCACATTATTTTATTAAAATGTGTAATAGAAATTCCACTACAGAGGATTCTCGAGAGTGGGTTCAACCCCTCGACCTTAATATGATTATGAGGCAATTAAATAGGGAGTGTTGCACATCATTTCAAATGTGAATACCTGCATGATGGGAAATGTTAATCCAACATCAGTGAGGGTAAGGGAGATTATAGGTGCACTTACTTGGAGGTTAAGGTGGTCACTCAATATGCACTATTCATAATTATGGAAAACTTCATTGTGGATTCTCTACATGATTACAGATATAACTTCCATGGGGATTACAACTAGTAATTTAAATAAATTATCACTAGTAGTTTTGTAAAGCCTGGAATCTTTGGTTATTCTGTCTCATATTTCAATTCAAACATGTGTTTATCATGGTTACCATGATGTTTTCTAGTTCAAAACATGGAAAATAGAGAAAACAAACCATGCTTAGCTTATATGAACCAATGGTTATATTAATCTCCTCCTTATCTAGGCATTTTAGTGTGTAAGGATTTGACCTCTCAGTGGTAGCTTCTCCATGCATAATGAGAAGACTCTTTTTCATAAGGATATATTTTATTGTTGTTTCTCTTCATAAGGTCTTATTTTGATTTGGTTTTATTGATGGTTAGGTCTCTATTTCCATTTCTAGAATCACAATATCACTCTTTTTCTAGTTCCCTATCTTATCTTTCTGATAATTTCTTTCTAGAAGCATAAGTTATGAGTGCAAATCCTAAAAATCATCTCTCGACACTCTTTATCTTGTCCATTTTACCTCATAATTTTACCTTGTGGGGTTTGTTTGGAATCTGAATGGGATGATTCTTTGGCTTATTAGATGCACCCCTAGTAACTCTCTATCATTTTCCACTCTAGCCAGAATCGTCCCAACCTCTACCACTATGCACAATTGATCATATAATATTTTCCTTATCATATTAACTAGTGATGAGTTCTCTAGTGTAGGCCTTTCTACCACATCATGAACTCCGATTCTTTCCAAATCAGAAGTTGGCTTATCCATCTCATAAAAGAACGTCTTTCTACCTAATCTCATCCTATTTCTAGTCTCCTCTCTTGTCATCATGCCCAATGTCAAGTTGTTTTCATAGCATAGGGGTGGAAAATGTGGTTGGATAACTACCTATTCACTTGCAAATAGTCAAGTACTCCGCCCCCCCCCCCCCCTCATAGCATTGAACCTAAGCTCAAGCCCATATCTCTCTTGCATGTTACCAAGAAATCTGTAATATCCCGTTTTGGGGATATCTCTAAAACACGACAAACTCCAACCAGAGATTGACTGGGAGGGCATTTACCGGATATGTCGCCTCTAAAAGAGGACGAGATCCGGAGGCTACTTGGCCCTTTCCAGACTCTATCTAGGAGTGAAAGATAAACACACTAAGTGGTATAAAACTAGAATGCTCAAAAACAATAATAAACATACAATAGAAAGAGAATACGACAACTACAACAACTCATATAGAGAAGAAATGCTGAGCCATTTTATTAATCTGAGAAATGTAATGGAGTACAATAGGCTAATCTTGTGCAAGGAAAGTGAGAAAACACTCTTAGAGAATACCGGAAATGGCTGCTCTAGGAACTGCATCCTAGCTACTGGAGACTACCATGTAGCTGCTATTGCTGGAATGGATAGAAAACTAGGGGTCGATCCCCTTGCCGGAATAAGCTGAAAATCGGTAAACCTCCTCTCCTTGGCAACCCCGACAAAATCCACAAACCATTACAAGAATGGCCAACCCCCAAAACCACCAGAAATTGCCTTCCCAATGAATTACGCTAGCCTCCAAGGTATAGTGCAGTGGCTGGATAGAAACAGCTAAAATATTGCCACAAACTCCGCCAAAGACCTCCGACGGACAAAGGCTGACCCTCTGCTTGAAATCCCGATGAAATCGCCTGCAGAAACCCCAATTCGAAGGTCCTCCACAATGGACTGCGTCCTCTCTCCTAGTGACAGTGCAGTCTCTATAAGCTCCAGCTCCACAACAAACCCAAATAATGAAACGACTCACAAAATACTAGAAAAAAAAACCTTGCCTGAGCAGGCACTCGAAATCCCCCGGGGCTAAGGGTGAGATCTCTTCACGGAGACACTTGGTGCACTAAATAGTGCTATAGACAGGCTAAATAGACAGCGTGCTCAAGAAGACAAAAGTCTCACTCAAAAATCAACAACTCAAGAATGATCCAAATGAGGAGGCTCCTCCATCTCTTATAGCATTGGTTTCCCTCCAAAACCCAACGTAGCCTCTCTCTCTCCTCCACATCCTCATCCTTATCTGTGCACAAGCTTTCAGAAGCTTCTAGAGTGTACCTAGGCCCCCTCCTCTACATGGTGTTAGGCCCCCCTTGACTCCCCTTAAGTCACAACCTTGTGCTATTAGCTGGATGTCTTATTTTACTTAGGCGAGTTAGACCCTCTTTACTCACTTTTTATTTATTTGCAAACCATAGACGAAAAACTATACAAAATCAAATATTCCAATTAGTTGTCGCTAATTAGGAATATTACAGCCCCCCCCAACAAAATGTTGCTTGTCCTCAAGAAACTGAAGTGATGGATGCTGCAAAATCTTCTCGCTCTCCCAAGTGGCATCCTCATCCGACAAACTCTTCCACCTCACCAAGAATTCCCAGACCATCCTGCTCCGTAACCGCCTCTCCCTGGTATCAATAATGGCCTCCGGCTACAACACCAAGTGCCCCTCATCATTCGTAGGTGGTAATTCCTCTGTCACTATCACCTGCTATCCCAACGCCTTCTTCAGGCATGATACATGGAAAATTTTGTGGATCTTTTTGCCTTGGGGCAACTCCAACTCATATGCAACCTACCCAATCATGCGTATCACCCTGTATGGCTCATAAAAGCTAGGCTTGAGCTTCTCAGCTCCCTTCTACTTCAGCGATGACTGTCGGTATGGCTGTAAGCATAGGTAGACCAAGTCCCCTACCTCAAACTGTCGCTCCACCCGACCTCTATTGGCATACAACTTCTACTGGCTCTGTGTTGTAGCCATATTGTCCTTGAGAGCTCGAAGGATGTCCTGACTCTCTTGGATCCACATCTTGGCTCTAGGAGCCTTACTCGCACCGAACATCACATCAACAACTGATAAGGGATGGTACCCATACAAAGCATAAAATGGTGACATACCAATAGACATGTGATGTGTCGAGTTGTAGCAGTACTCCCCCAAATGCAACTATCTCAACCATGCTCGCTGCTACCCACTGACATAGTTACGCAAGTAGCCCTCCAGCCACTTGTTAACTATCTCCGTTTTTCCATCCATCTATGGGTGCTAACTGGTACTCGGTGTCAACTCTGTCCCCACCAGTTGGAAAAGCTCCTGCCAAAATCCGCCCATGAAGCAATTGTCCCTGTCACTGACGATGGTCTTAGGAAGACCATGCAACCTCAAAACCTCTTGAAAGAATAGCTCGGTCACCTGTGTTGCTGTGTAGTGCGCGGATATGGTGAAAAGTGCGCATACTTTGTCAGTCGATCAACGATGACAAAGATACAATCCTTGCCCTACACCATGGGCAACCCTGTGATGAAGTCCATCGATATGCTCTCCCATTTTCCGTCCGGAATGGGAAGAGGCTGCAACAGTCCTGCGGGATGGCTCATCTCCCCCTTGTTCCTCTGACAAACATCGCACTCCGTGATGTGCTACAGTACGTCCTCCTTGAGGCCCCTCCATGAGAACCTCTCTCTAATAACCCTGTAGGTTTTGGTAAACCCCAGATGGCCTACCAATGGAGAATCATGTGATGCCCGGAGTATCTTCTTCTTAAGCTAAGATCCCTCAGTTAAGAAGATCTTGTCTCTGTAATAGATGATCTCATCGACCACCCTGTACCTGTCATCTGCCACCTTTCCATCCAGCACCTCACATGAAAATCTGTCCTTGGAGTACCCAACCAAAATTCGAGCCCTCCAATCTGCATCAAAGCTCATAAGAGATAACGTGGCTGGTCTACGTGAAAGGGCATTTGCTACCACATTATTCTTACCCTTGACATACTCAATGTCAAATTCATATGCTTGGATCTTACTGATCCACTTCTACTGCCTCTCCTGTAGTTACTTTTGCTGCAAAAAGAACTTGAGACTGTTGTGGTCAGTCCACACCCTGAATCTGTTCCCTACAAGATACTGCCAGAATTTTTCCAAGGCATGCATGATGGCCAACATCTCCTTGTCATATATAGAATACAACCTCTCATGCAGAAGGAGCTTCTGGCTCTCAAAAGCTATAGGGTGTCCCCCCTGCATCAATACTGTGTCGATCCCCTCTCTCGACACATCACACTCCAAGACAAATGGCTGCGTAAAATCTGGCAACGCAAGCATTGGGAAGCTACTCATCACCTCCTTCAGCCAATCAAAGGCTCGTTACACTGTATCTGACCAACTGAATGCCCCCTTATTTGTCAAATATGTAAGGGGTGCAGCAAGCTGTGAGAATCCTTTGACGAACTTTCTGTAATAGGTACATATCCCAATGAACCCTTGAATTTCCATCACATTCTTCGTCTTCGGCCAGTCTCTGATGGCTCTAATCTTCTCCTTGTGGACCCTCACTCTGTCCACTCCAATGATGTGACCCAAATATAGCATCTCTGTCATCCCAAACTCACACTTGGAGAGCTTAGCATAGAACTGTTGCTCTTCCAAGATGTGTAGCACTGTCTCTATATGCTGGAGATGCTCCTCCCACGTCCTGCTATATATGATTATGTCATCAAAGAAAACCAATACAAACTTCCTCAGATGACTGCAGAAGATGTGGTTCATGCAAGACATAAAGGTGGCTGGAGCATTGGTCAGCCCAAAAGGCATAACCAAAAACTCAAAGTGTCCATAATGACACTTGAAGGCGGTATTGGGAATGTCTTGTTCCCTCACGCGAATCTAATGGTACCCTAATCTCAAATCAATCTTTGAGAAGAACTTAGCTCCTCTCAACTCATCCATCATCTCATCGATCCTGGGTATAGGGTACCTATTCTTCAGAGTCTTCTTATTCAGGGCCCTGTAGTTAATGCACATCCTCAAAATGCCATCCTTCTTCTTCACCAGCACTACAGAAGAAACAAAGAGACTCGTGCTCGGTCTGATGTGTCAAATAGCCAACAAATCATGGATGGACCACTCAATCTCATCCTGATAGGATTTGGGACACCTATAGGGTGTAGTGATCACTTCCTGGATACCCTGCTCCAACTCGATGGTATGCTAGAACCCTCTATCTGGTGGCCGACTTGGTTGTATAGCCACAAACACTACCTCATGCCTGTCGAGGATAGCCTGTATCTCTGGATGAACTGCTCGACCGATGGTCTCTGCCTATGATGCCCGCAACACAGCCGCCCACTCTATGTTTCCCTTACAGAAGTCTGCCTCCATCTGGTGTGCCGAAACTGTCTGAGGTGGGTAAGTATGCATCCTACGGATCTTCTCATGATTTTCGGTCTTCTTGTCATCCCACTCCATATCTAAGGCCTCCCAATCTGTGGTGACCTTCCCCAGCGTAATCAACCACTGAACACCCAGTACCACATTGGTATCTGGTATGTTGACCACGAAAAAGTGATCAGTCATGGTGTAAGTACCCATCGTCACTGCTAACTCTGGAACATACTGGGCACATTGCATTGTCTGGGCTCTTGGGACCAAGACTAAAAACCTGTCAAAACTCTCAGTCGGTATACCCCTCCGCTCGACCATCTGTGCATCAATGAAGTTGTGGGTTGCCCCACTGTCAACCAAGATGGATACTCGCTGGCCACGTACTGTCCCACATATGTACAGCGTCAAATACTTAGGAACTCCTCGCAAAGATGCAAGGGCCCCTCCTGTGGGTGCAAAAGTTGCACCTCCTGTCCCTGGAGGTGGAGGCGGCAACTGATCCTGGTCCATCTGACTATCTCCCGCCTCCTCATCATCCTCCTCATTCTCTTCCCCGCTATCATCGGAGAATACCTCAATGAAATCTACTTTGCCAACAGCACACCTATGCCCTGGTGCCCATGGCTCCTGACAAGTGAAGCATAACCACTTCTTCCTCAACTCCCTCCTGGCCTCATCATCTACCTGTGCCCGTCCTAGATTCCCCTTTGGAGGAGGAACCCTCACATCCTTCCCCTTGGGCTGGAAACCCTGTCTCTGGGGGTAAGGTGTCCGTGTCCTAGGCAATGCATCCTACAAATCCCTAGTCCTATTGATAGCATCCTGGAGTGTAGTTGGTCTAGTAGATCTGACTAGACCATGAAGTGGCTCTGCCAATCCCTCCACAAACATATGGATCATCTGTGTCGCGGATAGATCTGGCACCATCACCAAAACCCTCAAGAAATCTGCAATGTATTTCTTGGGGCTCCTTGTATGTTTGAGCTTCATCAGCCCAACAAAATGTTGTTTCAGATCCCTCCGGTCAAAATGCTCTATCAATCTCCTGGTAAACTCGGCATATGTCATCACTGTGGAATGCCCAAGTGTCACCATCCCATCGAACCACCAGTCATGGGCCTCACCATCCAAATTTAATGTTGCCACCTTGATGGCCTCCGTCTCCGACATCTAGTTAAGCTGGAAATAGATATCTAGCTTCTCCACCCAAGACTTTGCCAAACTATTTGATGATCCATCAAACGTAGGCAAATGAAATCTACTAGAGGCACGGTGGGAATCTCCATCATGGTAATGTCGGTGCCCTCTATGATGGTCGCGGGGTCTATTGTCTCGCTGGAGCTACACAAAATCTCTGAATGTGAGAGAATCCATGAACTCCTGCCCGTAGGACTGATACTCTGCAAAATACTCATCTAAGTGTCCAGGCTTTGCCTCCTGCTGGGCTGCTACCCCTATGTCTGCTCCTAAGAAAGTGGGCATGGTAGAGCGGGTAGGTACACATGAAGCCGTCGGCTGAGGAGTATCACGCTGAGCAGTACCCTGCTCTGGAAAATGGTGGGATGCACTTGATCCCTCTCCGACCTCGAAAACCCATGGAGTCTCACGTTGCCTAGCCTCCACAGCTGTGAACCTCTGGCCCATCACCTCAATATTTTGGGCTAAATCCCACACCGACTTGAGGAGTGCCTCTCCAAAATGTTTGGCCTCTGTGTCATTTACCATCAGCGCTTTCTGCCTCAAATCTACTACAAGCTCTACTTGCTCTGTGTCCATCATAGGCTCTCTCTCCTGATCTGTGTTTTCTACCTAGGCACAGTCTTCCTCTTCGTAGGTGGTCTCCAACCTATGCTCACGGTCTCTATACTTCCTGCCTCTGTATGGTCTCTTTCCCAATTTCATAGACCATAGGTTGAGCCAGAACTGTGCTTTGATACCACTGTAATATCCTGTTTCGGGGATATCTCTAAAACATGGCAAACTCCAACCAGAGATTGACTGGGAGGGCATTTACTGGATATGTCGCCTCTAAAAGAGGACGAGATCTGGAGGCTACCTGGCCCTTTCCATACTCTGTCTAGGAGTGAAATATAAACACACGAAGTGGTATAGAACTAGAATGCTCAAAAACAATAATAAACATACAATAGAAAGAGAATACGACAATGACGTCAACTACAGAAACTACGACAACTCATATAGAGAAGAAATGTTGAGCTATTTTATTAATCTGAGAAATGTAATGGAGTACAATAGGCTAATCTTGCACAAGGCAAGCAAGAAAACAGTCTCAGAGAATATCGAAAATGGCTGCTCTAGGAATTGCGTCCTAGCTACTAGAGGCTGCCATGTAGTTGCTACTACTGGAATGGATAGAAAACTAGGGGCTGATCCCCTTGCCAGAATAAGCTGAAAATCGGCAAACCTCCTCTCCTCGGCAACCCCGACAAAATCCACAAACCATTCCAAGAATGGCCAACCCCCGAAACCACCAGAAACTACCTCCCCAGTGAATTACACTAGCCTCCAAGGTACAGCGTAGTGGCTAGATAGAAACAACTAAAATACTACCACAAACTCCGCCAAAGACCTTCGACGGGAAAAGGCTGACCCTCTACTCGAAATCCCGGCAAAATCGCCTGCAGAAACCCCAATCCGAAGCTCCTCCACAATGGACTGCATCCTCTCTCCCAGTGACTGCACAGTCTCTATAAGCTCCAGCTCCACAACAAACCCAAACAATGAAACGACTCACAAAATACTGGAAAAGCAAACCTTGCTCGAGCAGGCACTCAAAGTCCACTGGGGCTAACGGTGAGATCTCCGCATGGAGACACTCGGTGCACTAAACAGTGCTGAAAACAGGCTAAATAGCCAGCATGCTCAAGAAGACAAAAATCTCACTCAAAAATCAACAACTCAAGAATGATCCAAATGAGGAGGCTCCTCCATCTCTTATAGCATTGGTTTCCCTCCAAAACCCAACGTAGCCTCTCTCTCTCTCCTCCACATCCTCATCCTTATCTGCGCAGAAGCTTGCAGAAGCTTCTAGATTGTAGCTAGGCCCCCTCCTCTACGTGGTGTTAGGCCCCCCTTGACTCCCCTTAAGTCACAACCTTGTGCTACTAGGTGGATGTCTTATTTTACTTAGGTGAGTTAGACCCTCTTTACTCACTTTTTATTTACTTACAAACCATATACGACAAAACTATACAAAATCGAATATTCCAATTAGCTGTCGCTAATTAGGAATATTACAAAATCATTCTTGAATTGGTTTACTAGAACATTGAGCAAGTGAAAGCATATATGCAGTATAATCAATGCATCGCATGAGATATACATGTCGATAATGCCAACTTAGAATTTATTTATGATAGAAGATCTCCCTTTCTCTCTCGACTCTCCTCATATATTCATTGAGTTGTAATATTTATTGGAACACATATACTCTCATGAGTTGTGTTCTCATAGACAGGGCAGACACCACACAAGAAAAAGAAATTCAAATTGCATACATAGAGGGACAAAATTAATTGCATTGACAACAAGCTAACCATTATATCTTATATATATTCCAATATCGTCTTCTCCTTGGATGAGGAAGGTGATCTATAGTTACAAATGTAGAGGGATCCTCCTCCGTAGTTAACATGCTCCATTGAAATTTTTTAATGCTTCTAGTGATACATTTTATTAAGTTATGACATGACATGTAAAGGTTTGGGATAGTCAACCCATTTATAATATGTTTTGTCACAAGGATGCATTGATTAGAAGGGGTATTAGCAACCTCAAAATTTTTAACTTATGCTATTGGTTTGATTTCCCTTTGGAAAAATAAGTAACTTGCTATATTTGTATTTTTGCTCCCTTTTTTTAAGTAATACAGAGTACCTAATCTTACAACAAGAAAAAAGGACTTGTAACATAAATACTTGACTTTGAATAACTTAAGAATGAATTACTATGAAATAAATCCATAATATGATTTAAATATACCTTTAATAATTTGTAAATATTAACTATTTTATATTTGATGATGATGATGATGATGGTTAACGTCTGCTGAGACCAAAATTTGGTCTATCGGACCTAAAGAAACAAATTATTTAGTTTTTTTTTTTAAATTGTATTCCTATGATGAAAGAGCTTGGAGAGAAGCGTCTCGAGCTCACTATAATTTTGACATGTTAAAACGCTAGGAAGGTCGGTATTGCAACAAAGGTTATGAAACTAAGATCTAATCTAGTTGTACACAGGGCACTCTAAGAAGTGATTTTCATCCTCAATGTTCAAATTCTCATAGAGATGGCAGATCCTTTCCGCCTATGGTGTTTTAGGAACTGCCTAATGACCTGTTTCACAATGGAGCTCATGAGAGTTCGTTCTAATCTTGGCCATATTAATTTTTTTCATTGAGCTAGTTAAAACAAAGAGATACTTTTGAACTTCTAGAGTAGGGTTGATGACCTCCTTATAATATCTTAATTTTCTTTTAGCCTCTAAATCTTTCTCACACCACATTTTCTCTTTAAACTTAGAAGTAACAATATTTTTAATGTTATTAATATTTTTCAATGCAACATTTTCGTTGATATCCCAATGATTTAACCAGGCCCTGATATCTTTATTCCAACCTCCTTTGAGCCTTAGGTGGTTTTGGCTCAAATTTAAAGTTAGCTGATGAATTCTATGGTCTTCCATGTTATTGATTTTGTGCTTGTACAATAGAAGCCTAGTCATAGCTAGGCTCTCGATAGGGGAATCACCCACTTCTATAAGGAGAATAGGATAGGGTGTATTTCTTTTAATTTTGAGCTTATACGTTATAAAAAACTTCTGTATTTGCTCTATATTTCTCTAGTATTCTCTAGAGATGTTGCAACCCCAAACCTCACATCCATACAAGATAACAGGAGTGACTAAATTTTCAAATAGGAGCTTCTCTCTATCTGACATCACAAGGTTTGTTGTTTTACAATTATTTTCAAGACCAAAATAAGCTTTCCACCCTCCATTAATCCCTTTCTCAATGCTATAGTTCCAGTTGATCTTGAGATTAATATCAATAACATGGTTACTGATGAAATAGATAACTAAACTGGCACCTACTTTTTTTTGGTAGCAAAAAAACACTCGATTATGAAAAGTGGTGATGCAAAATCACTCGTTTTTTTTGTGCATATTTTTGACACTTTAATATTTATATTTATGAAGTATGAATATTTGTTTTAAAATGTTAGTGATTTTCATGCTAATTTTGAAACGTATTGATGCAGCATCAACCTTTTTTTTATAGTGGTGATTTTCATGTTGATAATAAAACATAAAAATAAAATAAGAAAAACATGACAAACAAAACTCAGATAAAAAAAATATATATATAAAAACAATAAAAAAAACAAATAAAAATGTAAAGAAAACCAAAATTAACTTGTAAAAATAAAAAAGTTTAAACAAAAATAAATAAATAAAACAAAAATAAAATTAAAAAACACATAATTTAAAGAAAAAAACAAAAATTGAAAAAAAAAATCAAAAACAATTTTTTTAAGTTATTAAAAAAAACCATATAATTAAAAAAATAAAACATAAAATAGAAAATTTAAAAATAATTTAAATTATAAAATTAAAATACAAAAATAAAAAATAATTATATTTAAAAATTTAAACTAAAAATAATAATAATAATAAGAAAAAAAATACAAATTTTAAAATAAAATAAAATAAACAAATTAAAAACAAAATTTAAAATTGAAAAAGCAAATTAAAATAAAAAAATTGTCATTAAAAAACAAAAAATAATGAAAAACCATTTGCAAATAACTTTAAAAAACATATATAAATTTAATGTTTTTTTTTTTTCTTTTAATTAAACCATTTATAAAATTTAAAAATGAAAATAAGATAAAATAAAAGATTAACAAAAAAATATTTTTAAAAATTAAATTTAATAAATTTAAATTTCGAATTTAAAAAATAATTAATCTAAAAATATTAAATTTAAAAACAAAATTTAAAAAAAAAACAAAAAACAAAAAGATTAAAAAAGATTAAATTTAAAATATAAAAATTAAATTAAAACAAAAAATTAAATTAAAAATTAAAAATTAAATTAAAAAAACAAATATTAAATCTAATAACAAAAATACAAATTAAAAAATTAAAATATAATATTAACTTAAACTTAAAAAAAATTAAAAATTAAAATAAAATAAAAAAATTTGTTTTTACATTACGTATGGGTGGCACCACCCAAGTGGCGGTGGATGCTGGAGGCTGGGCGAGTGGGGGACTACTTGCAGCCTCCCCACCCACCCAGCGGCTAGCCTTCGCCGCCACCTGGGCAACACCACCCATACCCAATGCAAAAACATTTTTTTTTTCTTATTTTTTATTAAATATTGTATAATTTTTTTTAAATTTAATTGATTTTTTTCATATTTTTTCTTTATTATTAAATTTTATATTAAGTTTTTTAATTTAATTTTATAAAATTCAATAAATTTTTAATTTATTTAAATTTAATATTTATTTTTAATTTTTTTTTTTTTTTTTTTTTTTTAATTACATAAAATTTTATATTTTATAATTGATTTTTAAACTTTTTAAACTTTTCATTTTAGCAATGTTTTTTCAATTTTGTTATATATATATATATATATATATATATATATATATATATATATATATATATATTTCAAAATTTATTTGTTTATTCATTTCTTTATTAAAATTTAATATTATATATATATATATATATATATATATATATATATATATATATATAATATATATATATATATATATATATATATATTATTTTTTTTAAATTATTTGTTTTTTAAATATATATTTTTTAAAATTTAATATTTTTATTGTATTTTATTTTTTTAAGTCATTTATTTTTTTAATTTTAATTTAAATAATTTTTTTTAATTGTTATTTTTTTTTGTTTTAAATTTATTAAAATTTAATATATTTTTTTAAATTTAATTTTTTATTTTAAAATTTAAATTATTTTGTTTTTAATTTAATAAAAATTGTCTTTTTATTTTTAAAATTTAATTTGTATATTTTATTTTTATAATTTCCTTCTTTTTTAAACTTGTTTTTTTTTTTTAATTTAATATTTTTTTTTTTATTTCTATATATTTTTATATTTTAATCATTAAATGTTTTTTTATTTTTTTATTTCTTTTATTCTTAAATTTTAGGTTTTTTTTTAATGTTTGAATTTTAATTTGTTTTACTTTAAAAAAATATAATGAAGTTAGTTCTTTTAGCAATTATTTAATTTATTTTTTTAATTTAATTTTTTAATTTTTAATATAATTTTTTATTATTCTAAAATTTTTGTTTAACCACTTTCTGTTTTCGGGGTGGTTTTTGCACAAAAAAATTGGCTTTTATTTCTATTTTTCAAACTGTCAAAAATTTACTTTGAAAAAAAATACAGGTTATTCCAGAATACAATGTTTCATTTTGAGAGTGTTTTTTACAGCCAAAAAAATTGGCTTTTACTTGCATTTTTAAAAATGTTGAAAATTTACCCCGAAAAAAAGAAGAAGGTTATTCCAGAATACAACTTTTCATTTTCGAGCTGTTTTTTCATGGTCTTTTGATGTTTTTTTTGTTATAGTTCCCGTTTCATGGGTAACTATGTTCAATTCCTATGTACTTGTCAGAAGACACTTCCTCCAAGTTTCTATTGTCATACACAAAATTACCATAAGTGTCCTTCTTGGATTTAATAATCATAACTTTTGTTTTTTCAGTGTTAACAATCATACCTATGATAGGGCAGAAATCCTTAAGAATTATAAGTTGCTTATCAAGATCAGATGGGCACCTTGCCAGAAGAACAATATTGCCAGCATAGAGAAAAAGGATAATGACTATTCCAGCTAAGATCATGCCACCACAGCTTGCTTCCTCTAAACAACCTTCTAGCTTGTCGATGTAAATGCCAAATAGGGTAGGGGAGAGGGGGCAACCTTGCTTAACTCCGATATTACACTTGATATCTTTCGACCACCCCTCATTGCTCTTTAAATTTGAAATTACATTCTTGTATAGACTTATAGCAGAAGCTCTCAACTCGAAAGAAACCTTTAGCTCTTATAATAGATTCCATAGGTTGTTTCTAAGTATCGTATCGAAAGCATATCTAAAGTCCACAAAGCAACAAAAGAGATTGGATTTATCATTACAACATTCCTCCACAATGATCCTAAGCATAACGAGGTGGTTCATTGTTGAGTGCTACCTTCTAAAACCCGCTTGGCCTTTAGCCCGCTTACCTTCACTTTCAAGCCATATGCTCATCTTCTTTTCCAAAATAATACCATATAACTTGGCTAAGAGAGAGCTAATCATAATTGTCTGATAATTAGAGGGGTTTTTTGTATCCCCACTTTTAAAATTAGGGATAATGAGGCTCTGAGTCCATGATTTAGGGAACCCTTGCTTGATTGCTTGATTGAAAATTTTGTGGATGTGAGCGATGAGGACAACACCTCCAATTTTTAGGATTTCTGCCTGGTAACCTTCGATGTCCTTAGCTTTTCCATTTGTCAAGCGCTTAACCCCAAAATATAATATAGATTTTATTGTATATTTTTACAACTTCATGTTTCAATATTTAAAAATAATAATAATTTAATACTAAATTTAATTATTAAATATTTCACGATATTTAGGTTTGTTAATAAGTATTATTTATTTGTAGAAGAGGCACTATTTAGCTTATTATGGTAGAGATGTTGTAATTTACTATTTAACATTTTGACTTGGTCAAATTACATGAAAATGAAAATAAAATAAAATAAATAAATAAACCTAGAATTAATAATTATAATTAATAAATAAACCAACTTAGATCCATCTTAACTCTAGATATACCAAGCATCAAGAAAGATAAAATCTTTTAAGATATCTCTTTTAGAGTGAAAAGAAATTTAATTCATCTTCAGAGTTGGTAGATCATTAGATAATATGAAACTAGACTAATTAAAAAGTTATTTATAATTAAACAAAATATTTTATAATAATTCATGATTATGTCAAAAAACAGTCTACATCCTAATATAAAAGTGATGTTGAAATAATGTAAATATTTGTAAACATTTAATTTAATTTAATATTTATAAATCAACTTAATTAAAATTATAAATTTATAATATCTATCTTACAATATTATTCAACACCAAAAAAAATTGAACCATATGATAAACACTCACTCTCTAGTGTAACATTCACGGAAATGAATAGAACTCTGTATGCAATTCAGTAGTATTTAAGGCACCCTTCAGCACTATCCCACTTAATGTTGTTCCTTTTTTCTTTTTTTAACCCTGAATTTGGACATGAGGTTATCATCAGCATGCGAATGACACAACTTTGGCTTTTTTTTCATTTTCTTGGGCATCTGAGCAATTCATCATAACATAACTTCTCTGAGGGTATGTAAATAATGTGCCCAACCATCATTTATGTTGGCTGCTTTATTCTACATATTGTGTTGAAACGATCGGGTTTAGTGAAAGTTTCAGTCCCCACATTAACGATCGGGTTTAGTGAAAGTTTCAGTCCCCACAAATTGCAAATGTGGCTTTCATGACAACTCAGTGGCTTTCATGACAAATCAATAGGTAACAACTTTTTGTGTTGATATAGTAGAGGTTGATTCTGGTTAATATTGTGCCTCCCTGCACCATAATATAAAATATATGGATAATGAATCAAAGAGTGAACAACCTATGTGGAAAACCTAAATTTAACCACAAACTGCCCATTAAGTTAATGTTAACTGTGCCGAAAACTCAGCCATATGCATTGAATAATCCACGATCATGTGATCAGCTAGACATGGCTACAAGGTAAGAAAGCAAGTAACGAGAGAAACACTTAAAATATTTATTTTCAATTTTAATTTTAAATAAAATAATTATTTTAATTTTATATATATTTCATTTTTATTTTTATTTATTTTTAATATGAGGTTGATATATATTATTTAAAAAATATTATTAAAAAATAATTATCTTGTGTTATAAATAAAATATTTCAATATATAAAATAAATAATAGATTTTAATATTAAATGAGAGAGAAAAAGAGTAAAAGATTTATTATTCTATTATTAGATGCTTTTTAATGCAAGGCATGAGAAAGGTTTGCACTTCCTTCAATGTTGGAGTTGGCATGTAGTATTTTAAAAGATATTAATAACAAAAAAAATTCAACACACAAATAAAGACAATATTGTATGGATATATGTTTTCTACTTCCCAATGTATTAACATTTTAATGTGGAGAATGTAATCATAAATAAAATATGTGGATGTCAACTATACATATAATATATAAAAAAAGATGAAAATAAAAAATTAACAATAGTTTGAAAAATTTAATACTATGTTTATCAAAACATCCATATTGACACCATATTTACTAAGAGTGCATAAGAATCAAACATATCAAGGTAGAAATCTTTCCTCAAGTTTTGTATAGGTTTGAAATTGGAAAAATTTAATGCTCTCTATGCTTGTATGCTTTATAGATAATTCAAGATAAAAATATTAAAAAAACAATTGCAATGAAAAAAATAAAAAAAAATTAAGAAGAAATAGATAAAATAATTCAAATTGAAGAATAAAAACTCAACATAAATTGACATCTAAAAATTAGAAAAACTTACCCCAAAAAAAATACAGTAATTGAAATTTAAGAATAAAAATATAAAGTAGTTGGAAGCAGTTATTTAATTATAGAAAGTGTAATTGGAATTAAGTATTTAATTATAGCGTGTTTATTTTGGAATATGGCTTCCATAATTTTAATTTTAATTATGGGGATAGGTGTGTCTATTTTGGAATAGATCTTTCATAATTTTAATTTAATTATCCATAATTATTAGGTGGAAAGTAAGATCTAACATCCATAGAATATTTTAAGGTATTCTTATATCAAAGGTTGAGATTTATCTTAAAAGTAACTATGTTGTTTTTTTCCTTTTCTAAAAAAATGTCATATAAGCATGAGTTATAGTTTTTGAATAGGGCTTCTAGAATTTCAATTTAATTATGAACAATTATTAGATAGGTGGTATTGATTTAAGTTTCCATAGAATATTATAAAGTATTCTTAGTACACACAAATTAAAGGTTGAGAGTTATCTCTGAAGTAGTTATATTCTTTCTTCCTTTGTAATTAAATTGAACAAGTGTGATATAAATAGAGGTATCGTTTTTCTGGGCATATGGTACTCATAAGACATGGTATTAACCGATGATACTATAACAACGTCTATTTACAGATTAAGAATATCAATGATAAAACAAAGGTATTCGTGATTAAAAATCATGTTCACATGTATTTATATTTAACTTATATTAATTATTTTTATCATTAAGAATAGTAACATAATTTAGTTAGCCTTTATGATTTTTTTAATTTTAGCAACATGATATATATGATGAAGTAAGTGATTTAATGTTTCTTGTGGATTGATTCCCTTAGTCCTTTACCAACAATTTAATTTATATCTTTTCTCTAACATATTTTTAACTCATATATTAATTTTTTTTGGATACACTAATTAAGTGAATACATGTGCCTATTTTGGAATAGGTATTCCATAATTTTAAATTTAACTATTACTAATCATTAGGTGAACAGTAAACTTTTAACATTTACATAATATTATAAAAGATTCTTAGCAATAGCCATGAATCATTTATGCCTTTTCCTTTTTTAAATCTCTAATATAAAATATATTATAAAATAAGTGTTTTGATGCTTATTATAAATTAATGTGTATTGATATTTCTTATCCAAATAAACAGTCCCCTCCCTCTAAGGATATTCATCTTTCACAAATATTTCAATACCCTACTTTTAAAAAACATAAATGAATTAGGTTCTATATTATTTATGGAAACTAAACTTGAGAGTAAACATAATAATCATTTCTTTTAACCATTTTAAATAAAACAATTTAACTACATATTCTTATTGTTAAATAAATAAATTATTAGTAGTATTGATATCATTAATTATATATATATATATATATATATATATATATATATATATATATATATATATATATATATATATATATTTTAAAAAAATGTGGAACAATATTCTTATCCATGAATATTTATCTCTACTTTACTATGGAGAGAACAAGTACCATATGAAGTGACATATAGTTTTTTGGGCATGTGGTATCGAAGGCCATGATATCATGCAAAAATTATACAAAATCTATTGATTAAAAATCTCCATAGTAAAGCAAGAGTGAATATCCATGTTTGATAATCTTGTTATATATATATATATATATATATATATATATATATATATATATATATATATATATATATATATATATATATATATATATATATATTAAGGCCATAATTCAATTAGTTCTTATAATTTTTTAATTTTAACAATTTAAGATGCATCATAAAGTAAGTGTTTTGATGTTTATTACTGATTGATGTCTATCTCATTTACCAACTATTTAATTTATATGATTGGTCATAGCCAAATTAAAAGTCTAGAAGCTCTATTTCAAAATAGACATGCACATAAAAATGTATTCCAAAATTCTATCCATATTTTGAAATATGGTTTTTAGAATTTTAGTCTAAACTCAAAATTTTAGAATATTAGTAGTAGTATAGAAAAAACGATGGTTGAGATTTACCTCCAAAATAGTTATTTCATTTCTTCCTTTTTAGTTTAATTCCATATGAGCAAGTGTCATTTAAAGTGAGGTTTGGATTTTTTTTTGTGCACATGCTATTAATAAGTCATGGTAATGCAAGGAAGCCTATTTAGAGATGTATAACAATGTAAGGTTTTTTTAAGTTACAAATATTCATTGCCTTATACTGTCTTCAAAATCAAATCACATTGTCTATCCATGCAGTGCTCACTCTTCAATTTTCGTAACTAGTTTCTCTCTGTCTCAAATAAAGCTAAGGCTAGGGATTTTAACTACTTACTCATTATATATAGACTCAAGAAAAACATTCTAGTTAAAGCTTTGATGCAGGAGCATGTCTTTCTTTGTATTTATTTATTTTTAATTTCAAAAATTTTAGATGGAGATTTTTAGAATAATTTACTATAGATTAAGTAGTTAGGATAGATTCTTAAAATTGAGAGGATTTCTCTCAATTTCTTTAAAATATATAAAAAGACGTTATATCTTTGAAAAATTCAATAATTTTCTTTCAGAATAAATAGCTATGTAATTCATTTGCAAACCGAAATTTTAGTAAGAAAATAATTCAATGAATTTTTTGTTTGTTAATTTGTTCCTCTCGGCTTTGCATCATATTTTGGTATTAGAGTAGATTTAGGCAATGGTTCACTTGAAAGTTGTAAGCGTAGAAGCGTTGAACGTGTGATAACCGTTGTGTGTGCATAAGACCTTGTGGACCTGTAGAGTATTATGAATCACCTTGTAAATGTGTGCGTTTATAAAGTGTTTATAAAGCGTATTGTAACAAGTCGTTGTAGTTATATGCATTGTTTGTGAGGAGATTTTCTCGAGATATATGTTGGAGTTTTGTGAAGAAACAAGACCTGTGTGCCTTGGAGACTTGAATATCTGCGTTTCTCAGGATAAAATCACATTGAAGCTGAGAGCATTGTGACCCGTGGAGCGCCGAGATAGCGTTCATCAAATGAATGGAAGAGATAAAAGAGTGGCCTATGAGAAAAGCGTGTTGATTGAAGTTGTGCATCATGGTAGGTCGAGCCAATCGAAGTATTAATCAACCTATTGTTACAAATCCGTAAGTGTAAAATTGTATTTACGAAGTTGTGGCAAGCACTGTAAAGGTTGTTTCTAAAAACTTGAGTCATTTTTCTTTGACTCTGTTGAGCATGGTATTGATTCCTTTTAGCAAAGATGTGAAACCCAAAGAGTAATTGGTCAACACATTGTGGAGAAAGGTTTGTGTGATCGTGGGAAGATAAAAATCCACAAAATCAAGTTTTTATGCAGTAAGCCACACAACCAAGACACTTAGAACCATTATATTTCTACCACTTTATTATTTTTTCTCTCTGGAGTATGATTGCATGTATATGAGTACAAACTTTCATCGTATAACGATAGAGACTCTTAAGAGTGGAGCATAGAGTCCTTATTTGTGTATGCAATGATAGAGTCCTTATTTGTGTATGTAATGATATATGATTGTGAGGTGTTTCATATTAAATAAAGTGGGCCATAAAAAAAAGAACTTGTAATATTTTATTTTGAAGTCATAAAGGTATTAAAGGTGCATATAGAAGCAAGTGTAATATTTTGAAGTGATAAAACTATCCATTCCAAGATGAAGTTTTTACATTAAAAAAAGGGTTAAAAAAAGGTATTTTGATATTTTCAAGTAAAAATTTAAAAAATTATTCCTCGTATTTTAGTTAAAAATATAATGATGGAACATAGAGTTACAAGAGGTAGGGGAGCTGGAATTGGTCGAGGAAGACAAGCTTCCAACCAATTGTTACTCGATGAAGTAATACATATTCCAATAAGATTAGATGCATTAGAGACAACACGTAGAAGAGGCATCATCGCTAGCGATATCAATGAAGCGGAAGAAACCTCAAAAGAAGAAGCTAAAGGTGAAGAAGGAACTCCAAAAAAGAAAATGGTCAAGATGATTGCAGGATAATCATCAAACCGAGATTGGAAGTGCTTATGTGTAGGGTAGGCTTAAGTCCTAAAGAACTGATCGATTGGATTAATGCCATGGATACATATTTTGACTATGAAAATGTATCTAATGATAGTAAATTCAAGTTCGCTGCGACCAGATTAAAAGGACATGCTGCACTATGGTGGGACATTGTACAAGTAGAGCGGATAAATAAATGAAAAATAAATATCACTAGTTGGGATCATATGGTAGCCAAGCTCAAAGGTAAATTTCTTCCTCAAGACTATCAGTTAAATCTTTTTCAATAGATGTTGAATCTTTAGTAGAAATATATGTCTATAAAAGAATATACAGAATAATTTTATAGATTAAGTATAAGGTATGGTCAGGTGGATGCAGAAGATGAGAATATAGCTAGATATATTAATGGCCTAAGATTTGAAATAAAATATGAATTTGATATTTTGTCTTTGAAAATTGTTGAAAAATCTTACGAGATAGCCCTTAACATAGAAGAGAAGCTGGAAAGGAAGTAGAGTCAGAGGGAAAGAGGACAAATTATAGTAAGGAGATATGAAAATGAAGCATAGGACCATCAAGTAGAGGAAAATCAAGCAGAGGATATTTAAGTGGAAAATTTCCCATTCAAAAATAAGAAGGCAACAAATAATATCAAGAAGAATCATCAAGAGGAGATTTCATAGGATGAATATCATATCAAAGAGGTAGAGGTATATCTTTTGTAGTAATTTTTTAGACTTTTAATTAAGCTTGCCATAAATCTCATGAGTTTCCATAAATATATTCTAGTCAAGGTAACATACATATGGCACAAACTGAAATAGAAAGTATACAATCCTCTACACACGGAAATGCACCTAAAGCTAATCAATCCTTAATGATGAAAAGAACTTTATTAAAGTCTCATAAAGAAGTAAATGAACCTACAAAAAAAAAAAATTGTTCAAAAATGTCTGTAAATCGGGAGAAAATGTTATAAATTCATTATTAGTAGTGGGATTACTGATAATCTAGTATCTACAGAAATGGTAGAAAAGCTAAATTTAAGGAAAAATAAACATCCTACTCCCTACAAATTCTCGTGGTTACAAAAGGGACATCAGATACTAGTTAATCAGAAATGTCAAGTGGAGTTTCAGATAGCATGCTATAAAGATAAATTTCTCTGTCATATTATGCCTATGGATGTGTGTCATATTCTGCTTGGAAGACCTTGGAAATATGACAGGAAAGAAATACACGATGGAAGGAGAAACACAAAAACTTTTGAAAAGGATGCAGTTAGTGGAAAATAGTTCCTTCAAGAAATCAAGCATGAGGAGATAATTTTTTCTTTGATCAATAAGCCAAAGCTAGTCCTCACAAGCACAAATTTGAATGGTCTTTAGGAAGAAATTAAAAATATGTTGAAAGAATTCATTGATATTTTGGTGGATTACTATCCTAATAAGTTTCCTCCCATCATGAGTATCAACCATCATATTGATCTCATCCCAGGTGCCAACCTTCCAAACAAAGCAGCCTACAGAATGACTCCAATGGAGAATTAAGAGATTAAAAATCAAGAATAAGAATTGTTTGATAAGGGTCTCATTCGAGCAAGCTTAAGTCTGTGTTTTGTTGCAACAGTGTACAAGGAAGGATGGGAAATGGAGAATGTGTACAAACTATCGAGCAATCAAAAAAATCACAATCAGGTATAGGTTTCAATTTCCTTGTAGTGATGATCTCGTAGATTGTTTAAGTGTTGCTTGCATATTTTTCTAAAATAGATTTAAAAATTGGATATCATCATATCAAAATCAGACAAGGTGATGAAGGGAAAACAACATTCAAAACTAATAATGGCTTATATGAATGGTGGGTAATTCCCTTCGGACTTACCATTTCTCCTAGTACCTTTATGAGGTTAATGAATGACGTCTTAAAATAATTCATTGGAAAAATTGTTATAGCTCATTTAGATGATATCTTAATTTATAGTCACTCAAAACAAGAGAACTTAAGACATCTTAATATGGTTTTGAATAAGATACAACAAGAAAAATTAGTAATCAATTTAAATACGTGTAGTTTCATGAAAACATAATTATCGCACTTGGTTTTTATGAATCCAAAGGAAGTCTTAAAGATGTAAAAGGAGAAAGTGAAGGCCATAATCAATTGGATGACCCCAAGAAGAATTTCATAGGTAAGAAGTTTTCATGGAATGGCAAGCTTCTAGAGATTTTTTTTTCAAAAATTTCAGTGGTATATGTGCTCCAATTGTAGAAACCATCAGAGAAAGCGATCAACCATTCCATTGGACAGAAGAAACTAATAAAAGTTTCAAATTATAAAAGAAAAATATTATAGAATAACATAATTTAGCATTGCTATATTTCAATAAGTTGTTTTAGGTTGAGATTGATGCCAGTGGAACTGTAATAGGAGTTGTTATAAGTTAAGAAGGAAGACTAGTTGCTTAATTCAACGAAAAACTCAATGAAGCCAAGAAAAAGTATTGTTCTTATGATAAATAATTCTATTCCATCATACAAACTTTTAAAAAATAGATACATTATCTTATGCCAAAATATTTCATCCTTTACACAAATAATCACGCTTTACAATATATCAACAATCATAAAAAATTGAGTCAAAAACATGTTAAATGGATTGAATTATTACAAAATTTTACATTTTTTATCAAGCATAAAAGTGGGAACTCAAATAAATTAGCACATGCACTAAGCAGGATCAATTTAATTCTACAAGAATTCCAAGTGAATGTATTAGGATTTGATGAGCTAAAAGATATGTATAAATATTTTCCAGATTTCAAAGAAGCTTATGCAGCTTCTAAAAATACTGTAAGTAGAGATAGGAATCCATTTTTAGATTACACGATAGAAGAAGGATTGTTTTTCAAAGGAAGTTAGTTATTCATTCCAAGATGGTCTATGCGAGAAAATATGTTAAAAGAAAAACCTAGTGGAGGCTTAGCTATTCATTTTGGGCAAGATAAAACTCTAGTACAATTACAAGAATTCTTCTATTGACCTCGCATGCAAGAAGATGTAAGAAGATTTGTTGAAAGATGTAGGATATGTTAATACGCAAAAGGAAGAAGTAATAACACTGGATTGTATCAACCCTTACCAATAGCAAATCGACCATGGAACTCTATAAGCATGGATTTGGTACTAGGATTTCCCAAAACACAAAGAGGAAGTGGCTCAGCATTTGTTGTTATTGACAGATTCAATGGTACACTTTATACCCCGTAAAAAGAAAAACTATGCAACTAACATAAAAATATTTATCTTCAAATAAATATTATATTGCATGGATCACCTACAAGTATTGTTTATGATAAAGACATTAGGTTTGTGGGCCTTTTTTGGAGAAATTTAGGGGAAAATTTAGGAACCAATATTACCTTTAGTTCAACATATCATCCCCAGACTGATGGTCAGATAGAAGTGGTAAATGAAAGTTTTGGAAATATATTGAAGATTTTGGTAAGTGAACATCCCAAGAAATGGGATTTGGTACTTACTCAGGCAGAATTTGCATATAAAGAATCACCTAAAAAAAGCACAGGATTAAGCACATTCCTATTTTTTTATGGAATCCATCCAAGAGGAATTTATGAGTTAAGGAACCTTGGGAAAAAAAGAATTTAGAAGTGTATATAGTGATGATTTTGCATCCAGTATGTAAGCAATACAAGACTGAGTCAATCATCAATTACAAGAAAGAAGAAGAAAGTATAAACGAAGATTAGATTCCAAAGTAAGACAACTGGATTTTGATGTTGGGGAATTGGTTATCGAACATCTTCGGAAATAAATATTTCCTATAGGAGAATATAATAAGTTCAAACTAAAAAATAACGGACCATGAAAAAGTTTGAGGAAAGTTTCTTCAAATTCTTATGAAATATAACTACCCAAAGGCTTTGGAATGTCACCAATATTTAATGTTTCATATTTATACCCCTTTAAGGAACTAGAAAATGATCCTACATATGCACCTACTAATGATCAAATTTAGTGGGAGAAAAAACTAACTTTATAACCAACAAAGAAAATTAAATCAATCATCGATAAAAAGGTGGCTAAAAGGACAAGGAATAAAAACTATTTTCAACACTTCGTTAAATGGAAAAATCAACTAGTTGAAGATGCTACTTGGATGACAACAAAAAATATTCAATATATGGCCCCAGTATTGAAGAGCTCCAGAAGCAAAGCATATGAATGCATTTTTCCTCCCTGGTAGTATGATTAATGAGCATATCCTTTTGTGTATTTTTCCTCATCTCTGCATCAATATTTATATTAAAAACATGTCATGAGACCAAAACAAATAGAAAACATTCGAACAATTAAGAACCCAATGAGGAAATAAGACTTCGGTAATTTTCACTCAAACCTATTAGAAATGGAAACTTCAATCAAAATTGTCCTTGGAAAAAGATGGAGAAAAATCATATTTTTGGGTTTGACAAAGTTGGACCTAAGTTGTTCATGTCGGCCCCGCACAAGGTGAAAATCCACCTCCAAAACCACATATATTACACCATATTTAGAGGACATTTTGGCAGATCACATCGTCACACATTCATCTGAAATTCATAAATCCTACTCCACATGTGCAAAGGAGTGAGGAATATTTTTTTTTCTACATTGACAAATATTTTCTCTCTATTTTGACTTGCATTGAACTAGCAGGCCAAAAATTTCAGATTTACTTTGACTTTGGTTGACTTAATTCATCTTTATTTTCAGGGCATGTTGATAGTGGTTGACCACAGGGTTTCGCTAGGTTTGACAATGTTGATTGACATATTTGACAGAGAATTGCAGACCATTAAATGAGGTGATATGATAAGATTTTGACTGAGGAAAGAGGAAAATATTACATTATGTTGATTGAATCTTTCGAATTATTTTATGGGTTTTGACCATAGCATTGATCGAAAATTCAAGTAAGAGTTGAAGGAGGTTGTTTGAACTTCCATTGTGCTGAAATTCTGCTCTCTATTGCATACTATTATCATTGATCATACTTGACTTTCTCTCTCTAATGACTAGATTTCACTTGGTTTAAATATTATTCTCTTGGTAGTCAAAGTTTTGACTTTTATTGGCTAATGAATATACTATTGGATTGTGATTCACTTGAAAATTGAATGAACATCTAAGAAGAAGAAGAATTGATTCTAAAGTTTTTCCCCTTCCGGGGTTTTCTCCTGTCTTTTACACAAAATCTTCCCCTTGCCTCATTGTTCTTGACTATATTCTATTGTGCATTATTTCTTACTGCCTATATATAATTTCTTAATCACATTTGGGTGAATAAATGTTTTAAGGGATTATAACAACATGGAACACTGTGAAAATTAAGATGATATTTGGGTTGAGGTGAATATTGTCCATTCGAGATCAAATAACACCCTTGAAGACACTTACCTTAGTGATTGGTGATCAAGACTCTTGGAAAATATGACTTCCTCATACTTCAAGATAAAAGAGAATTTGAAAGATGCCTCCAACATTAAGCATGGAATGCTAGATTTTATCTTACTCATGAACATAATGCTGTGATGGAATATAAATGGAAAGGATGCTAAACCTCTTGAGAATGAAAATAAAAGTGTAAAATCCAAGTACAAGAAGGGTGAGATCAAGGCTAAAAGAATATCATTGATTATTTTAGAGATCATCTGATTAATTATTTCTCTAAGCTGAAGAAGTCAACGAAGATGTATTACAAATTGATCAGGATGTATGAGGTCGAAAATATTTTCCACATCATTTCCTTAAAGACTCAACCTCATCAAGATGACTAAGTCAAAATCTATAAATAAGATATTAGCTTCTTTCCATTGGAGAAATCATACCTAATACAAAGCTCAAGTGCAGTGACCCTTGAGGAATGCCCATGTCTTAGGAGAAATTCATAATAGGAATTAGTAGTAGAAAGGAGCTCCTTCATTTGATAAAATTTTGGTCTCTTGCAATCAAGAAGAATCTAGGTTCATTTCTAGAGGGAGAATTCAGAGACAATAAGAAGGATAACCTATAACATATGAAACCCATGCCAATAAAGGAAAAGGAGGAAGCCCTTCCAAATGGAAGTCAAAGAAGCCAACTCCAACATTCAACGATAATAGAAGACACTTTCCAAAGTCCAATGCTATATGTGAATAATTTTACCTACGTAAAGATATTGTCTTGAAAGAATAAGTGTTCAAAGGCATAATACCAACAACAATGGAAACATCAACAACTTCAAAAATAGAAGGAGGAGAAAAATTCGCTACCCATGAAACTATTTTGAAGAGACTGGTCATCCTTAAAACAGTTCGAGAACATAAGGTATGTTGATAATGTTTCTAATATTCATTCTAAATATTTTCTTATTGTTTATCTTTATAAATTATATTCATATAGAAATTGACAGTTTCCCTAGATACTGGGGAATATAAATACTTTATCGTATCGTGGAAGCCCTCTCAAATTTGGTGGAGAGGGATAATGTTGAAAATTCACTTATGGATAATTCCTACTCATCATGTCAAAGGGTTTGTCTTTGGCTACTTTAAATCGATCCTTGTGAAACCATTCATCTAAATGATGTGTTGCATATGTCGAGCTTGGAGGAAGAATATTATATTTTTATCTACCATGGAAGATAAAGGGCTTAGGATTACATTCATTAATGGAAAATTACTTCACACTAAGTAGTATTGAACTCAAGGGAAATCCTTCACACTTCATGTAAAACATGAAGGCCTATGAAAAGTTTGTGGATGAAAAATTCAAGCATGGTCCATGATACCATTAATCAGTGGGATCTTTGGCACCAGATGTTTTTCCTACCTTCATTAAGCAGTGATTTTCTTGACTTGAGCAAGATGGTTTCGTAGGGATCTTCAAGATTTGGGTGGATCTGTATGTGTATCTCGGGGATGTTATAGTAGAAATAATGTCAAGGGGCCATTTCCTTCTAGTAGCATCAAATCTAAAGGTATTTTTCAAATCATGCAATTTGATCCTTGTGGATCCATGCCAATGATATCTCTTGGATGATATCTATACTATGTGATTTTTGTTTATGAATTCTAATGTAAGGCTTGGATATTCTACTTGAAGACCAAGGATCAAGCTTTCAAAATTTTTGGGGACTTCAAAGCTCTAGTGAAAATAAAACTAGCAATAAGATCAAGATCCCAAGGACAAATAAGGGAGGAGAATTTACTTCAAATGACTTCAAGGATTGTTTTAAGCCAAAAATTAAGAGGGGGGTGATTGTTCCATAAAATATCAACAAAATGAAGCTATTTGAGAGAAGAACATGACCATATTAGAGGCAACTGTTGCTGATTCACGATTAAAATATTCTACAGCCTAGTTGGGAGAAGCTATAAATACTATAGCATATTTTCAAACTATAAACCGTCATCAAGTCGTTCATGGACAAGACTTGAATAATTTTTCACAAGTGTGGAACCATAAGTTGGACACTTGAGGAATGTTCATTTTCCATGTCTAATTTCATGTACTTAGGGAGAAGAGGTCCAAGCTACAAGCTTCAAGAAATAATCTTACCTTTTGTTGGTTATTATGAGAATTATAAAGCTAATAGGATATATGTGTTAGGTCATAGGAGTAATGATTTCCAACTAGTGTGTGACCTTTCATGGAGATTTTTTTCTCAGCAAATCGAGGACTCTTTTATCTCTCGCTAACATTGAGAGAAGAGATGATACTATGGATGTAGATGCAAAAATATCCATTCTAGAGATTGACCTTCCAAATAAGCCTATCTAACCTTGGATATTTTATCCTCCTCCTTGTGATCCTCCTTCTAGGAAGAGACCTTTTTGGCTTTGTGATAGTTTTCATACGATGTGATCTATCCTCAGCCCTAAGAGGAACATTTAGATAAGGAAATAAACATCATGTTATTAGGATATGCAACATTCATGAGCAACATCATATAATATAAACCTTGTAGCTATGAATAAGCGGTGAAGGGGCACATTTGTATGATGCTACTTACCTCAAATAATATCGATTTTATCATGAAAAATGATGTATGGGAAGTTTTTCAAAGACATGAAATGATTTTTTTTGTGACTTCCAAGTGGATATACAAAATCAAACATGTAGTTGATGGTAGCATTAACAAAATTAAAAGTGAGGTTCATGGCAAGAGGATTATCCTAGAAAGAGGGAGAAATGAGATGAGGAATTTGTACCTATTTCCCGTTACACTACCATATGATCTATTATTTCTCTTGCAACACATCGTGGTTGGATTCCTCACAATATGAATGTGAAGATATCATTTCTTCATGGCATACTCAAGGAATAGGTGTAGATGGAGAAACCAAATGGATTTGAGGAACATGGAAGGGAAATCCATGTTTGCAGATTGAAGGAATACCTCTATGGATTGGAGAAATTCCTTGGACTTGGCATGCTCGTATTGAATGAGTACTCAATAAAGCTTGGATTCAATAGAATAAATGTTGATCTAACTCTATAGTTCAAGGTTTTCCAAGGTATCAATTTAATTTTTGTTTTATATGTTGATGATTTATTCATGATAGTAACATAGCCTATGATTATCTACTATAAGAGGGAGTTTTCCAAATTTGAGATGAAACATCTGGTTAATGCATACTTTCTGGGTTTAAAGGTTTGAGCTAAGGAAATTATATTGTAAAAATATTGGAGATATTTTAAATGGTGGATTGAAAATCCATGGCCATGACATCATGGAGGAAAACTTAAAGAAGTTATGTGGTAAATCTATGTAACCATATCTAGCAGATCCTTATTTGTACCAACAACCACCAGTCTCTAACTTTCGTCTCAACACAAGACTAGATATATGTTTTTTTTATTAACACCTTGGAGCCGCCCATGGTGGAACCTTTCTATGCTCACCGTGGCCGTAAAATATGTGTTGAGATATCTACATGGGATGATCAACTATGGAATGAGATATTCCTTCGATGATGATTTGATTGCATGGATATACAAATGGAGATTTGGGTAGGAGGTGTTACCAACATGAGAGCACATCAAGGTATTTTTAGCTTAGATATTCCATGATTTCTTCAATTATCATGAAACATAAAAATTTTCGTTTCCGAGTACAACTAAGGCATAGTTTATTCCATATATTATGTATAATTGTGAGGTAGTGTGGTTGCAACTTATATTTACAGCTTGTTTGATTGTGTGCTACATACGATCAGTGAGATACTATGAAAATCAGTGGATCAAAATTTCAAAGAATCAAATATTCTATGATAGGTCAAATCACATCGAGATCTAAGAACCACTATAGGAAATATATGGTACAATAGGATTAGTGAGGCCCAACACATGTCAAATAGATGAGTAGGTTACAATGTTCTCACCCAAGCCTTGTCGAAAGCAAGTTTTTGGCTTCCTTGTAGAGTTTATTGAGGCAGGAGAATGTATCCCTCCCTAAAAGAGGGAACATTGTTGATCAAAAACATTGAGCATATTATCTTCCCCTAGTATTTCGACTCTTCCATTAACTCGTGGGGAGGTGAGAAATGAAATCTTTCTAGGTGTGAGGGTATTCCCTAAATCCATAGACTTGGATGATTACACAATTCTAGTAGGCATCCTAACCACAAGTCACCCCCATGTCATTAAACACATTTAACAAACAAATGGGAATTTGAACGAGTTATCACTTTTTAGAGAGAGCACAAGGTCATCTGATTGTGAAAAGTGTTGATTCATAAAACACCAATTTTTTGGCCTATTTTTGAGACTTTAAATTTTCTTATTAAGTATGCAATATTTTTTTCAAACGTTAGTGATTTTCATGCCAATTTGAAAAGTGTTGATGCAACATCAACCCTTTTATTTTCATGCTAATTCATGACACTTTAAATTTTTTGATGTATTAAGTATGGATGTTTTTTAAAATGTGGGTGATTTTCATGCGGACTTTGAAAAACATCAACCCATTTTATCTAGGTATATTTTTTACACTATAAATTTTCTTATGTCTAAAGTATGCAATATTTTTTTAAATGTCAATTTTTTACCATTTTTTAAGTTTTCTTATTCCTCCTCTTGTGTTTCTTCCTAAGATGTTTGTTTTTTAAGGGTTTTCCAAACTTTTGTTTTTTCTTTTGCAATGTTTTCTATAATGAAATTTATAAAAAAAAAATTCAAAGTTTAAAAAATAATAAAATTATAATTTTGAAGTTAGGTTTATATATATATATATATATATATATATATATATATATATATATATATATATATATATATATATATATATATATATATCTATATATATATATATATATATATATATATATATATATATATATAAATTAATTAATATTTCAATACACACATAAAATAATTGTTAATAAAAAATAAATATTTTTAAACACTAAAAAAAAGTACACATTTTCAGGTAACAGTATAATTAAGAAAGTATTTGTTTTCGTTAAAAAACATCTTAAATAAAATATTATTATGGAAAAATTGAATAAAAATACTTAGAATAATAATGAATTTTATGTATTTTATTTAAAAAAATTATGACATTTGAATTTTTTTTTTAAATTGATTAAATTATTTTCAAGTAAAAATTAAAAAAAATACACACAATTTAAAATAAATAAATAAAACACTTTAAAACTATAATAAAAAAATATAAAAAATAAAAAAATAAAATATTAAATTAAATTTTAAAAATTAAAAACAAAATTAAAACATTAAAAAAATAAAATTAAAGCATATATATATATATATATGAAAAAACATTGAAATACTAATCAAAATTTAAAACATTTAACAAATTAAAGAAAAATTATAAAAAATAAAAAATTAAACCTCTTCCCAACCACACGAGGGGTCATGAGACGCGGGGGGGACGGGTGGCGGGGGTGTGTGTAGTTGCAAGCAGCACCCGCTACCCTACCCACAACCCCTAGGCGACAGCTCCCCCCACCCCCCCTTGTCCAATAACCCCTCGACTAACTTGGAGGGAAAGGGGAGAGGGCGATGGAGGCCAATTCCTGGAATAAACCTCCCACTCCTTCCAATTCGAGGGGCCATGTACCAAAGTGAGGTGTGGAGCTTCCCATAACTCCCACTCCAACACCCTGGCGCCTAGCCTAGAGTTAATTTTTTTTTTAATTTTTTTTCATTTTTTTATGATGTTTTATTTATTATATATTTTTTAATCATTTTGAATTTTATTTATTTATTATTTATTTATTTATTTATTTTAATGTTTTATTTAGTTTGATTGATTTGTAATTTTTTTGTTTTTTAATTATTCAATTAGGTATTATCTATTATTTTTTATTTTTTTATTTTTTTGTGTGTTAATTCTTAATGTTTTTTCTCAAATTGTGTTTTTTGGAAATATTTTCTTCCATTTTCATTATTATTTATGTTTATTTTATTTTGGTAAATTTTTATCTTTTTTATAAGTTAATTTTGTTTTTTACATTTTTTCCTCTCGTGTGTGTGTGTGTTTCTAAATATTTTTTTATGTTTTAATATATAATTTTTGTTTACTTCTTATTAGTGTTTTTAAATTTTTGTGTTTTTTTTTTTATTGTTTAATTTTTCATATTTATTTGGTTGAAACGTGGAAGGTTATTACACTTTTGTGAGAATTTCCCACGGAAATTTCATAATCATATTTTTTAGTCGTAACCAAAGAAAATTAAATTTCAAACTTTTATTCAAAAAGTCTAGGGAAAAATTTGACCGCTTAGATTAACGCCAAATCGTTTAACGAATTTTTTAAGTGTAGATTTGGGAAAAACTAACTATAAGAATTTTGGACAAAAATATTTTTGGTCAGTTTTTTTCATCCGAAAAGGATGTGTGTATATATATATATATATATATATATATATATACCGGTTGTTAGGTTGTTGCAAACTTTTCTCGTAATTGTTGGTTTGTTCTAGTTTTTATTCATTGGTTTTTTCATTCATCAGGTGTAGTTGGCCTATTATGCACAATTTGCTCAGAAGTCCTCTTCGTGGAGCTCATTTGCAAGTAGTCCCACCCGTGTTCTAGACAGAGAAAAATTTTCCTCAAGTCCCTATTTGTAATGCTCTCCGTTGATGCATGATTTGTTCATGATTTCAGCTAATTACCGAAGTGAACAGAAAGCATTGCACCGATTGATTTCAAACACTAAATATTATTTGTATTAATTTTCTTTTTCATTGGGACTTATATATATTGATTTATTAAACATCTATTATCACTCCCTAAATTGGTATTTTTTAATCATTGGCAATTGTATTCAAGGCTAAATTATAGGGAAATGCATTTTTTTCACCTAACAGTGAGTGCCATTTGTTTCACTAAACCAAGAGTGACATTTGCTTAACCTAACCGAGAGTGTCATTTATTTCATCAATCGGGGAGTGTCATTTGTTTCAATCGAATAAAGAGGAATTGTTTCACTTAACCGTAAGTGCCATTTGTTGAAATGGAATCGGAGTTCCATTTAGAGCTTGATCGAACTGTGAGGTCATTTGTTGACCGAATCGGGAGTGTCATTTGTTGAACCGAACTGTGGACTCACTGTTTCATTTGAATACACACAAGAATGTTTGTTTCACCGAAAATAACTTATTTTTTCATCTTGGAACCTGGGCAGAGGCCCAAAAGCAGTTGATTTCACAACAATATCCACATCATGAGCAACATTACTAAGGTGAATCCGTATCTATAATTCCCTTTGTTCTTATGCCTTCAATTTCTTTTCTCTTCCGACTACCTCCATAGTATAGATGCTTTAATATCATATTTTTCCCCGCATATGCAACTATGAGTCCCATCATAGTGTTAATCCCATCATATAGTGATAATATCAACTTGTAACTACTTAATTATGATTACCGGCTATATTGAGTCCATATAGCTTATTTAATAATGAACATGTAACAGCCTTAACATGGTGTAGATAGTAACCTATTCCATCTATTACAAGTAGAACTAGTTTGATATATAATATCACATATAATGTAAAGGGTAAATGGTGATAACTATATGATCAAGTAGTGTAAGTAGCAATGCTCACTCTATAGTCTCAGCATATTAGAAAGTTATACTAATTCAAGCATATTAGATCATGATTAGCTCATAGAGTTGGTATAATCAACAAGTTTATTATGAGTATTAGTATGTGAAACCTATGTATGTTAGGAAACCACTTCCAAAAATAGAAGAAAAGAGAGATCAATGTTTGAAATAGCCTTCGAGGGGGAACCTCCAATAAATTACATAAATGAACAATTCTGGATGACATGACAAAACCTCCTTTCAATATATAGGAGTCTATGGGACCACAATATAATCCTATCCGACTTAACAATAATAATGTAAGGGCACAATAATAAAAATATGGGGGTTACAAGGGTACAACAATAATATTAAGGGGGCTACTCTAACAACAATAAGGGGATACACTAATATTATAGGGACCTAACATGCCCCTCTCCTTCAAACTAGTGTTGCCCTCAACGCTTGATTATTTATGGATGCTCATGTATAAAATTATCATCCTCCCATGTGGAATCTTCTGATTTTGCAAGTTCTTCACTACCGAGATATTCTTAAGATTGATCGATTTGTAGTTTTCAGTCATTGTTTCGTGATCGTTTCAGAACTTCTTTCGATGTGATGTTGATCTTCTTGTTGTTTCATTCGATTATGCACCAAAGTTAGGTTATCCTTCTTTGAGAGTTGGAGAACTTTGTTGATGCTCATGTGAGCTTCCAATTATTTTTTTCATCCATATTACTATCTGATCCTTCAAACTTCCGCCCAACTTAGCCTTTTTGCTTTTAAACAATCTATGTCATCTTTGATTTCTTCTTTGTAAGATCAAAATTTGTTGGACTTGGTACCATATTTTTGATATCTCATACTGTAATTCTTCCTCTTCATGTGTCATATTATATCATTTTTAGAGCTTAATGGGTGTGGAATTATTTTTTAGGTGGCATTTTAAAACACAATACCGATATATCTATGCTTCAATATTCTCTTGGAATCACTAAACCGATTTTTTCACACAAGACTTATGTAATTCGAAAAAAATACACACCTTTTTTCTTGCTATTGAGAAGCTCGATATTGAAATCGAATTATCTTTGTGATTTCGACCTTCAATATCCGAAATTTGTCCCTATAGTAAATTTCCTATGAATCTTCTTTTCGAATGTCTAGGTATGGCCTGATTTGATTTATTCAAGGCATAGTTATGCCCACTTCCCACAATGACCTAATTAACATGGTTACCGATGAAATAGGTAATCGAACTGCACCTACTTTTTTTCGTAGCAAAAAAGCAATTGACAAGTAAAGTGGTGATGCAAGACCACTGCTTTTTTTTTGTGTGCATATTTTTGACACTTTAATATTTTTATTTATGAAGCATGAATATTTGTTTTAAAATTTTAGTGATTTTCATGCTAATTTTGAAATGTATTGATGCAGCATCAACCTTTTTTTTTAGAGTGGCGATTTTCATATTGGTAATAAAACATAAAAACAAAATAAGAAAAACATGACAAATAAAACTCAAATAAAAAAATATATAAAAACAATAAAAAAAACCAATAAAAATGTTTAAAAAAAAACAACATTAACTTGCAAAAATAAAAAAATTTAAACACAAATAAATAAATAAATCAAAAATATTTGAAAATTATATTAAAAAATTTGATAAAAATAAAAAAAATAAAAACCACATAATTTAAAGAAAATAAACAAAAATTGAACCCAAAAAACTATAAAAAAACATCAAAAACATTTTTTTCTAAGTTATTAAAAAAAAACAATATAATTATAAAAAATAATTAAAATTATAAATTAAAATTAAAATACAAAAGAAAAAAAATAATTAAAATTAAAATAATAAGAAGAAGAAGAAAAAAATACAAATTTGAAAATAAATATAAAAAATAAAAATAAAAAATAAAAAATAAAAAAACAAACAAACTTTAAAAATTGAAAAAAAGAAAATTCAAATAAAAATAAGAAAAACTACCTAAAAAATAAAATAATTAAAAAACACTTGCAAATAATTAAAAAACAAATATATATATAAAATTAATGTTTTTTTTTTTTAATTAAAAACCATTTATAAAATTTTAAAATAAAAAAAATATTAAAAAAAGAAAATTGTAAATTATGGTTTAATAAATTAATAAATAAATTTTAAATTTTAAATTTTAGAAAATAATTAATCTAAACATATGAAATTAAAAAAAAAAACAAAACAAAAAAAAAACAAAAAATTAAAGAAAAATTAAAATTGAAATATAAAATTAATTATCCAAATAAAATAAAATATAAAATAAAAATAAAATTAAAATAAAAAATCTTAATATTACAAATACAAATTAAAAATTTTAAAATACAATATTAATTAAATTAAAAAACTTAAATTGAAAATTAAATTAAAAAAAATATATTTTCACAATGGCATGGGCTGAGCACCAGCAGTTTTATGTTGAAAACACGGACAGCGAGAGGCCTAAAGTAGCTCTCGCCTAATGGATGGCATTTGTCACGATCAAGCTGCTTACCTTCAAAGAACTTACTGCAGAATTTTTTTTTTTTTTTAATTTCTTAATTTTTTTTTTTTGTTTTTTTTTTTTTTAAATTTTCTTTATATATTTTATTAAATTTTTTATTTTTTATTTATTAATTTTTTTTTTAAATTATATTAAGTTTTTAAATTTAATTTTATAAAATTATAAATTTTTAATTTTTTAAATTAAATATTTATTTTTTTATTTTTGTTTTTTTATTTTTTTATTTCTTTTGTTTTTTTAATTACATAAAATTTATACTTTTATTTTCAATTAAAGTTGTGTATTTTAAATAAAGTTTTTTTTTTTTTAATTCAACTTGTTTTTTTAAATTAATTTGTTTTTAAATTTTTTTTTTAATATTTTCTTTTTCTTCCATTTTCTATTTTTAATTGATTTTTAAACTTTTAAATTTTCATTTTAACAACGTTTAATTTTGAGTTTGTATTTAAATTTAATTTTTTTATTTTAAATTTTATTTCTTTATCCATTTATTTATTAAAATTTAATATTTTTTGTTTTTAAATTTAATTTTTTTATTTAATATTATATTTTTTTTTTAAATAATAAAATCTATATATATATATATATATATATATATATATATATATATATATATATATATATATATATATTATTTTTTATAATTTAAATTTAATTATTTTAAAATTTATTTGTTTTTTTAATTTAATATTTTTATTGTATTTATTTTTTAATTAATTTTTTATTCTTTTAATTATAATTTAAAGAATTTTTATTTTTATTTTAAAGTTTTATATATTTTAAAATTTAATATATTTCTTTTAAATTTACGTTTTTATTTTAAATTTTTGTTTTTTGTTTTTAATTGAATAAGCATTTTCTTTTTATTTTTAAATTTAATTTGTATATTGTATTTTTTATAATTTCCTTTTTTTTAAACTTGTTTTTTTTTTAATTTAAAATTTTTCTTTTTTTTTTATTTTTCTTTAATTTTATTTCTATATATTTTTAAATTTTAATCTTTAAAATGTTTTTTATTTTTTAAATTTTATTTTTGTTTCTTAAATTTTAGGTTTTTTCTTTTAATGTTTGTATTTTAAAAAATAATAATTTAACAAAATATAATGAAGTTTGTTCTTTTTGCAATTAGTTTAATTCTTTTTAATATATCTTTTTTTATTATTCTAAAATATTTGCTTAATCATTTCTTATTTTCGGGTGGTTTTTAATAAAATTTTGTCAAAATCTACTACTAAAAAATCAAAAGTTATTCCACAATACAATGTTTCATTTTGAGTGTTTTTTGCACCCCAAAAAATTGGCTTTTACTTTTTTACAAATGTTGAAATCTCTACTCCCAAAAAGAAGAAGGTTATTCCAGAATACAACTTTTCATTTTAGGTTGCTTTTTTATGGTTTTTTTGTTAGAGTTCCTGCTGAGGTAGACGAATTTGTACGACGTGCTACTGTTGTTTCCTCCTTCGGCCTAAATTGATACATGAAATCATAACTGTACTTTGGCCACTTTTACATAATTCCAATATGATGTTCTATATATTATGACGATTATCCCATGGTCAGTTTTGAGATGGAAACTTGAGCCAAAAAAATCCTAACTTCCCGCATCATAACTCCAAAAATATTGCAGACAAGGTCCTAAATTTTTACAAGAACTTCCTCATGATTCTCGTTTCTCATGTGAAAACTTCTTCAACTTCTGAACCATCGTAGAAACAAAGTTATAGCACAAATGCCATGATGGCCTATTTTAGTAAAATCTTGGGGAGTCTAAAAAAACACACTTACTAGATTTATCTCCTCGAAATATTGCGCACCAAGATTTGAAATTTGACACACATTCCTAGGTATTTCTGCTTCGATCTCGTAAACATTTCAGCTTCTGAAACTTGAAAAATCCTTATAGCACAAATGACATGACCTATTTGAAGAAACCAATCCAAAGCTTTAATATGAAATGTTAAGAAACTAGCTCCAAAAATAGAAGAAAAGAGAGATTTAAACACCTTATAAATAGCCACTTCGAGGGGGGGAAACCTAATACATTACATAAATGAACCTCCTTTCTATATATAGGATTCATTGGGTGACAACATAATCCTAGCCAACCTAAGAATAATAATGTTAGGGCAACGATAATAACAATATGGGGGTTACAAGGGTACAACAATGACAATAATCGGCTACAAATAACAAATGTCATGAGATACACTATTATAGGACCTAACAATGTATTCATCGTATTTATATGTTACTATGTTTCAATAATAAATACGTCTATAGTGGCTACATCACTTCAAGATTAGTATTAAATGTTTAGAGCTTTGAATCATATGGTTACACTTATCTTTTAGCTCTAACCTTTCCTTCGTATTGGTATAGTAAATCTAGATCATTTTGTAGTTATAACAAGGATACATAGTGTAATACTCATGTATAGCATGAACTAATACCATTTTATATCGTACACAACAAGAAACACGATTGAATCATATAGTAAAGGGCAATAAAACTTACTAAGAGATCAGGTTCATTAGCATATAGGTCTCACTAGCTTAACCTCGCATCCTTAGTCATTCCACTTTTTATGTGGAGAACCATTATCTGATATGACATAGTGTTAGTTACACCTAGTGTATTATCCTAATCAATAGTAACAAAGTTGGAAACAGTGAATCTATCATATCGTAGTGTACTAGTTCACTAGATTACACCGATATATTATTAATGAAGCTTGAAGATGTTATGATCAGAGAACATGAATGGTTGGAAGAACATAGATTACTTACTATACTTATTAGATAGGTTACAACACCTAATTACTTATAAAAATAAGATATTTTGCTAAAACAAAGTGTTAAAGTGATTATCAATACAACACTATTTGGTTATCTATGAAGTGTTTATACAATTGTATTCATCATATTCAAATATTTATTGATTACATTATATTCATAGCTCATGTTATGTAAGTTAATATCGAAAGATAGAGTAAGCTCAAATAATAATTAAAAGCATATAAAACACATAATACTAGTATCTATATTACTCTTAATTATTACTATGGATTCAATATCATCTATATTGTGCTTATATTATCCTTGTTATACATCATAAAAAGAACATGAAGCTTCTTGTATGAGTAATAACCCCGTATTATGTTTAGATAATATAAGACAGATTAGAGTACCATAATTTAAATGTGAAGGTTTTTGTATCTTTATTAGCACTAAGCGAGAACCAATCCCATGAATAATAGTATAAGAAGTGTATACCCTATAGCATATGAGCATAACTAGTATAGGTCTAATTCATATCCCATACTAGGAGTAGAACCCTAATCAATGAGAGCAGTAACATCGCTCTATTATGTACCTAAACATGGCATTACTTCTACAAAGAATGTAGTGTAATTCAGTTTGTTTGCAAGCATTTGTGGTCTCTCTATTTTGACTTGCATTGAACTAGCAGGCCAAAATTTCAGATTTACTTTGACTTTATTTACCAAATTCATCTTTATTTTCGTGGCATGTTGATAGTGGTTGACTCAAGGTAATGCTAGGGTTTGACAATGTTGATTGACATATTTTACAGAGAATTGCTGCACTATTAAATGAGGAGATATGGCTAAGATTTTCTACTAAGGAAAGAGGAAAATATTACATTATGTTGATTTAATCTCAGAATTATTTTATGGGTTTTGACCATAATGTCGATCAGCAAATTCAAGTAAGAGTCAAGGAGGTTGTTTGAACTCTCCACAGTTGAAATTCTTCCCTCTTGATGACCAACCGTAGCTCATATTTGGTCCTAAGATTGAGGGTAGATATCAAGAGGGACCATTTCCCTCCTTTTTATGTTAGTTTAAAGATCTGCATGGTGGCAATTTACATTAACGCTATGCATGATTCAGAGCCTCTCATAACTTAATGCCCAAAGTCAGAATGGAGAGCCTAGGCCTTGAAACTACTAGACCATACAAAGATCTTTACTCCTTTGACTCACAGAGGGAAATGTCTAGGTTTGATCAAAGACCTCTACGTAAATCTTAGCACAAATTCCGGTCCAAGTGTTTAGTAATGAATATTGTAGTGGCTGATGTACCCCAAAATATGGCATGTCACATTGGATATCGGGGAGCTAAGTTACATGAGAACAATGCAAACATGGATATGACAACATTACCATCCCTATTTTTAATCAAACTAGAAGTTCTTATAAAATCAAATATGCAATACATGGTTACTGCACAAGAGAGGCCACAAAACTCTCCTCTTTTATTTTGTACATACAGGCCTTGACTTGGTTTATCCTTCAATGATGAAACATTAAGTGAGCAAGAAACCTTAATCGAATTAGTGGCAGAGTATAGAAAGAGGAAGACAAGACAAATAAGTGTCATGACAGCTTTCCAAACTGAAATCACTACAAACAAAATCATAGGTCTAGAGCCGCAAATCAATCATCCATTTCCTTTCAACTTCTTGAGAGTCATAAGAGAAGAGTCCTCAACACAATTAAAAACATGAGAAATAAAAAATTCAAATATAAAACAATTCAAGATCAAACCCAAAGACACTAGATGAAGAGGATAGTAGCCAACTAGTGAACCCAACTGTCTCTTTGGAGTATGAATTTTGATGATCTTAACAAGAATGCCGCAAGTGCAGGAGTGTGGCTTCACAATACAATGAAAAATCATATCAAGGGCATTCCTCGCAAATTAAACTTTCAATGCACCAATAACATAGCCGAGTATGAAGCCCTTATTTTAGGCCTCAGATTTATTGGAAGAAATTAGGGCCAAAAGAATAAAGGTCTATGGTGATTCTAAACTAATAATTAGGCAAGTGAATGGGGAATACACTAAAACATCCACTTAGAGCCTATAGAAACAGATGTCATGATTTATTGAAAGTTATTTGAGGAATTAAACCCATTTTGTCCTAAAACAAAATATCCAAGCTAATGGTTTGGCTTACTGCTAGAACGTTTAATTCCTTATGAAACCAAAAAATGCACAAATAAAATAAAATTTAGATCAATCATTCCCCGACACGAAAAGTATTAGCGTTAGTTTATTTGAGACAAAAATAGAAGACTTCCTATTGTACCATAAATGAATTTGAACTACTGTGTTCGATTCGACAGAAGATAATTGTTCTTGTAATGAAGAAAATTTACTTGATCAAGAATTGTGAGTCTCTAGAGATTGGTTTGGTAGATAAATATGTTAGCTAATAAACTTGAACATAACGCAGATTAGTGTATTTACAAAAAGAAGAATTAGAAACGCCGCTTTCTAACACTCAAAGTTTGCCAAAGGTCCTGTCCCATTAGAGGAGTTGTTTGATTTCAATGATGTTGCCAAGAACCAAAGCTGAGCCTCATGAAACCGAGGTAGAAGAGTGTAATATGTGCAAAGTGGAACTAAAACAAAAATGATCAACCGGTTTGAAATCCTTACTTACCATGAAACTGAAATACATTGGAGTCGTTTAAGGAATTTTCGATGTTTTTGCATGGTTATGAGGATCCTAAGTCCTATGACATAGAGATAATTCAAAGACAAGATACCTCTCAAAGAAAAAACCAAAACCTAAACAAAATTGCAGTAAAAACCCCATTCAATTACCTTTGGTTGAGAAAGAAATCAGAAAATGTAGCTAAGATGGAATTATTGTCCCTATTAGATACTCACGTAGTGGTGGTTGTCTAATCTAGTGTCGTTTAGGAATAAAACAGAGAAATAGGGCTTTGTATTGACTTTATAAACTTAAACAAAGCTTCATTAAAGGACAACTACCCTTTACCCAAGATGATCATATTTTACAAAGGGTAGTTGGTCTTAAAAGAATTTCTTTGCTAGATGTCTTCAGGATACAAACAAGCCCAGTACATCCCGATGATCAACCAAAATCATTTTTACTACACCTTGGGGCACTTTCATGTATGTGAAAATGCTCCTTTGGTTTAATGAATGCTGGTGCTACTTTTCGTAGAGCCAGTGATATTGCATTCTTGGAAGAATTATGCTACTCATCATTATTTACCTTTGATGATATCATTGTTTTTTCCAAAACAAAGATGAAGAACACCTAGAACACTGGAGAATAGTTCTTTGAGAAATGGGAAATTTGGGTTATCTTCTTTCTTTAAATCCGAAGAAAACAATATTTGGTCTCCAGAAGGTAAAATTATTGGGCACATCATATCGAAGAAGGAATAAATATAGACCCAAAGAGGATTGAGGTATATTGCAAATCAATCTCTATTCTAGAAACATCAAGAACTTTAATCTTTCATTGAAAGATTAATTTCTTGATAAGGTTCATACCCAACTTAGCTGAACCCTTAGAAACATAAATGTAAACATGCTGAAAAAGGAACAAGGAGTTAAATGGACCTCAGAGGCAAAGAAACTATTTCAATCAGTAAAACAAGCACTAACCAAAATACCCGCTCTTATAAGTCCCGATTTTTCAAAAGATTTTTTCATTTTTTCATTTGCATCGTAATACACAGCGGCTTCGTCTCATTGCGTAAAAATCCGTGACAAGAGTAGCCAATTGCATTCTTTTAGTAAGGCATTGAGAGATGCACCTTGAAGTATAATATCATGAAAAACAAGCCTTATTCTCATTGTGCTTCCTAAAATACTTGAGGTTTACATTCTACACTCCCACATAATTGCATTTAAAGCAAATTCATTTGTGACGGTAAATTCTAACACAGAGACTTGATGGAAAAATAGGAAAGTGGATAGTCATGGATACTTGAATATGATTTATAAATCAAGCCCACTAAACTCATAAATAGCTACACTAAATATTAAATGGCCGAGTCTAATTTGTGCTCTTGATATAAACATGATAAATGCATTAGATGAACAAGAGGATTTGTCCACTCCCATTATTGAAGATTATTTTTTGAATTCATCTTATATGTTGATATTTCTCATATATGCTGCTCAATTTGAATACACTGTTTGTCTAAGATGTGCAAGGTTTTTTGAAGTTAAAAGTTGTTAACTACTACATATTAGATAAATGTCTATATTGAAAAATGTTAGTGGGTTATTTCTTAAATGTTTGCCTATAATGATGCAGAGAAAATCAAGGATGAGTTCCACGTTGGAGAATGTGGAGGCCATCTTACTGAAGACAACCTTAATAAAACTTTAGAGTCGGTTACTTTGGCCCACCCTCTTTCAAGATGTCCATAAATGAGATTATTGCCTATCATAAATGTTAACTTCTTGAAGGAAAAGAAAATTGCTTCCCATACCTTGCATCCAATCACCGTTGAAGCTCCTTTTCAACAAAGGGGGTCTAGACTTCATAGGGGAAATCCATTCACCATCATCCGCCCAACATAGATGGATTCTCACTACAACCGCACTACTCTTACCAAATGGATAGAAGCCATCCCTTCTAGGCAAGCCAATGACTATGTCATCATAAAATTTATTGAAAATCATATCCTATCTAGATTTGGCTGCCCTAGGAAGATTATCGACAATGCCGCCGCATTCGATCCAAAACATGGTTGAACTCTCGTCACAAATATCGACATAGCAATATTCTAATCGCTATTACCCTCAAGGTAATGGGTTAAAGGTAATCCTCAAACAAAATTTTGGTGAACATAATCAAGAAGTTGCTGTAGGACAATAAGAAATCAGTGGCAATACAAATATGGTCCATGCACTTTGGGCTGACAAAAGATTAACACTTAAAAATCAATTGGAATGTCACCCTTACCACTGCTTTTATGGAGTAGATGCAATTTTTCCAACCAGCCTAGGGGTGCTACCATGAAGCTGATCCAGCAAGTACAATTTGAAGACAATGACATGGTGAGAAGAATTAATCGGACCATACATCTTCAAGAAACCAGAGAGAGGCTCATGAATACATTCATGTGCAAGAAAGAATCAAGAAGCTTGATAGAAGGACAAAGGCCAAGGATTTCAACATTGGTGAAAGAAAGAAGTGGGATTCAAGGAGAGAAGATAAGGAAAGCATGGGAAATTCGATAACTTATGGCTTGGCCTATCTCATTCATTCTAACGCTAGTAACAATGTCATTTCTTTGCAAGAATTAAATGGAGCCGAATCTTGAGGTCCTCATTAATGGCAAGATGCTCAAACATTATTTCTCTGATCATATCGCTTTGTGCCTTTTTATTTTTCTCTTCATTGTGAATATCATACTCATCATTCCATTCAAAGAAAATGAAAATAAAACAATAGAAGAGAAAAGAGGGTATACCTAAAATAAAAGGTATCGGCTCTACTCAAAAAGAGAAATAAAGTCCTGGGCAAAAGCTCAAATGTCACTCCTAAGAAACACTTAGTTAGTCATACAAAATTTAATCATGACTAATTAGTTTTCAATTTACTCGATAGGTTAGTGAAATAGATTTTCCAAACAACTTAATGTTGGCTTTCATCGCTTAGGTAGATTAGGATAGAAGAAAAACTAAGCTCAAACAAGCTCAAAATCTCGAACCTATGAGTTTCAAAAATATGCATGGCTTTAACTGCTTAAATCTTGAGCCAAAGATAGAAGCAAACCGGTTCCGATATGCCCAAAAATTGAACCAGAGAACAAAGAGAACAACTCAAACAAGCCTAAAAAACATAGCCGAGGGGTAAGAGGAAGATGTTCTTAAACTCGATCTTAAGCCTTCACCATTTTTCTTTATCTTCGTAAATTTTAGTCATAAAACTTGTTTTTATGCCATAGATATACATCAAGTCAAATCGCCTTAATCTTAGTCACCGATTCTAATTTTCTTTAGAATTTAGTGAATAAAATCTTTTAGACAAATTTAATCCCTGGATGTATAATTAAGTAGAGAATCTTATGAACTCAACTTAATCTATTCATGGAGAAATAAGGGGCAGAAATAGACTAGTTTTATGTTTTCAAGAATAAAATGCTTGTAAAAAGTGTTTGACAATCCAAATGCACTCAAAGAAGAAAATGTTAGATCATTAGGATTGGGTAGGTAGCTTGTTTTGATAAAATTCCATTGTTTTTAATGGTCGCTAACATTGTCGACCAAAATAAGATCAAAGAATGGAAACAGACAGTAGCCCAATGGATGAGGAATTTGTAAGCTTCTAGAGAAGACATGTCTCGAGGTTCTGCACCTCCAAGAAGCTACCATCCCAAGTTGGAGTCATTACTGTTAGCCACCTATAAAAATTTGTCACTAAATACAAGTTAAATCATTTAATATCAAGAAACAATTTTATGGCCAAATTGTGAGTTCTTAAAGTCTTATGAAGATGACTAATCTTTTAGTTAATCTTCAATGCTATTTCCTCTTAAATCCTAAAAAATATGCTGTTTTCCTAAAGAAGATCGCCAAAAAACCCATTTTCCCCTTCATTTTACCCCCTCCTTTCACTCATAAATAAACCTCTATTTTTCACCCTTTTTCCTTCATCAAATCCCTCCATAAAGCCTCATTTAACCTTCAAAAATCAATTTAAAAACCATTTTAAACCTTCTATTTCTCTCGTTATTTGGTTTAAAAAAAGCTTTCATTCCCTATCGAATCCACTAAATTGGCTTTAAAACTCGCTTTTTTAGGCCAAAAATGTCTTTTTCCGTATAAGGTTTCCTAAGCCCTCGAGGGATTAACTCTAGTAAAGCCTTTCACTTCATGGACCATAAGCCCCGCAACCGAAAGTGCTAAAAGTCCTAAACCCTAGCTCAAAACCCTATTTCCCTTTATTATTTCAAAACCCGACTTTCTTTGTTATTTCACAAATCCGATAGTTCAAAGTTTAAATGAATGTTGATCGTCGATCTAAAACCGATCAACGATCATCAGCCAATTGCATCGCAAATATTTGTCTTACCCTTTGTTTTTTCCCTCCCGTCGATGTGATCCTGCGACCGTTTCTCCACCGTTGATTTGATCCATTATGCCTAGATCCAATGGTCCATATTGTTCCCCATTCTGAACCTGCCATTCCACCTTTTGCCTTCATGATTAAATCTCCATCGTCGATCTAGTTTTTAGATCGACAGCTCTCGCTTAATTGCAATCAGAAAATCGCAGTTCCCCCTAACAATTTGCTCTTTTTATTTTCTTCAATGCTGATTCCCCCGATTGAATCTTAGCCGTCGAATCCACAAGAACCAACGGCTAAGATTTCTTCGCTCTCCACTCACAACTTTCCTCCTTTACCCCTCCGATCGAATATTGACCGTCGATCTACTCCCAGATCCGACGGACATCGTTAAATCACATCGTAAATTCTCAAAGTGCTTTCCCCTTTCCTCCTTCGATTTGCGATTGCCCCGATTCAAATCTAGTCGTTTGTTAGAAAGATCCAACGGCCAGGATCTTAACCCGACCTTTCTTTGTTATTTCACAAAGCCTGGCATTTTAAACTTCTTAGTAAAGATCCACCATTGATCTTTGCAGATCAACGGTCCTTATTGCACCTGATCTCCGCCCAACCCCCCATCTCACATTGCTTTCATTACCCTTAGATTAAATTTGGACCGTTCATTCCTAAGATCTAACGGTCCAGATATAATCTGATAGGCCCAACCCCTTTGGGACCTACTTTCCCCATCGATATATCTCCATCATCCATTCCCGAGATCCGACAGTCCAGATCTAAACCGCCCTTGACCCTGCCCACCATTTCCGCCCGCGCATCTTACCCCATTGCGCTCTCATTCCCACCATCGGATCTCTCCGCCTTTCATCCGACGGCTGAAACTCCATATCGCGTGATTTCGAGCTTGAAATTTAATGCCAAAAATTTACGCGATATGGGTGGTTTTAAAAGGACATGTGTCAAGCACAGACCCATATCGCGTTGTTTTGGAAAAATTCTAAAACCGCCTCAAAGCTGCGTGAAAACCATTCTGGTTTTCCGCTAAACCACTTTCTCCACCGCATTAACCTTTTTTATCTTTTAATCTCCGCCATCCATCGTTTAAATCCAACGGCCCAGCTTTCATTAAAGCCCCAAGTCTTTGCTCCTTCGCTTTTTCCCTTGGCCATCTCATTGACCGTTTCCCACTGTCGATCTCCGCAGATCGACGGTCTTGATTAAATCTCCCCCCCAGTTCATCACCCTCCATCATTATTCCAAGCAATTTCATCGAAGTGTCTTCGTCGTCGATTATTTTAATCGAACGGCCCACGTTTAACCTTGCCCCCATTCACTTACCTTTTCACCCATCCTCCAAACGATCTCATCAAAGGATCTCAACTGTAGATCTCTATTAGTTTATCTAATCCAACGACCCAGATCATTCCGCGACCCCAAATTTCATTTAAGCCCATTTTCACTTCCGCCAAATATTTTTCCCTTTTTCACTACATTTTCCTCCATTCCACTATAAATTTTCCTCCTCCGCAGTATAAAACTCCCAATTGATCTCAGCCGTTGATCAACCCAGATCAACGGCCTAGACTTAATCTGACCCCCATTTATCCAACCGATTCCCCTGTTGACCCCAGCAAGCAATCCCGACTGTTGGTTGATTTCATCCAACGGTCACGATTAAACCTAACCTCCAAAGCAGCCTTATCCTATTCCTTCACGGATTTTCTTAACTTTTCTGTGTTTTTGCAGGTTTTAAAGGTTTCTCAACTGTTTGAAAAGAAAATCAAAGGCTGGGGATGACGATCCCTCAGGCCACTATTCATGAAGAAGATCAATCTGCAGGGTTTAGAATTACGATTTATCTGTGCCTCATGAGCACTGATAAACATTTTAAAACCCTATGTGCACTTTCAAAACAACAAAGGCAGAACAAACATTAATCAAACAAAGAGTATCCATGTCAAAGGATAAAATCAAAGCAGAAACGAATAATTTATGATTTTAACACAGTTTTGAGGGATTAAGGCATAAAATTCGATTAATAAAAGGCCTAATCCACTCAGTTGAAGACCGTATGAAGACTAGAAGACATAAATTAGGCCTAATTAAGCCTAAAACAGAGGATTAAAGCAAATTAACAGTGTTTTAGGTTAAAACAATGAGATCTATCAGTCCGAGAAGCCTCCATTGCCACATCCGAGGCTAATTGAATCCTCTCCAGCTACCAAAAGCCACCTGCAGCCTCAAAGAAATCAAAGGTAGAGTTATTGCCTCAGTCAATGATATTTTGTTTAAAGTGGCCAGAGTTATTGCAAATCTTGCCTGAAAGAGTTCTAAAGTCAACAAACTCTGCTAAGCTGCTTAATACTTAATGAAAACCAATTAATATAGAGAAATATCAGAAATCTTCTCTATTGATCCCCTCAAAGGCCGAGAAGCATTAAACTGTATTAATTGGCACTAGAGATCTTTTCTGTGATTCCAACTCCTAATTTCTTCTATAAAATCTTCTGTAGAAGATGAGATAATGTTGGTCACTGCATATCTGTTGCCTGTAAATAGCTTTCTGAAGCTGCTGTAAGCACTGTTTGTAATTGAAGATACCTAAGTTGAGATGAGAAGTTTGAAGCTGTTGAGAACCACTGGAATTGATGATTGTAACTGGTTTGAACATCAAATACAAGCCGATTTATGGGATCCTGGTCTATGTCAACGGTGATGTGTTTCTTATTGTAAATTGTTATTTTCTTTTCGTTTCCATTCTGTTCACTTTCTCTGATAAAGAACAACAAATATAGAGCTAGGATTTACTGTCAAAAGTACCCTACTCTCACTGATAAGCTTTATCTTTATTTTTTCCCCCAATTGTGTATTTAGGAATGATTTAATACAGCCCAAGCAGTTAAGGAATGCTGGTGTTCCCACGTCTTACTGTTTGAACTTTAAACATTGTTCTTGAATTTTATTTTCATTACCTGCTAAGTAGAGTTGGACTAGGAAATTTTATGGGTTGCCCTGTCTTCTAGTTCTCCTCCAAAGGTTGTTTGAAAGTTTCCCTTAAGAGTATGTTGAAAGAAGGATAGGTTCAAAGTCCTTACTTGATCTTATACTACTCTTTATTTTTATCTTGAATGTTTTCCTTTTGAATATGCTAAAATCAGGATAGTTTCAAAGTACTTACTTGATCGTAGGCTGCTTTTCGTTCCTTCATCTGTTTGATTCCCTTTCTTATTGTTTCATTCCATTCCATAAGATAAAATTAAGGAGATCGTTAGACATAGATGACTTTCCCCATGGACCACTCTTGAACCTTGTTGTTTCAATTAAATCCTATTATGACTCCATAGCCCAATGGATTGAAGTTGCTTCTTGCATATCTTGTTAGCTGAATCACTCTTTCACTTTCATACACCTTCACCCTTCATTTAGACTTCCTTCACCTTCATTATATCTTTTCCCAACCAAAACAAACAAAAACCTCGTTCTTCATAACTAGCCTAATATCATATTTCAAAAGCCTTAAAGATAAATCAATATTTTCACTTATAAGAGAGATCCCTCTCTGGATTCAGGAGGTCTAGATCCTAGAATCCCAAAGTGGTTCAAATGTTGTCTCTGCAGCTTTAGTCTTGCCAATCTACTAAAATTACAGAGGCCTAACACAGTTGAGTCCCAAAAATGATATCTAATATTTATAATGCTTAGTAAGCAACCTATTATAATGATGTATGTGAATAAAGAACAAAATTAAATTACAAATATTATATTATAGAATATAAGACTTATAATAATATACAAAATAATTAATCTGATATTAAATAAAATACAAATATATATATATTTAGTAAAAAATTTATTTTATTCACAAAAGATTATATATATTTTTTAAAGTAAAACAACTATTTTATTCACAAAATATTAAACAAGTATATAGATAAGATAACTTATATAGGGTACTCTACTTCTTAATACATTATACCTCAGAGATATTAGAAAAGTAAATAAAATGATAAAACATGTTGTTTTATGGGAAACCAAGTGAGATAAAGATAGCCATTATTAAGACCTAACATATACTAGTGTACATTAAACGAATGTTTGATGGAATGGAAACTAAATTCGGAAAATGCTTCTCAAACTAAAATGCTAGTAAACTGTAGTATATAAAAAAAAATGATAGAGAAAATTCCTAAGAGACCTTCTCCATAAACATTAACCTATAAAATTGGAGAAGCCAAGCTAGGTGATTCATTAGCCATGCTATCAATAGGATAGTCCTCTGTGACCATGGTTGAGTCAGTGACTAGACCACCCGTTGGAAATATATCCACTATTGAGAGGGGGGGGTGAATCAGTAGTGATGGCCTTTATACAAAATTTCACCAATTTAAACTTTTTATTCAATGTTTATTAGCCATGGACATTCACAATATCATGTACATTCACAATTTTAACTCATCAAAACATATAAGCAACAATAAACTGAAATCCCAACAACATGAGAAATCACCACGAGAAACACAAGCATGCACATATAAAAGAACATGAGTATTTATGGTGGAAACCCTTTTGGGAGAAAACCAACCTGCTACTGTTGTGCTGCTCAATTCTTCTATGAATTTGCTGAAAATTTACATGGATTAGATTACAACCATAAGCTGAAAGACTTTGCTTCCTCTATAGTATTTTGACATCTATCAATTCAGAAATATGTTTCTCCCGTGGATCTATCGACTACCACATGATGGAAGCTCACACGAACAATGATCCTTAACTAACCACTATTGGAAATTCCAACTCCTATTGGATGGAGAAAACTCTTCCTAATATGAGTCTTCCAAATCACTGTCTATACTAACGCCTCCATGCCTTCATTTCCTCAATGCAAACAACCTTTCATATATTCTCATAATGGGTCTCAATTTGCTCAACATGAGATGTTAGTATGAATCCTTTGTCGAAGTGTACGAAAAAGGACCACTTTAGCTACGCATAACTAATAGCCCTAACAACAAAAGTGGCTGCCAATATCTTCAGATCTGCGATTAGTTAGACAAGAAAATAGCTGCAAAACACCAGATCTATGTATGGAAAGACATTAAGCAGTAAAATAAAGGGTTTGCTCCATGCATCCAACAGACAAGACAAGAACACAATATTTTGAAAGAATTGTTTGTATTACAGGGCACCTGGGAGGAAAACAAGAAGGTGTATCCAGCTCTCCTCAATGGGATGGGTTCTTTGTAGTCCTCAGCACTTTAGATCTAAGCTTTCTCTCTCATGTAGGTGTAGAAAACCCAATGCAAAAATGAAGCTCAATGGGAGCAAATGATGAAAAATGAGACCAAGTGTATAGATCCAGAGTGATCTAATAGGCAACAAAAGGTGAAGAATGATGGGAAAACCCTCCTATTTATAACAAAATATTGGGTCATTCTAGATCTTGGTGTATGATTAAAATAATGTTAACCAAATCTAGATCCACCTTTTATGGAATACTTTATTATATTTGTTGGAGGGAAAGGGTCTTTGACTTGGGTCAAATCCCTTGATTAGTCAAAAATAAATAAATAAATGATTTATTTATCTTTTTAAGGAAGTGGTTAGAAGATAATCAAATAAATAATGATTTATTTAATTATTTGTGGGTGATTTGGTCATATTTAACAAGGAATATCATCTAAATAAGGTTTAAATGATTATTCCTAGAAAATAATAAGATAAATAAAGGTTTATCTAAATAATTTCTTTGATTTTGGGTTAAACATGACTGGGAATAATAATTAAATTATGGTTTAATTAATTATTCCATGAGGAAAATCAAACAAATATGGGTTTGTTTAATATTTCCTTTTTGGGTTTCCTGTTTTAACATAGTGAAAGCAGTTTTACTTAGGGTAAAACTGGTCTTACATGGTGTACTTGGGTCCATCTAATGATAATAAGTTAGATGACCAAAAAATGGTGTAACATATTGCCCCCCAGCGTGCGAGTGTCAGGAGAAAATCGTATGACCGAAGTACGTTGTAAGAACACAATCACTAGACAACAAAAGGGGTGTCAGAGAGAGAAGTGTGAGGTAGATAGTGTGCTGAAGGACTAGACCCTGAGGAGACGAGACTCGCAGGTGCAACAAGTCTCTTTTTATGAAAGGGTACCTGTGTTGAAGGCGGCGGGGGAGGCATACCTATGCCCGCCGAGACAAAGTACAAAAGAATAGTGTGTCCAGTAAACAAGGGACCGAACCATAAAATACAGCTGGCAGAATCATGAGCCAGATAAAAATACAATGAGGAATCCCACATACATGCTGTGCCTGGGATAACAGCCAGGACTTGTACAATAAGATCTGAGTACATGAGATATAAATACAATCCAAATGCCCCCTGCAAATGGGGAAGGGCTCACAAAATCTGACTGATACATGCAAATCGAAGAGGCGCTGCAAGTGGCTGTGGCCAACATCATCAAATATATAGAGCTGCATCGAAGGCTGCAAAGAAGAGGTCATCCGGGCATGTGGGGGGCTACCTGCAGGGCCACCCCCTCATGAGGGTTGAAACATCTCACACACACCCGGGAATCATCAAGAGCTGCTGCTGGATCATTGGACCGTCAAGTATACGAATCTCAATCATGCTGAAGGAGCTGGAGAAACAATCAAGCTAAAAGGAAAGGAGATATCCTTTTGCCTGATCCGAGGCACCGAACAAGAATGGAAGCTGGAACCAAGGTACACTGCCCTCTAGACCTGTCTTCTGGAATAAATGCGCTGATGTCGACAGAAGGAGGTCCGCCATAGTTGAGGCAATGAGAGACCCTCAACTAAGGCGCGAGAGAAAAGAGTAGAGTGACGGACAGATTGACACTAATGATGATAGTGAAATGGAAAGAACTGAGTAGCTAATGGACGACTTCCCGTGCTAGAGCATAAAGGGAATGAATGACATGGCAGCGACTGACACAACATCATCAGGGATGGGGGACAGTGAAACTGAAGGTCATAATGTGCGACACAAGAGAGAGACCAATCAATGATGGATGGAGGGCTATAGTGGGGTACAAAGGGACGCAGTATAGGCTCCGTGGAGGGAATGATGACTCAACTTGGATGCTCTAAACAAGGGCGAATCGATGGTGCTGCCACACAGTAAAGGCCCCAATGGGGGGACCATGGAAACATGAGTACATGATGGGCACTCATGACGAAAATCAACACGAACGAAGACAAGGAAGGGGGCAAGATGGTGCCCCAAGTACAAGTGTCGTAAGTGAGGAAATTCGATTTTAAGGAAGGGTGAAGTGACCCTTCTTGGAAAAAATGTGTCCTGGTGGAGTGTCAGACCTGAAAAAACTAATAGATACCCATTTGAGGGCTCGGTGAGAGCTTTCCAATGGTGCAGACGGTTCGTCGAACAGGGCTACGGTGTGGTCATGACAGTCGAAAGAAGAAACAGGGGTTCTCTTTTAATAAGGCGGTTTTCCCTCCAAAATCATTCATTTGCTATTGTTGCTGTGGTGAATGTGGAGAGGAGAGAAGGCCCTAAATCTTGCGGTGAACGTAGCGGACAAACCGACCGTTGGAATCACGATCCGTCAGTTGCAGGTAGGAGGTCTAACTTTTCTCTTGCATTTTGATGGATTACTTTTTCAGTTTAGGGCCCAGAAATCTAGAAACAGTCCCTCCTTCAGCTCTACGGCCGGGTCGCACTTTTTGGGGCAAAAAGTGCGACCTAGGACGCAGGTATCAGGGCAAAAAGTGCGACCTGGTCTAGAAAAGAGCAGAAAACTGCGACCTGGGAGATGAGGGGGTTGTGGTGCTATTTTATGGCTGGAAGTTGGGTTTTGGTGTTTGGTTATGGTTTTCCCGATCTGTACGCTGACAAAAATGATGTGTTTGTGCAGGTATGGCAGAGTTACGGGTCAACTGGAGAGAGAGAGATCTGGGGACACTACGGACAGAGATCCAGGCGGATCAGGGCGTCTGCCGTGTTTTGGCCAGATTTGGGGTTCTCAAGTTCTTGGAGAACCCGTTGATGAGAGCAGGGGAACCGTTACTGGCCCGGATTATCATTTACTGGGATCCAGATCAGGAGATCTTTGTAGTGCAGGGGCACAGGATCGAGCTGACGGTCTAGGACGTGTACTTCCTGACTGGTCTCCCGCCACTGGGGATGGTGGGAAACACACAGCCAGTGCTGCCACGGGGGTGGCATATCATGGAGTTCGTGGAACACCATTGTCGACCGGGTCTCCAAGTCAAGGGGACTCGAATACCGATCGGGGATCTAGAGAGGCTAGAAACCCGTGCAGTGGCCGCAGCTGTGCTGCGAATTCTGGTCATCCAGGCGTTCCATCACATCACTGGGGGGCAGATGATGATAGTGGAAAGTGTGTTGGGTGGGACCTACTATGGGTGGGCCCAGATGTTATTGGTGTCGCTAAAGCGACAGTTGTCGCTATGCAGGCGGCAGGTGAATCATGACTGCTCATATGGGACTTTGTTGTGTGCCTTCTTCTTTGAGAAGATCCCGACCTTGAGGCCTCGTGTACAGCTTCCAGATGGGGGCCTGAGGGAGCCCAGGATGCGCCGTTGGGGACGGCTACTGTGCAGAGGAGGAGGAGGGGCGGTCGGGCGGGTGTTTCGACCGGAGTTTTTTGCCCATTGGGATCAGATGCTGCTGTACATAGACGACTACCCCTATAGTGGGATGAGCTACTGTGGGGATCCGGATCTGCCACTTCCGCCTGGTCGAGTCTGGGGGCCCGATGGTAAGTGACAAATTGCTATTCTTGTGTGGGCATGTTAAATTTTTTGAATAGTAGTTGATGATACTGATTCGTGTACTTTTGGTATGCAGATATAGCACCGGTAAAACCGGCCGGATATATGGGACGACCGGCAGCGTCTGGGGCTACAGGTTCAAGTGGGTCGAGAGCGGCGCAGGATGAGGATGCAGCCGCTCTGCTGGAGGATATCCGCCGTAGATGCGAAAGGTTGTTGACTGGAGTATCAAAGCGCGGGTGGCAGGACTTAGACGACCAATACATAGAGCCATGTGTTGGTCTCCCCTCGGAGTGGCGAGGTATCATGCGGCGCATGGCGATGGCCGGTCAGGCTATGCGTGATCTACATGCTGCAGGGGCATAGCCATTGGCTCGGGAGCCTCCAGATAGTGATTAGGGGTAGGGGCATGTGGTGCCCCCTATGATGTATGTAGGGGCAGGTGGTGCCCCCAGTTTTGGTTTGATGTTTGTAACATGCTATGGGCATGTCGTATGTATCAGAGTAGATGGACTCTAAACACATGGTTTGCGACACATATTATGGATATGCATCGTTTTTTGATGGTTTATTTAATGTTATGGTCTTGTATGAAATGTGTGTGATAAATGCCAATCTAGAACATGGTTTGCAATACTATCTACATAGTGATTCTGTTCTCGAGGTACATGGTTGAAAGTTATGGTTTCAAACGCACGTATTAAGATTTTCACTCGTAAATAGCGTCTAAACAACACAGGGTTATGCACACGATAAACACCATTTAGTTGCATTACAAGAAGCAGGGAATCCAAACGAACGTGCAGATGGAGGATGCGATGAAAGAGGGCATCAGCTAAAAGGCCACGCACTGCATCATATTCGGCCTGATTGTTGGTGGCAGAACCAATGCATACCCCATTAGAGAGAACAAGGGCATGCAAGGGGGTGAAAATGGCCCAACCTGCCGAGGCTAGATTCCGGGAGTAGCGACTTGCACCATCGGCGTAACCGATAAAAGGTGTGGACGGGGGGTCCTGCAGAATGGTGTGACAAGACAACAAACGAGAGGAGGAAAGGGAATGAGGGCAGCGTGAGTGTACAGAAGTCATCGGGCGGCAACCACAGGAGGGAGTGCAAGGGGTCGGATGATCATGACTCATACAGGGTGGTATATGAGGGCTATCGGAAGCAGGGAGAGGACTCGGGCTGTGGAGGTTAACAGAGATACGGGTGGGGTGATCTCGGGTATGGGTAGGGAAATGGTGGTCAAGGGACACAACAGGGGAGGATGCAGATGGGCTAGGCTCCGAGTGTCTCACAGAGGAGGATAGGTAAAGAATGGTGACAGTAGATTCGGTCATATGAACATCAGGGGGGGGAATGTCGATGGGAGCGGGGGGATCCTCAGGCTGGCCTGAAGCATACTGTGCGAGGATGGGAGAGGCGGATTGATTTTGTTCAACCTCATACTCGCGGATCACCTCTAAAGAGGTGCGGTAATGCGTCAGGTGAGGACAATGGTGGGAGTAATGGCCATGGATGTCGCACAAAGCACAGGGTTTATTGGTGCGGAGAGTCTTGGGGTTCTTGGTTACGGACGAAGCAGGAGTGGAGACTTCAGGGATCGTAGACTCGGGGAACGCGACTTTCACCATGGGCTGAATATGTGGTAACTCAGGACAAGCATGGGTGGCATGACCGGTGACATCACATAAACCACAAGGCTTCGCGGGCGGAGGAGGAGCTGGGTCAGTCGTGGTGGTCTTGTCTTTGGGTGCCCCCTTGCAGGCTTTGCCTTTTTTCCCAGGAGCCGTCACAACAGGAGAAGGGTCCTGTGGAGGTGCTGGGGGCACAGTGGCAACGGAGGAAGCAAGGGGGACCGGTTGGACCGGTGTCAAAGCCATGTAAGGTTTGGGGTGACCAGGAGGGGTGGCGGCTGGGGGATCAAGGTACCAGACCGGAATGCCCAAGGTCAAATTAGGGAGAGAGAGGGTGGCCATGACGGGGACAGAATATACTCCGGGAGGGGGAGCGAGGAAAGGGATCTGCCCAGCAGGGAAATGACCAGGAGGGACGGCTTCGAGGTGGTTGAGGCCAGGAGGAACCGATCCAGGAGGATAAAGAGGTTCAGGGATACCAGCTGCAGGGGAAGGGCCAGAAGGAGGAGGTCCAGCTGGCTGAGATGAATGGCTAGGAGCGGGTTGCGGCGGGCGAGGGGGAGGTTGCTGACTAGCCGAGGCAGGCCGCTTATGGGCAGCCTGAGACGATTGCATCATGCAAACATTCGAAGAGCTGGGATCAGTGATGGGAGGAGGAGGAAGGTTAGGGAAAGTTCCAAGCAGGGAGGAATCTTTGTAAACGCCGGGGGAGACACTGGTCAAGGAATCAACGGTTTGCTTGTTGGCTACAGAAGAGATAGTCGTCTCAGGGGAGGTCTGAGATTTTGGCTCATGATATGTCAACTAGTCAATGGTGACGATCTTTCCATTATGGGGGAAAGACATCTTGCGAAAGACCACGGATGGGACAGCAGACATAGCATAGGTGTAGCTTCGCCCCAATAGAATGTTGTAATCTAGCGGGGCATCGATGACTTCGACGTCAACGCAAACAGTCTTACCGGCGAGGGTGATAGGACAATTACGAAACAGGCCAATGGGCTGGGAGGCATGACCGTCCCATGCTCGAAGGGTGATCGTGGAAGGGGCCAGCTCAGGAGATCCGAGTTGCTTCCAAACCGAAGCGGACATCACGCATGTGGATGCCCCCTCATCAATTATACACCGGGACACGTTGGCGTTCCGGATTTTGACTGGGATTTGGAAGGCGACGGAGGGAGGGAGGGGAGGATGGTCCGATTGAGTGGCGTCGAAAATAATCATTTGGTCATCAGCAGGATCTACAGCGCCCATGGCAGATAATAGAGCCTTCTTTTGGGAAGGGCACGACTGGAGGAGTTCCAGTGTGGAAATGGCGGCAGGAGACTGCGCCAGATCATCTACTATGCTATATGAATGAGCAGCTCGACCAGGAGTAGCATTTCGACGTAATGGTCCCTTAGGAATCTTGGGATGGACCTCAACTTTGGGTTGAGGAATATGTAAGGGACCACCGGATGTCGAAAGAGGCTCTGTAGAACCTGAAGAGGGAGGCTCGGGGGCAGACTGAGCAGGAGGCTTGGGGTACTGACGAGACCAAGTTTGAAGGTGAAGATCGACGGATGGGGTAGGATCAGAGTGCATCATAAGGATCTGGTAATCAGAGGAACCAGAAATGGAAGGGGGGGCGGCTACCTGGCTGTCGGGCGGTTGGGTAGCCACGAATCCTTGCTGAGGGAAGGGATCGGTAAAGACAGCTGGTTGAGAGGTGGCCACATGAGGAGGAGCATGAGGGGAGGCGTGTTGTCCGCGCAATGTGGCTTGAGACTCCCACATCTGCCGCATCTGGGGTAAAAGGGGACAATCGTGGGTCTAATGACCATAAACACCGCAACACAAACAGGGCTTGTTTGTGCGAAGCTGCCTGTCTGGCTTGGGCTGAATGCCCTGCTGCTGGTTGCCAGTGTTAGGGTTGACACCAGGATTGGGTCCTCGGTTACCAGGGGCAGATTGGTTTTGGTTTCCTCTCCGCCTTCTTTGAGAAAAAGGGGGATTAGTCGCGCCCTGCTGTGCAAATACTTGCCCTGGAGGGGGCTGTAAGTGCTGTTGCGGGTTTGGAGGAGGCAAGGGAGGTGGAAGCGCATATGCTGGAGGAGCTGGCGCACCAGGCTGTGGATAAAGGTAAGGGTGGGGTTGGGCAACATTGGGGTAAGCAGGAGGTTGGGAAAAAGGAGGAGGCATGCCGTATCCTGGATACATGCTACCGGGAGGGGGAAGAGTGCTGGAGGAGCTGGCCCCTCCCTAAGGGAGACCATAGCCCATAGGAGGTTGAGCGTATGGATGGGAAAGGGCTCCAACGATACCGTCGGCAGAATGAGATGCCCCCGGGGCGTTAGCGCCACCGGGGGCCCGGGGATGTCGTGAAGAACGGCAACATAACCAGATTGAGCGAGACTGCTCATATTTCAAGGCTATTTGGAGGAGGCTTCTTCATTGGGGAAAATGAGAGGCTTACATCTATCAGGAGGAGCGGGAAGGGTGCGCAGGAACCAGTCCATGTAAACCCGATCTTCGAAGGGAGGGGCTCGACATAAGCTTCGTCTTCGTCGCCATTCCTGAACATGGGCGGAAAGGCGTGTTGAAGGGGCTTTCTTAAAGGAAGTCAAGAGCTCCGTGCCAGTATCGTATCGGAGAGGGAGCTGGAAGTACGACAAAAAGGCTTGGGAAAGAGTCTCAAAGGTGGTAAGGGTAGAGGTGGCTTGTTCAACATACCATTTAGAAGCTTCGCCGGTAAGCGTGCGTTGGAACAAACGAAGACGGATGGAGTCATCGGTAATAGAAATGGAGGAACACCACATGTGGAAAGATCGGACATGATTGGTTGGATCTTCTCCATTAAGGCCCTCAAACTTAGGGATGTCTGAGGGGAGCTTGGTTGGCATAGCGGGCCAGTTAGCATTGTGGTGAATGGGGTCAGGGCTAGACAGCGTGGAAATTAGGAGGCCGAGGAGTGAGGGCCTCAATGGCTAAAGAAAGACAAGGGTGGCCCTGGTAGTTCCCGGCGGTTCCGCTAGCAGCAGGCCGCACCTGGGGCTTGAGAACCGAAGTATTGCTAGGCTCCCGGACTGTGATAGTGAAGGTGACAGGGGGAGAACCAAGAGGAGAAGGAGGACCTGATGAATCAGGGGAGGAGTCGGAGTGCGGACTCGAAGGTGGACTGGCTCGACGACGGCGGTGTGGAGCAGGTCGATCAACCGGAAACTGAGGGTGAAGGCCAAGAAGTCTCCGGGGAAAGGCGCCTTGGGGGCGCAATGATGACAGGTAGAAGGAAACCGACAGGGGCAGAAAGGGACAAAATCAAGTAATGTCAAGGGCAGATGAGGTGCAGTGACAATTTATTTTAGAGTCTTTGCCAGGCGGTGTTAACCAGGCACTTCTTCGCTTAGGGTCAGTGTGTGGCGTGTGTTAATTTTAATTTTTAAACCCTTTTCGTTTTGAGAGCAAGAAAAAAGTGTGCTGCATAGCTGAAAATAAACCTACAGAGAACAGAATATAATGCTGAAATAACAGAAAAATAACAGCTGCTTGTGCATCTATCTAATCCAAGAAGGTGGGTCTCTCAAAACTATGCTGAAAAGAAAGGGAAAAACAATGTAAAACACACGGAGAAGGGGCCAATAGATCTAAGGTCAAAGGGGATAGGGACCTAGAGGACAAAACTGCTGAAAAGAGGTGCAGATCACAGCCAAGAGACAAAGGCAAGGTGGCTGGAAAAAGGAAGGAAATCAGCAAAAACCGGAGGGGCAAGGCGGAGGCCTTCAAAGGAGGTCTAAACAAAATGACAGGAGGTGATTTGAAAGGAAGAAAGGCTGATTTCAAAGGATCTGAAAGGGAGGTAACAGATCTGGAAAAAGGAGGCTGAAGCTCTGAAAAATAGACGGCTGAAACATCTTAAAACTCTTCCACAAAAAGTGGAGGGTACTAAAGCCCTAAGGGGCTAGGTTCCCACTTAGATGAGTAAAAACAGATTATAACTTGGTCAAAACAGGCTGAGACAGAGGCTGGAGGACCCTGACAGAAGCTGCAGAAAAACCCAGAAAAATTGCAGAAAAATTGCTGAAAAAAGGGCAGGTCGCAGTTTCTGACCTAATTTCAGTGCAGGTCACAGGAAACAGGCTAAAAAGTGCGACCTGGAGGTCCAGGTCGCAGGTTTAGGGCCAAAAAGTGCGACCCCTAGTTCCGGTTGTCTCGGCGACATATTTTCAGAAAAGTTGCCGTCTCAGTTGCGGTTGGTGTCGCTTACCTGCGCAATAGGGCCAGAAACACATGGAAGTTAGAAATTTTAATGTTTTAGGGTTTTATGTGAGAAAAAAAACATAAAAATAGGAAAAATGAACAGCTGAAAAGAAACCCTAGGGTCTGAAGTAGCTGGATATGCAGGAATATGAAAAACGACAGCGGTCGTAGTTAAAAACCCGTGTGGAGTCGCCATTTGTTAGTCTGAATCCTTTGTTGAAGTGTACGAAAAAGGACCACTTTAGCTACGCATAACTAATAGCCCTAACAACAAAAGTGGCTGCCGATATCTTCAGATCTGCGATTAGTTAGACAAGAAAATAGCTGCAAAACACCAGATCTATGTATGGAAAGACATTAAGCAGTAAAATAAAGGGTTTTCTCCATGCATCCAACAGACAAGACAAGAACACAATTTTTTGAAAGAATTTTTATATTACAGGGCACCTGGGAGGAAAACAAGAAGGTGTATCCAGCTCTCCTCAATGGGATGGGTTCTTTGTAGTCCTCAGCACTTCAGTTCTAAGCTTTCTCTCTCTTGTAGGTGTAGAAAACCCAATGCAAAAATGTAGCTCAATGGGAGCAAACGATGAAAAATGAGACCAAGTGTATAGATCCAGAGTGATCTAATGGGCAACAAAAGGTGAAGAATGATGGGGAAAACCCTCCTATTTATAACAAAATATTGGGTCATTCTAGATCTTGGTGCATGATTAAAATAATGTTAACCAAATCTAGATCCACCTTTCATGGAATACTTTATTATATTTGTTGGAGGGAAAGGGTACTTGACTTGGGTCAAATCCCTTGATTAGTCAAAAATAAATAAATAAATGATTTATTTATCTTTTTAAGGAAGTGGTTGGAAGATAATCAAATAAATAATGATTTATTTAATTATTTGTGCGTGATTTGGTCATATTTAACAAGGAATATTATCTAAATAAGATTTAAATAATTATTCCTAGAAATTAATAAGATAAATAAAGGTTTATCTAATTAATTTCTTTGATTTTGGGTTAAACATGACTGGGAATAACAATTAAATTATGATTTAATTAATTATTCCATGAGGAGAATCAAACAAATATGGGTTTGTTCAATATTTCTTTTTGGGGTTTCCTGTTTTAACATAGTGAAAGCGGTTTTACTTAGGGTAAAACTGGTCTTACATGGTGTACTTGGGTCCATCTAATGATAATAAGTTAGATGACCAAAAAATGGTGTAACAGTGGAAGTGATGTTGTTGTTGTTTTAGCTATGAATATATATGCTTCAATTCCAATATTTTTTTATGTTGTTACACATGTGGGATTAGAGATACTAGCTAGGTAACTATTGTGTGGCGCACTAGGAACATATTAATTGAGGTGTGATCATAGTCTTGTAGATCATTTTATTTCTACATGAGTGATTTCTTTCCAGCATTTACTTCAGCAATGATTTCCTTTACTTGGATTTTCTTTTGGTTTGATGTATCAACAGAGACAGTGTGACTGTCATTGAAATAAAAGAAGTCCCTAGATTGATAATTTATGTGTATTTTTTTAGTCATTTAGCCGTGATTAATACAACCCAAAAACAATAAGAAATTATATTGGACACGATGAATTACAAAACTCTCCAGCTTAAAAACATGTTAGCGTATTCATTTTTTTTTGCATCAGAGAAAAATGAATGAGTAACATTAAGTTTGCTTTGAATATTTATAGAATTATTTCATATATTATAAATGGAAATTGCATGTGCTAATATCACTCAATTAATTATAGGGAAAACAAGCAGCATAAATAATTTCTTGGCTTATGGAAATTAGATACATTTTTCCCCTCGAATAGTATGTTGATAATTAAAGATTACTATATTGAAGCTATATTCCCGGTTAGTATCGCAATTTACAAAGTCTTGTCTTATTCTTTTTTAGTTTCTTATTGTAATATTGTGTCAACAATACTTTTCTCCACCCATTAGATTTCTACTGATGAGTTTTATTGTTGAAGTGTCACTGCTTCTTGGAGATAACTAGAGGAAACAATATAACTACAAAAGTGGAGCATGAGACATTCTTAGTAGAAAACTTGTTCAAGTTTCTTGCTTTTATGGGGAAAAATGGCATTAACAATATTGCTGACGTTGAGGTATATATAGTATAAATATTTTATAGTCTAATTTAGTTTATATTCTATTGTTCATCAAATTTCATGTCTTATACATTGCATTATATCCTCTCTTATTTTTTTGTCAGAAAAGGAACTCAGTATTGATGGTAAGAAGCAAGGATTCAAGAAAGTGGAGAACAAATAACACTAGAGCGACAAAATGAAAATTAAAGAGAGCGAAGAGAATTGGTCTAGTGGTACCCGTAGAGCCAATGTCTTGCATAAGACACACATAGAGACTGATGATAAAGTCTTAAGAGTTGGTTAATTCACTTGCAATGCCTTGGAAAAACAATCAGATTTGGTGAATTCACTTGCAATGCCTTGGAAAAAAAATGATAATGTTTGAAGTAATGAAACATTATTTTATGTGTAAATTGTACTCCAACTAATATTAAGTTGGAAACTCATATTGTATTACTTGAAATTTTATATAATATAATTTATGTGGTTGTAATTATTTATAGTTGCACTAGATATTACATAGTATTGTAATTAACATATGTAACTTTTTGTTTTCATATTAGATGAAAATGTACATTGTATGACATTTTTATTAAATTTAGTTGGAAAATCATAATAATTAATTTATGTTGATTAATAATGAACACATAAAATCCATCTAAAACTACTAAAGTAGTAGCTTATGTTTATTAATGATGAACACAAATAAAATGAATATACTACTAAATTAGTTGCTTATAATGATTGCTAATGAAAATGAATGAAATGAATATAAACTACTAAAGTAGCCATTTATATAATGAATATGAAACTACAAAAAAAATAAATGACTATTGCAAATGACAAATTTGTGATTACAAACGACTACTGAATTGTTCATATATACGACTATTAGTGAAGGCAAAGTTTTGGTGGCTCTGAAACTGGTTGCAGGGACCCTATACGAGAAGTAGCATGACGTGACAGTCGTCCCAAGATGTCAGAACCATGCAGACACTTGGGAAACCGACAGGTGACCATGCAGCGGTTTGTATTTGATGGTTTAGCTTACGAATAAGCGGGGTTATGATGGATGTTTCAATTTTGTCAAACCCTGACCTCCTTTCTAGATGTCAGTGTGAGCATGAGAGCATTATGCTGGTGAGGTTTCAAAGCTGTCATAAGGGTGGTTTTAGCACTAAAGCACAGGGTAAAAATGGGATTTGAATGGGATTCTGTGGACATTGAACCGGTGCCAGAAGAATTTCTAGAAGTCTGGGGACACCAGGTGTCGGTGAGAAAATTGGACCATTATTTTCCAGGCATTGGCGATACAGGCTAGGAGAACGAAGCTCCTGAAGGTGCCTAGGGTCTGTCGAATGGGGCTGCTCTTCTGGAAGAAATTCTTCAAAGCACATTCAACTATGCATGGAGGGAATATTTTTCTCAAGTGTCAATCCATCCTTTATCAGTACCTGAGAAGATCAGTGGGGAACAGCTCCAGGAAAATGAGCAAAACCCTTCTTTGCCAAGTATTTCATCAATCCCTTTTCTTTCAGGGGGGTTGGAAGATATAGTTTCTAACTGTGGGATTAAGGGCTTTGTTGGGCTTAAATATTTATTTGGATAAAGCCACAGAGTGACAGAGTAGGGAAGGAGGGCTTCTCATGAAGTTACACCTGCTCAAAGGCACCCTCCCCAGTGGCAAGATATCAATTTTCTCAAAAAATTCCTGCTCTCGTAGGGCAGTGAAGCAGCAAGCTCGAGGCCGGAAGTATCCAAGGGTTTGGTTCTAAACCCTAGTGGGCCTAGACAGTTGGTGCTAGGTTAGGCTAGAGCCTTTCATCCCATGCCTTCAGAGGGGGATCAAGGAAGGGTTTCAAGGTATTTTAGAGGAGATAGCCGGAAGGAGGACCTAGAGACTATCAGAATTCAAGAAGGCCCTATAGGAGCAAGAGGCTCTGATTGGGAGGGTATAAATAACTTTAAGGAAGGGCAACCTAGGTTGTCTGTTCTTGAAGTACCATATGTGATTGAAAGGCCGTTGGAAGGAGATGAAGGTGGAAGAAGTAGGGTTGCAGGAACAAAAAGAAAAGAAATACCAAGTTTATCAGGAGAATAGAAGAGTACCCATGTTGTGTATTTGGAGTTGAAATTCACATCGAAGAAGTCATGGAAGTGACAGAAAATATTCTAGTTAGCAGAGTTAGAGGTAGGAAATTATTTTCCAACTATATCACAGAGTGGACAACCTTGGAATGGACGGATGCCCTAGGGAACCCCATTGAGATCCAAACTCTGGCCCGAGGTTGGTTCATTCTTAAATTTGAGAAGAAGGGGCACTTAGAATGGGTTTTAGAAAGGAATTGGAACTTTGGAAAGATACCTATCTTGTTCAGGAAATAGACGCCACTCTTTGACGCTTAGAGGGAAAAAATCGAAGAAACTCCGGTCTGGGTAAAGCTCGTAGGAGTTCCATTACCTTTTTGGATAGACTCAACTTTTCGTTCAATTGGGAACACTCTGGGCCAATTCCTTCAAGCAGACCAAGGACCTGAGTGCGGCAAGAATCTTGGTCAACCTAAACCCTAAACAAGGGTTAGAAGAGGAAGTTTGTCTTAAGTACAAGGACTATGAATAATCACAGATTCTGGACTACGAACATATGCCTTTCAGATTCCTTCATTGTCACAAGTATGGTCACCTAGAAAAGGACTATCTACTGGGGTGTCGAAGAGGAAGGAAGCAAAAAATGCTAAATCAAGGGCCTATTAGATGCTTGGTGGAAAATTAGATCAGGCCAACAGAATGGGAAATGATGGAAGGGGTTGAAGGTCTTGGCATCAACATGGCTACCAAAACTCCCTCAACACAATATGTATATCAATCCACCCCTTTAGCTACGAATAATGAATAGGAACTTCCTTGAGCATCTAATCCTCTTCCTGATGCTGGAACAACTACAAATTCTTAGGAGGGTATGACTCTGGTCTCTGCTCCTTCCACTTTCACCTCTTTATGCACTTTTGTTTTTTATTATACAAAGCCTGGTCCTTCCAGGCCTCCTCAAATGGAATATTTTCAAATGCATGATGTTATAGAGTCCCTAGATAGTATCGTTACATCTGTCCCATCCTCTCATTTGGATCCCCTCCCTGAGGTTAATAAAGTTACACCCCCTCCCCTGCCTTCTATCCCTGAGAAGCCTCCCTATAATTTAAGATCGTTGATGAAGAAACCTTGGAAAGGGGAGATCATTGGTGGCCTGGAGTCTAACCCTATTTTAGTCAGTCCTAGAAAGATGAGGGGTAGGAAATAAAACCTTTATAAGGCACAAGTCAAGGCAAAAATTGATATTGCAGATGGGAAGTAGCTTTCCCTTTCTAAGGTGCTTAGAGCAATGTAGACCCCTACCCTGGGTTATAGATGATAATTCTCTCCTTCAATTGTAGGGGTTTAGCTAGTCAACCCAAAAAACTAGCACTTAGGGAGATGATGAAGTCCTACGATCCCAATTTTCTCATGCACCAAGAAACATTGGGGCTGGGGGTTGAAGTGGTTAACACTCTATCAAGGATGTTTCTAGGTTGGGGCTTCTAGACTTTGGATTCCCATGTAAGATTTGGGGGATTGGTGTTGGGCATCAAGTTCGGGAGGTTGAAGGAAATTTCTTCATGGGGTTTTGAAATTTCCCTAGCTATGGAAGTCTACTCAAACGAGCTATGTCACCACATCCTCCTGTTAAATTTATATGGACCTTACTTGGATATGATGCAGTATTGGAGCATCATTTCATTGGGTCCTTCAACTCACGTTGATCCTCTTATGGATTTTTTTATCAATCAATTAGCCTCCACATATCTGCTGGATGCAACCTTGACCAAGCCTAGACCAAATTGGAGGAACAAAAGAATGGGGGAGGATAGGGTGGCTAAGAAGTTTGATCGTTTTCTCCTTAACGAAGATTTGGTGGCCAGATCCTCTGTTTTTAGGCACTAGGTTGAGGAAGGGGGTTTATCAGACCACTTTTCCATTCTTCTTGAAATCAAAGTCCCTATAAGAAGCTAGGGCCCCCCTTCAAGTTTAATTCCTCATCGCTTAATGATGAATCCTTCACCTCCTTGTTCCATGCCACGTGGAGGAAGGATTGGCCAAGGGAACCTGGCAATATGAGCAAGAATTTTATGGAGAACCTAAATGAAATAAAAAAATCCACTCTGAATGGGAAAGGGCCAAAAAAAAAGAGGAGGACGAAGACCTACGAAAGATAAATGAAGAGATATATTTTTTGGAAAGGCTAGAGGGGGCCGGATATGTCACCACTGAATCAAGGGAAAAAATAAGGAGACTTGAAACATAAAGGAAGAAAATTTTATTAGAAAGAGAGGAGATTTTGTGCCTTAAGAGAAAGGCTATTTAGCTATTAGATGGAGATGAACATACAAAAAAATTTCAGAACTACGCCAAAGGAAGGAAAAATATTAATACAATTTGGGGCATGTAGACGTAGGAAGGAGAAACGATATGCACATTCGAAGACCTCTCTACCCTTGGAGTGAAACATTTCAAATATTTGTTCAGAGCCCCAGCGGAGGCCTTCATTACTGAATTTATCAGGGTATCTCAGTTTTTCCCCAGTTATATTGATGAAGAAGGAAATGACAATATAATGGAGCCCATTTCAAAGGAGGAAGTGGAATATATTCTTAAGAAAATGCATAAAGACAAAAGTCTAGGACCAGATGGCTGGACGGTGGAATTATTCCAACATTTTTTTGAGTTCTTGGAGGATGACCTGCTGGAGGTGGTGGAAGAGTCAAGAAGAACGATATTTATATATCAACCTTTTAACTCCACTTTCCTGGCTCTCATACCAAAAAAGGAACATCCAGAGTCCTTTGATGATTTCAGGCCAATCTCTCTTTGTTCATGCATTTATAAAATCATTCCAAAAGTGATATCAAACCGTATCAAGCCTTTTATCTTCTGGAATATCTATATGGAATAGTTCGGCTTTCTGAATGGAAGACAAATTCATGAGGCTATGTGGATGGCCCAAGAAACTCTCCACGGTTTGAAAAGAAGAAAAAAAAAGGACCAATTGTTAAAACAAACATTTCCAAGGCATATGATAGAATCAGTTGGATGTATATCCGGCTTCTCCTGGCCCATATTGGTTTCAGGATTGATTTTATCAATTGGATAATGGGGTGAATCTCTTCTACAAGCACTGCAATTCTAATCAATGGGGTCGCTTCCAAATTTTTTAACATTCAAAGAGGACTTCATCGGGGATGCCCTCTCTCTCCCCTTCTATTTCTTTTGGCTGTGGAAGGACTCAGTATGATGATACATGATGCAAAAATAATGGGGGATCTAAAAGGCATCGAAGTGGCTGTTAAAATTTTCATCACTCATTTACTTTTTGTAAATGATATCCTCCTTTTTAGTAATGGTAGTTTGGAAGACAGTCGTTGTTTAAAGGAGTTGTTGGAACTTTTCCTTAAGGATATAGGTTTAAGTATAAATAGACATAAATCCACCATTACAACAGCTGGTCTTTCGAGAGCTGAAGTGGGTAGAATCTCTGAAGTGTTAAAATTTCAAGTAAATATCCTGCGGGACTCGTTCAAATATTTGGGTTTCTATCTAAATTCGGACTCTTATCGTACTCAGGATTGGCACTGGCTAATCACAAATATTGAGGCAAGGATGAAACACTAGAGCTACAAATGGATATATAGAGCAGGGAGACTAGTGCTGATTAAATCTATAGCCATGGGTATTCCAGGTTATTGGGCCGCTCTCTCTTGGGTTCCTAAAAGTATTCTCTCCACAATTAATAAAAATTGTAGTCAGTTCTTATGGGTAGGGTGAAAGGTGGAACATGTGATGCCATGGGTGGCTTGGGATAATATAGTGTGCCCGAAAGCTTGGGGAGGATGGGGAATCAAGGAGCTTCTCTCATTCATGGCTTCTCTGGCTTCCAATTTGGTTCGACGCCTCATCACCTTAGAAAACCTCTAGAAGACTGTCATAAAAAGAAAATACATTGACCCTATGCCATTACTATAATGGTTGCACATGCCTAATAAGAAAATAAAAAATACATCTATAGTATGGAAAGCCTCAATAGTGTCGGTCAAGATTATTGAACAGGGTCTACCATGGCATGTTGCGGATGGTTCACAGGTAAGATTGGGCCATGACCCATGGGTGGGCTAATCTGGGAGGTTCGCCCTTAATAGAGATATTCTAGAACATTTGGAAGAAATGGGCTTCAGAACCCTAATCCATATAGCCCTACACGGCCAGTCAACCATCTCAAGGCAAGCATGGTTGACATGGGAAGCCCTCCAACTCGAAGACATGTGGGTCGAAGAGTGGCAGGGGTTTATCAATGACCTCCAAAACACCAATATTAGAATTCAGAAGAGATCAGATGAGCTCATATGGGTCCATGCTCCATCGGTTCTGTATTCCCCAACGTTTGGGTATAAATGGAAAATGGCTCAGAAAGGTTGGGGGCAGTTGAAGTGGTGTTTTAAACCTCCGTGGGAGTTAAACAGACGGATAAAAACAAAATTGTTCTTCTGGTGCATTCTTGAGAACAAGGTTCCCTCCCGGGACTTTCACCAGCGTAGGGGTAATATTGGACCTAGTTGGTGTTCCCTTTGCAAGGCTAGCTCTAAGTTAGTTCACGACCTCTTCCTTACCTTCCCTTCAACTTATGGCTCTGAACTGAAAATCTAAGGCTCCTCAAAATCACACAAAAATGGGAAGGAAATGATGTGCGAGAGGCATGGCAAATATTGCGGCAGGCCTCTCCAAATGATAGGGTTCAGAACCTCCCTCTTCTAGTAGCTTGGGGAACTTGGATAGCAATAAATCATATCATCTTCCATGAAAATCCCTTCCCTCTAAACCTTTTAGCAGATGAAGGAGCTTCCATCTATGAATATATCCCATTTTCGACACAACCCCACCAATCTAGAGTCATCCAACAAGAGAATATCAGGGGGGATATTCTGTGGGCATACTTCAATGGGGCATCTGACCCTCAAAATAGATGTGGGGTTGGTCTCTCCATTCATGATCCATCAGGGAAAATACTTAAAGTGTTAGTCGGCCTTGGTCAAGGGACAAATAATTTCACATAATTAAAATCTCTACACTTATTGCTCTACTGGCCTTCGTCCCTAGAGATGAGATAAGTTCAAATATTTTGGGACTCTATGAACATCATAAAGTGGTTTAATGGATCACAGAGATGTCTAAATTTCATTTTATCCCCTTTACTTGATGAGGTGAATCATATAAAATATTTTTTTAACCAGATTATTGCTTGTCACATTTACAGGGAATGGAATAGTGAAGTAGACCTCCTATCTAAGGAGGGCATTCTTCAAGATATGGGGCACTATGTAGCTGTAGCAGTTGAAGGAGGTTAGTTCCGAGGGATCGATCAACCTCCCTTTGCCCATTAATTTCCAGTTGCTCATACCTCCTTTTTCTGTTACCTTAGAACAACTTGAAATTTTTAGATTGTTTATTTATCTTTCTTTTAAGATCTAAACATATTCTAAACTATCATGTCTCTATTTTAGATTTTTTTCCTCCATGAGGAGATCTGAGAGACAGATTTTTATCTGCTTAGACATTATGCTACTAAAACTTTGAAAACTAGATTGGTGTCTACCACCTAGTTTTTGTTTTTGGTGTGAACATATAGACATAGTCTCTTTTCATCCCTGTTTCGGGCGTATTTTCATAACAGAATGGGAAGCCCGGGGACTGAATGGAGACATCATTTTATGATTTTTGATAGATATGGGAGGATCGATGCATATATCTCCTCATCAGCTGCAACTCCATTGTTCCTTTTTCAAAAAAAAGAAGGAAAAATGCAGTTCTTTGAATGCTAAATGCATATACTATGTAACCTTCTACACACTTAATAGATGGTTAGATTTTTTCTTTGGAAAAATATAGGACTATTAGTAGCTAATTTATAGTAGCTTATAACATGACAGAAATTTACTCATATTTCTTTGGTCATTGATTGGTTTCAAACGATGACTAAAATTTTCATATATATGACTATTAGTAGCTAATTTACAATATATTATAACACAAACAACATTTTGGTCATATTTCTTTGGTCATTAATTAGTTTTATCTGGTAATCATTTAGTAATATATTTTTTTGTATAATTGGTCATTAATTATGGCAATAAATGACTATATCAATGACCAAATCAATGACTATATCAATGACCAAATCAATGACTAAATTAATGACCAAATATACTACTAGACAATAAAATCAATGACCCAATCAATAATCAAATTAATGACTAAATCGATGAATAAATCAATGACCAAATCAATGACTACAATCACCTAATCAATGACCTAATCAATGACTAAATTAATAACCAAATATACTACTATACAACAAAATTGAGACAACTAATTAATGACTAAGCTAGAAATGAATAAACGTTGGTCGTGTTATAAGATACTATAAATTAGCTACTATTGGTCATCGGCTGAAAAATAGTCGTTTATATGCAAATTTTAGTCATTTTTTTTAGTAACTAATTAGCCATTTTTTACTAGTGAGAATTGTCGCACAAGTTTCTTCACGATCGTCGCAAAGTGTATCTTTAGTGTCACAATTGGTGTAGGTCGATGCAAAGTTGTTGCATTAACGAAAGGATGTTTTAAGTGTTCCATTTTGTGTCGTAAAGTGATATAATTAGGTGGTCATGTTCAGAGTTATGCTTTTTCCTATCTTCCTTTCACTGATCCCACACTTAGTCAAATTCGGAAAACTCTCTGACCAGACCACTCAGCCTCCTTTAGGCAGCCTGAACTATGCATTGTGTAGTGTCAGCCCTCAAGCAACATCCTTATCCTTTGGAGCTATGAAATATATAGTTTCAGCCTCCCTGAACTACACATTGTGTAATATCAGTGCTCAATCCTAGCCCCTGAGCTTCAGAACTGTACAATGTGCAATGTCAATGCTTAATCATAACCCCTAAGATTTAGAACTGGATAATATTTGCATATAGTTGGCCCTGAACTAAAAATTGTGCAGTATTAGTCCTCAAGCCTCATACTTGAGCTCCTAAACTACGCAATTGTGCAATCACCTAGCCTCCCTATCCTTCCAACACTGCACAATGGGAAAACACATTGCTCAAGCCCTCAACCTAGCTCCGAACCCCTCAACTACGGAATCACTCAGCCCAAGCCTTCAGAACTATGAAATGAATAGTATCAAGCCTCAAGCCTCTAGCTTGAGCCCTTGAGTCCCTCAACTGTGTAGTCCCCCTTCCCAAGCCTCCAAAATTGTGCATTGTGCAGTCTCAAGTCTCAATCCTCCAGCCTGATTGCTTGATTCCCTCAACTGCACATTGTGCAGTCTCAAGCCTCAGTGCTCGACCTTTGCCTATGGAATTTCTCAATCCCTAATTCAGTCACTCAACCAGTCACCATTTCCATCCCTAACAAGTGATTTCATGAAGCATATTAGGCTATGGATTTATCATACCAATGTCATCTTGTCATGGTTATATTACAGTCACAAGTGTTCTATTATATCATGACAGGATGATGATGAATGAGATGGAGGAGGAGACCATGCTAGAAGACACCTAAGGGGTTGAGGAGATAAGATGATCATCAGGAAAGAAGATGAAGGAACACTAGATTATATGTTATGAAAGAAGCTCCAAAAATAGAAGAAAAGAGTGATAAATGCCTTAGAAATCATTCACTTCGAGGGGGAAACTTTCTTTACATTACATAAATGAACAATTATTGGATTATTCAAATAAAAAAACCTCCTTTATATATATAGGATTCCATGGGGTCACAATATAATCCTATCCGACCTAACAATAATAATGTAAGGGAACAACAATAAAAATAGTGGGGTTTTATGGGGCACAATAATAATAATATGGGGACTACAAGGGTACAACAATAATGATAAGTGGGCTACATTAATAAAAATAAGGGATTACACTAGTAATATAGGGACCTAACATGCCCCTCTCCTTCAAAAACTTGGTGTCCTCAACACTTGAGTAGCTCTGGATGCTTCTGTATAAAATTCTCATCCTCCTATGTGGAATATTCAGTAGTTAAGTTCTTCCACTTGATGGGATACTCTGAAATGATCGATTTCCTAGCTGTAGAGTTCTTGTTTCCATGAATTCTTCAGGTTCCGATATTATTTTTCCTTCCTCATAAAGTTCTGGAAATATTGTTTGAATTGGACGTTTTTGACCTATAACCTTCTTTAAGCATGAAACATGGAAAACTGGGTGCACTCAAGAAGAAGTAGGAAGCTCCAATTTGTATGTCATAGTACAAATATTTTGCAACACCTTGTAAGGGCCTATTATGCTATACAACAACCCCCATTTATTTTTACTAAATGGGGAACCTTTAAAAAAAATAGGAAATCTATTTATTTTTATTTTTATTCTAAGTCAAAAAAACTTTACGATATAAAGTTTATTTTGATTTTTCACTTTCATTCCTTAGCGCGCATCGCAATTTGCATAACGTACAAGTTTGAATGACTTAAAATATATTAAGTGATGTGGACTTCGATGTGCGCTAAAACCTTTCCAAAGTTATATTTAAATCTTATTTTCAAACACTTTAAACACTGTTATAAACGAAAATCACATCGCACCTTATAAAACGATCAAACTTAAAGCGATTTGGTGAAAGTTACGATTAGACAAACCCAAAAAACCAATAAAGAAATAAACATAAAACTCCAAAGTTTGATAAAGCACATCGGCTTGATTTCTTAAAGTGCATTTCATATTTCACAGGATATAACTAAAAGCGATTTTATTACCGCATAGAAATTGCGATGTGTGATTTACGCAACTCACATTTCACAAGATTTATCGGTAACATCACAAATGGAAATAGTTATAAGTTACGATATGCAATGACAGACAGTTAATTTCTCAAGCATGCGAAATGATTCATGTCAAATAAAACTAAAAATAAAATCTAATGTATTAAGTTGATCGACAAACATTTAACGTGAAGATGTGTAAGAAATTTGATTTAAAACATTATCGGTGATTAATAGCATTTCATAGGAGTAAGGTTTTTATAGATTCATATCTACTTCGAGCATATTTGAAATGATTGAATAAAAAATTTGTTTTAATTCTATCTGCCTTGTTGTTCTCTATATTTTTAATGTTTTCTATGTTCTCTTGAAATCAAGAAACCACTTATTAGAGCAAGGAAAATAGAAATGAGCAAGAAAGGCAAAGATATTGCCCAAGCATCATCTACTGAAGACTCAGATATGCCTCCCCTATTCTTAGACACCACCAGCAACAAGGATTTCGAAATTTCTTCGTGGGAGGAAATGTATAAGTTTTTTGAGGATGAAAAGCCAAGGGTAATAATCAGAGTTTCTACAGCAGGCATGTCAACTCCTTAAGATCCAACCTATTTCGATGTTTCATGCTCCTTCATCCATAAGGTAGCAGCAAGGCCAAAAATTCTCCCCTATAAAGATATGGTTAAGTGGGTAATTGACCACTTGAACATAGAAGATAGAACATTCAAGGATTCAAAGGGTGAGAGTATTGGTTCATTCAAGGCAGAATATTTGAGGACAATGTACCACTTACCCGTTCCACAACAGAACTATGACAAAGCTTTTCTTCAAAGCTTTAGAGAAAAAAATATAGACCTGATGAAATTCATAAAGGAATGGAAGGAAGACCAAGGCAAGCTTAAATGAGATAAACTCGGTACGTACCCAATAGCACAAATTCCTTCCCCTTACTACTATGTTGTTGGTATGTTGTGTAGATTATTTGCAAAACCTGATACCATTAGGTTTTCTATAGATTGGGTCCCATTAATTGACACAATCGTCAATTCCTTAATTATGAATTGGGAAAATATCCTATCTAATAATTTAGCCAGAAATATCATGGAGTATAGGAGTCAAAGAAGTGTTTAATCAAGAGAAACACCCCCCTTTTACATGAGTACCTATGTCATGGATGCAATTTTCTTTTCTTCTAGTTTTCCTACCATGGGATGGAAATGGATGGCCCAAGACCCTACTCCAATTCACATTTACCATAGAGCCCTTTGGGAATCATATTTCCATCTGCATTTTTACAAAATTTACCATAGAGTCATGCTACCTATGCACCAGATTATATTTAATGAGAAAGCCCCTAGGGTTTCCAAAGAAGCTAGTGTAGAAATTTTTCCCGTTGCTAGATGGTTTGCAGAGGAAAGTTTCACTTATGCTCGAGTATTTGGTAGTTATGCTCCTGCTCATGTCTCGCCATATTATGTTCCTGACAAGTTACTTGCTAGATAAATTTCCTACTAGCTTGTTGTAAATGGTATTTCAAAACATCTTGAAGATGCTAAGAAGGTTTTTTGGCCTAATTTTCCTTTACAATGTGGTACTTTTGCACTTTTTGATATTGGTCATGCCTACAAGGAAGTTTCAAATGTTAATTTTTTGAATTTGGTTGTAATGAAAAAAAGGCCATATGACCCCAATGATGCGATTAAGAACTTCATTGCAGAGTTCAAAGTAAAGCCTTTTGTGGAAGAGATAGATAGATTTGATGATTTCTTTCAAGGTATTGAAAGTTTTTCAGATATACTAAAGTTTGCATCCAGTCAACTCAATCAAGATGACTTGGAATCTTTCCGAGCATATATAAGCAAGAGACTGGAAAGGATTCCTCTAGATATATTGACTATTGAAGATGTCAACAGATCAACTCCAAGTATTAGCTTGGATAATGAAGTTATAGACATGTCCGAAGATGAGTCAGGGAAATTAGAACATCAATCTCAGAATTTGGATCATTCTGAAAATGAATCCGAAAATAGAAATGATAATAGAGAAAAATTAATCAATTAGGTAATCAAGGAGATTGAGATGCAAGAGAAAGGAGAAAGTAATGGAACATAATCATCTTCCCAAGAAGTTTAACAAGGTCAAGATACACGTGATTATTCAGAAAAACCTCATCTAAAGGATTTGAAGAGTGAATTGGATAATCTTTCTTAGGCAATGAAAAATCCTAAAAGAAATCCTAATAGTGATCAATATACCAGTTTTCAGACACCAGAATATTCTTAGAAGTTAGTGTAAATTGTTACTCCACTATAACAATTTCCTGAAACTCATGATCGAGAGATCATTCTGGCCTATCGTATAGATCAAATAGTGTTACAAGTTGAGGAAATCCCTTCGTTGGATGTCTTCTATAGTCCTAGTCATAAGGCTGTAGTAAAAAGAATAAAAAGGAGAAGAATTGATGCTATAGTCCCAAGTATTTCAAATGAATCTATTGATGTTCTATGCAAGGATCCCCTAGCTGATACTACTGAACATTTAACCAAACTATCACAATTTTGCAGGGGCATATGCTACTTCATTGATAAGGCCACTAAAGTTAAAATGTTGCTGAAGCAGTTAGAAGATATAATACAAGAATTAGAGATATTGTTAGAGAAAGAAAATTCCAACTCCAAAAAGCAAATGGAATTGAAAATGTCCCAATTTCAAAAGGATTTTGAAAGTTTAAATTTGCACCATCAATTATAACTCACTGATATGCAAACACAACTGGAAGAAGAAATAAAAAAATTACAAAGCCATCCACAACTAGAGAAATTCATAAAGGAAGTATTGGATGTGAATACTAAGTTAAAGAAACAACAAGAAATATTTTTCCAACAAGCTTATATCACTAGCTTTTATTAGGACTAAGGTGAAATACTGGTCTAACAAGTGGATATCCAGAAAATTCAGTGTGAAAAGATTGAGAAGAAAATCAATGAACACATTCAATAGAACGCATGAGACTCAGGCAAGGAAGCTGATCTACCCCAAGTAGATCAATTCCACAAAGATATCTTATTTAAGGATTAGGAAGAACAGATAAAGCAAGAAGAGAAAACAATAGAGAAGGCATCAAGGTTAACAAATGAAATTATTGAATCTCTATGTCAACAGATTTTGAAATCATAAATTATCAAAGAGTGCACGTCTGAAGTGCTCTCAAAATTCAAGCAGCTGGAAACACAGTGGAAACAAAAGGTGAAAATGCAAGAATAAACGATTAAAAAATAAAATAAGTTTGATCAAGAAAATTATTGGAATTTTCTTATCAAACCTTATCATCAATACCATACGGTGCATTATTTAACAGATTCAACAAAAGATCGCAACCATCACTCTCAAATGTGGTATTCAAGGGACAGGCCAGATTGAGGATTTCACAGCCAACTCAACTCAAACCTATGCTATATATTTGTCAACTTTGGGATCAAATCCAAATGAAAGATGAGAATTCATAGTCATATCATTACTTTATTTTCCTATATTGTAGTTAAAGTTTGTCTTATGAGGATGGTTGTTTGAAACCTCCTCTATTTTTATGTAATAATATATTTTTAAACATAGTTAGTTTAGTATTTAAACCCCTCTCATGCATTTAGAGAAGGGTCTATAACTTTGTCAAATAAAATTTGCAAAGAATGCACTTTTGTAAGTTTGTAAGTGCTTTGATGAATTAATGGAACATAGTCTGTTACCCTTTGACATTTGAAGATGTTTAACTGATGTTGCACTATTGTACTCTTTAAATTGCTTGAAAGTGAAGAGGAGCAGATATCTACTATCATTTTACATGAGTAGAACTTCGCATATATGGTACTGCTATTTACTTGTATTAAGCTTTACTTTCTAGATTGACAGTTATCTTTTTATTGCATTATATATTTGAAATTTCATTATAGATGAATGTTAAATGCACTTCTGTACTAATATTTATGTGTGATTTCTTATTGGATATATAATCACACATATGAATGCGTTATAATTTCCATAATTCTTATAATCAAACTATTTTTTTATAAGAATCATCTTACGTAATTTTCATATCTTTAAAATGTTAAATAATTTACATTACTAATAGTTGAAAGATATCTCTTTAGATCACATAAAGGAAGAAAAACCCCAGGAATATAGTCGAATATATAGTGTTAGATAGATGCATGTGATAGATTAGAATAATTTTCTATTGCATTTTATATAATCAAAATACACCCCAAAATCATTCTTATTGGGAAACTGGTCCCACTATCCCCAATCGGAGCCACCACACCAAATGGAAAAGGAGATGCTTTAAGGTCTAGATTGGGTGGTTTTCCCCCATGTTTTGGCAACATAATTTTGAGGCCTCAAAATTTTGGTGCTAGAAGGAGGGCCTTGTGAATGGCAAGAAAGTCTAATTAATCTAGAGGTCAATTTAAACTCTCTCTCCCTCTAGATCCCCATCAACTTCCAGAAATTTATCTAGTTTTGCATCTTTAAAATCTAAAGTTGAACATCCTTCTCCTAAGTCTCCTAGTGATACTCAACCCATACTGTCTCCCGAGTTTTATCAAAACTACCCTCAAGTTTAGTATTTGATAGAAAAGTTAGAGAGAGTATCTATTTCTGCTGAAAAGCCTAAAACTTCTCAAACATCTGAAATTAGTATTTCATCCTCTTTAAAACCTCGAAGAACATCATCAGAAATTCAAAAGACAGGAATCCTTCCTTTTGAATTTCCCATCGATAGTACTCAAAGGAGAATAAAGAGGACTCAATCAGAGTCAATCGCCAGCGAGGTATTATCTCATTCACCTCCATTACCTCCACTCACTTCCACCACTTCCTTTCTAACAATTAATGTTACTTTAACTACTTCCAGTACTCAAGACTACTATCCCTTCAACTAGTTCTAGCACTTAGCCTACCTCTTCTTCAACTCAAACTCAATCCATCAAATCCACCCAAGGTTCAATGATAGGCCACCCATGTAACAATCCAGGGGCTGTAAATATTCCTACTCCTCTTCATGCTCTACCAAAATCACCTGAAATATGGTTACCTAAATTTAATCCTCATGATGGTCTTCCAGAAGAAAAACACATTCATAATTTTATGTTAGCCATCAATTTAAAAGAGGTAGTTGAAGAGGATTGTGTTGTAAGATTATTTCCATACACTCTTGCAAGATCTTGGTATTTTTCACTGCCTGCCCACTCTATAACTAGCTGGAATATGTTCAAAGAACAATTTATAGCTAATTTTGAGGATGACAGGACCAACGCAACACTCATCAATGATTTATCAAACCTAAAGGCTAAATCAGGGGAGAAAATAAAATATTTTAATTCAATATTTAAGAAATTTCTCAATAAATTTCCTGCTACATCAATTCCTGGTGTAGAAGTTCAAATTGAGTGGTATATTTCATCTCTTCCATCAAATATATCCATTTTTTTGTATAGAGAAAAACTTGCTACACTCACAGAGAACATGAAGGAATATTTATCTGTAGAAAAACACATAACTGCTCTTGAGAAGAATAATTCTCAAGAAGATAGAAAATCATAGAAGGTATCCTTTAAAAATGATTCAAAAAAGAAGCCATCTAAATACCCTTTTGATGTATAAGGTCTCCAGAAAGTTTTAAAGACTATGACAACGAGATGGTATATATGAAGAAACAAGTCACTGAAAGTTCTATCTCAAAGAAGACTTTCAGACCCTTCAAGAAAAATCAGTCCTCTAATACTCAACCACCGAATATCATATCTAACGCCGAGTCCTTTCAAGATACAGAGGAAGAGGAAACAGAGGAAGAAGAAAATGAAGAAGAAGAACAATTTTAACTAAATGGAATGTGGGATTTCATCCTACCAAATGAGTAACAACAGGAATCTTTACTTGTGAGTACAAGGAAAAACAATGCTATTGAAGCAACACAACCAAATCAACAACAGAAGAATTGAACGCCTGCTAAGGATAAAAAATTAAGTAAAAATTCTACTTGTAAGGCTACACAAACAAGTCTTGTTACTTCATATACTCCACCTAAGTCAAAAACAATGGTAGTCTCAGACACTATTGAGTATAATGTAATTGAAGATATGAAGAAGGCCAGGGCCAATATTTCAATTCACGAACTTACTAAATTAAAGTAGCAACATAAAATATTACTTAGATATTTGAGTGTGGTTCTTGCATCAGCCTTACCTGCTCCAGTAGTAGTTCAAGCTACTAATGAAATGGGTAAACCACCTTCTCCTTCAACTAAAATAGATGCTATAAATTTGATTATGATAGGTGATTGATCCATCTCTCATACTCCTCCATTCCTCTTAACCTATGAGATCTATAATAAAAATGTCCATAATTGTTTAATAGACTCAGGGGCTTCTTCTAATATAATGCCAAAATCAGTCTGTGCTAAGTTGAACATAACTCCTCAGATTTCTCCTATTCATATAATACAACTTGATAGAACTAATGTAGAAGTTATGGGAGAAATAAATTATGTTTCTACCAGATTGTCATCAAACCCGAAGGTTGCTCAAATAATCAATATATTGGTGGCTGATATTCCTGAGTTTTATGGTTTATTATTAGGCAGAGACTGGTCTAAAAATATTCATGGATATTTTGCGACAGACTGGTCACATATGTGGCTACCATACAATGGAAAGCCAAATCAAATCTAAGTAAACCGTGAAAAGTTCATGAAACATACAGTAACTAATATTTAAGGAATAAACAAGTGAGTAGCATTCAATAATAACATTATTGGAAATTACCCGCCAGAGTCATTTTTGGTAAAATTTAATTCTCAACCATCACCCTTTTCGATAATGCAGTTATTTCATAGATCGAGAATTTTTCCCAGACAAACATTTCGAAATGTAAAATTTTGCAGATAAACCAATAATTAATTCTTTATTTTGGACTCTTTATTTTGACGATTCTAAATCTGAAGATGGTGCAGGATCTGGTTACATTTTAATAAGCCCAGAAGGAGAGAAAACCATGTTAACCTACAGACTTGAATTCGATTGCACAAACAATATAGCCGAATACGAAGCATTAGTCCAAGGTTTGTACAAAGAAATTGATCTTAACATCAAATATCTGAAAGTCCTAGGAGATTTGGAAATAATTGTTAGACAGGTAAGAAATACCATTCATTGTAATTCTGGACATTTAAAGCATTACCAATCATTAGTCCAATAATTGACCATTCATTTCTTAGCCTTCAATATTTCTTCTGTGCCTAGAATGTAGAATAATAGTGCATATCTACTGGCTAATGTAGCATCAAAGTTAATTCCATCTCAAGAATTTAGTCCTGATATATTTTCCACTGAATTTATTTTAGACCATATGTTCCTAACAATATTACCAATGGGAGAATATTCAATAGTGATTCAAATATCATAGATTTCCTAACATCTAAAGTATCATATGATAGTCAAATTTTGGATGAAAAATGAACATGAAATTCAGATAAAGGAAGAACAAGATGAAAATCTAATTTCTAAGTCAGTTGTCAAGTTAGAAGATGTCTATGATCTGAAATATAGGTTTAAAAGACTTAATAACTCAAAAAATCAAAGTTCTACCTTAAGATTTGAGTTAGTGAATCTTGGAACTGATGATAAACCTCAAAATGTCAATCTAGGTCTTGGTTTATCTTCCAACGAAATATTATCGTTTATGAGGTTATTAAGAATGTACAAAAGTGTTTTTTCTTGGGATTACACCGATCTTAAAACACATGAAACTTCTATGATTCAACACACAATTCTGATGATTTCAGATGAGAAACCTATACAACAAAAATTGAGAAAGATTCACCTGAATCTTGAAAATTAAATTAAAAAAAATTGAACAAACTCCTCAAAGAAAAGACACTCTTTCAAGTTAGAAATTCTAAATGGGTTTCAAATTTGGTTCCTTTCAGAAAGAAAAATTGTGATACTAGAATTAGTATTGATTTTATGAATTTAAACAAAGCATGTTCGAAAGACAAATTTCCATTGAATAAGTATTGCAAACAGTAGATGGTTCTGAATTTATGTCTTTTCTAGATGGATTCTCAGGATATAACCAAATTCTCGTACATCCAAATTATAGCTTAAAGAATACATTCAGGACTAAGTGGGAAAATTATGCCTATCAAAAGATGCCATTTGGGTTAATTAATGTAGGTGCCACTTTTCAAAGAGCTATGGACACAAATTTTAGGGGGCTCATCAATAAATCAGTGGTTATTTATTTAGATGACATTACAGTCTTTTCTAAACAAGAAACCAATCATGTAAAAGACCTAAATAAAACCTTTGAGCGATGTAAAAGGTATGGCATCTTATTAAACCCAAAGAAGTAATTTTTTGCTTTAGATGAAGGAAAACTTTTAGGATTCATTGTATCAAATAAAGGTATCTATATTGATCCTAAAATAATTGAAGAGATTAAAAGAATTCCTTTCCCTCATAACAAGAAATATATGCAGTCGTTTCTTGGGCAAATAAATTTTGTAAAAATATTTGTCCCTGACTTTTCACAAATAGTTTTACCATTACAAAACATGATTAAGAAAAATTTAGTCTTTAAATGGGGACATAACGAAAGAGAAGCATTTGATTTGATCAAACAATCCACTATCAATGCTCCATTCCTGACTACCCCCAATTTTCTTAATCCTTTTACTTTATATACTTTTTCATCAGATACACCATACATATTTGTTTTAACACAACTTAATGACCAAAAATATGAAGCACCAATATCATTTTTTAGTTCCAATTTGCAAGGTGAAAAATTAAATTATTCATCTATTGAGAAGCAATCATTTGCTATCTTTAAGGCTATAAATAATTTTAGGCCTTTTCTCCTAAAAATTCACACCAAAATAATAGTTCTATTCTTTGCAGCGAGATAACTATTAATGCAAAGAGAACTAGGAGAGAAAAGGGCTAATTGGGTTACCTCTTTATAAGAATATGATGTAGAAATTAGACCCTCTAAAATTTTTAGAGGTCAAGGTTTGGAAGAATGCTAACAGGATCATCCCATTTATAATCAGAAGAAGATTCAAGTAACAATGTGCAAATATCAAAGGTAAGCCTCAACGATGTGCAATATCAATACGTTGATCTCATATTTTATCTAAAAAATGGATATGCCCCAACCCAACTCAGTTATAAAAAAAAACGTACTTTGAGATTAAAGGCCAAGAAATATGAATTAATCAATGATGTATTGTTTATAATAAACTTTTATTATGTACTATTAATATGCTTAGAGAAAACTGAAGCAAAGAAAGTCTTGCAGGAACTCCATGATGGACCAGCTGGAGGACATTTTGGAGGAAATGCAACATCACACAAAATCCTACATGTGGGTTACTATTGGCCTACACTTTTCAAATATGCTCATGAATATGTAAAAAATGGAAAGTGTGTCAAAGTGCATCTGGAAGACAAAGGAAGCCAACCTTCCCATTACAATCAGTTAATATCGAACAACCATTTGAAAAATGGGGATTAGATATAATCGGTGAGATCGTTCCTAACTCTTCCAAACAACATAAATATATTCTCATAACTATAGATTATTTTACTAAATGGTTGGAATAAATTCCACTAAAGATAGTCAACTCAGAGAATATTATAGATTTCATTGACCAATTTATCATAACTTGGTTTGGTTTACCTACTGCTTCAATGTTCGATAATGCATCTTATTTCTTAGGATGCCGTGATAGAATTTGCGATCAAAACAAGCTTTAAACTTAATTATTTTGCAAATTGTTATCTGCAAGGAAATGATTTAGCAGTATCGACGAACAAAAACCTGATTAGAATCATCAAACGAACTATTGATCAAAACCAACGAGATTGGCATAAGGCATTAATATTTTCTCTTTGGGTAGATTGAATAACTCAGAAAGCTTCTATTGGCACTTCTCCATTCAATCTTGTTTATGGAAAAGAATTTTTTCTTCCTACCAATGTATTTATTCCTTCTCTTACCTTAGTTCAATTTATTGATGAATCTCCTTCTTCTTCCTTACAACTAAAACAATTTCAAATTCTTAAGTTAGAAGAAGAAAGAGAAAAAGCTAAACAAACTCATGCACATCATCAACAGATAGTAAAATCTTCATTTTATTCAACTTCTGTTACTCCAAAAAAATTTCAAATTGGTGATCTGGTATCGATATGGGACAAAGCGCATGAGGAAAAAGGTAAACACACTAAATTTCAAAAACTCTAACTAGGTCCATTTCAAATAATTGAAGAAATAGGCCCATCAACATTATTATTGCAAGATCTATTAGGAAAAAGAGATTCATTTTTTGTTATTGTCTTTTTCTTTTCCTTAGGAAAATAAAATTTGAACAACATCGATATTTGGCTTTTCAAATAGAAATCTTAGATGATCTTTTTGATTTGTCGCTTATAGAAATAAGAAATGTTAAGGAAACAATCAAAAGATTCAAATATCAAAAAGATTATATTTTCACTAAAAGATGAAATTTCATTGAAGTTATTTATTCTCTAATGAACTCCCTTTTTTTATAAAGCATGGTTATTCTGTTATAAGTCAAGAAAATAATCTTTAACATAGTAAAGACTCTTTTACAGAAAAAATATATAAAACTCAAAAAATTATCATCCAGAATCCTCAAAAGGACCAATGATTCACCCCATCCAGGAAAACTTATCAATTTTTGAAAGAAATTCATAAAATATTATACTATAAAATCTTAAAATATAATAAGTCTCATCACAAGCTTGTTTACCATGTCCATAAGGAAATAGTTGAACTGAAATTACCAATACTGCCTACCAAAACAGGGTAATGACTTGAGATTATATCAAGATGACAAGAGGTCTCATCAAGAGAAAAATTTATCAGTTCAATTACAACTAGTGAATGGCATTATCACTATTTGGTTGCCAAGCCAAGACAATGGCTTTTCAGTAAATAAAAATATTACAAAAAAGAAAAACAAGTTACAAAATTTTTATAAAGTTATAATTGATTTTTGGAAATTATAAGAAAGACTGGATGGGACAATGAATCATTGTTGGGTAAAAGGTAACCCTGCCAAAAGCTTAAATTACCTATTGGATCAGAGGCTCTACCTATGATAAAAGAGTAAATACATATAAAGCTAATTTGGAAGAGCCACCTGCTTTATCTTCTTGAACTAAGTAAAGACTAATATAGATTCTCATACTTTTATTTTTATAGAGGAATTCTTATGAATTATAATTAAGAGAGATCTTTTGCTTAGTGATATATTATTTAATTGAAATTCATTCCTTCAACTATTTTTATTTCAAAAATATTTTTAGAATTTTCAAAAAGTTAGTCAGAGATAGCTGGTTCTCCTAAGTGAATCACCAATTGTTGTTCTATACAACAACCCCCATTTATTTTTACTAAATGGAGACCCTTTAAAATAAATAGGAAATTTATTTTGTTTTATTTTTATTCTAAGTCAAAAAACTTTAGAATATAAAGTTTATTTTGCTTTTCCGCTTTCATTCCTTAAGGCACATCGCAATTCGCATAGCTTACAAGTTTGAACGACTTAAAATCTATTAAGTCACACGGGCTGCAATATGCGCTAAAACCTTTCCAAAGTTTTATTTAAATCTTATTTTCAAATGCTTTAAACATTATTATAAACGAAAATCGCATCACTCCTTATAAAATGATCAAACTTATAAGAAATTTGGTGAAAGTTGCAATTAAACGGACCCGATGAAGCAATAAAGAAATAAACATAAAACTCCAAATTATGATAAAGTGTAGCGACTTGATTTCTTAAAGCACATTTCTCATTTCACGGGATATAACTAAAAGAAAGTTTATTAGCACATAGAAATTGCGATGTCCAATTTGTGCAGTTCGCATTTCATAAGATTTATCGGTAACATCACAAATGGAAATAGTTATAAGTTGCGATATGCAATGACAGATAGTTAATCTCTCAAGCATGTGAAATGATTCACACCGTTATAAGTTGCGATATGCAATGACAGATAGTTAATTCCTCAAGCATGTGAAATTATTCACATCGAATCAAACTGAATATAAAATATAACGTCTTAAGTTGATCGATAGACATTTCACGTGAAGGTGTGCAAGAAATTTTATTTAGAATATCATTGGTGATTAATATCATTTAGTAGGATTAAGGTTTTGATAGATTCATATCTACTTCAAGCATATTTGAAATGATTGAACGACAGATTTGTTTTAATTATATCCTCTTATCTGTTCTCTATATTTTTAATGTTTTCTCTGTTCGCTTGAAATCAGGAAACCACTTAACGGAGCAAGGAAAATAGAAATGAGCAAGAAAGGAAAATAGTTTTCCCAAGCATCATCTACTGAAGAGTCGGATATGTCTCCCCTATTCTTAGACACCACCTGCAACAAGGATTGTGGAAGTTCCTCATGGGAGGCAATTTATAAGTTTTTGGAGGATGAAAATCCAAGGGTAATAATCAGAGTTGCTACACCAAGCACGTCAACTCCTTCAGATCCGACCTATTTTGATGTTGCATGCTCATTCATCCATAAGGTAGCAGCAAAGCCAAAAATTCTCCCCTATACAGATATGGTTAAGTGGGTAATTGACCACTTTAACATAGAAGATAGAACATTCAAGGATTCAAAGGGCGAGTATATCAATTCATTCAAGGCAGAATATTTGAGGACAATGTACCACTTACCTGTTCCACAATAGAACTATGATAAAGCTTTTCTTCAAAGCTTTAGAGAAAAAAATCTAGACCTGATGAAAGTCATAAAGGAATGGAAGGAAGACCAATGCAAGTTTAAATGAGATAAACCTGGTACGTACCCAATAGCACAAATTCCTTCCCCTTACTACTATGTTGTGTAGATTATTTGCAAAACCTGATACCACTAGGTTTCTATAGATTGGGTCCCATTAATTGATGCAATCGTAAATTCCTTAATTCTGAATTGGGAAAATATCCTATCTGATAATTTAGCTAGAAATATCATGGAGTATAGGAGTAAAAGAAGTGTTTCATATAGAGAAATGGCCCCCTTTTACATTAGTGCCTATGTCATGGACACAATTTTCTTTTCTTCTAGTTTTCCTACCATGGGATGAAAATGGATGGCCCAAGACACTAATCCAATCCATATTTACCATAGAGCCCTTTGGGAATCATATTTCCATCTACATTTTTACAAAATTTTCCATAGAATAACGTTTTTTTTTTTTTTCTAAATAAGCTTAATCTATTAATCAACAAAAAACATGAATATTTACATCAGGAATTATCCAGGACCAGGCCTGAGGTCGAGGCTTGTTAAGCAAAAATTCATAGTTGAGCACTGCCCTCTGAGAGGGAAGCCAGTGCATAAGGTGTTCCAGCAAAAAACCCACGCAGGGGAAGCGTCTATTTCTAGAAAAAAGCCTATGAGACTTGACCAAAACCAGAAAGACAAACATAAACATTTTTCATAAAGAAGACAGTGCCATAGCAAAAAACCAGGAATAGTGGAGGCGCTACTCGTCCGGTTCCTCTTCCACGACCCTGCACCAAAACTCATCTGGTTCACCATCAGTATTATACAGGTCCTCTGTGGAGTGAATGACTTTCTTAGCAGCTTTCCATAGAATAACGTTACGTATGCACCAAATTATATTTAATGAGAAAGCCCCTACGGTTTCCAAAGAAGCTAGTACAAATTTTTTTCCCATTGCTAGATTGTTTATGGAGGAAAGTTTCACTTATGTTAGAGTATTTGGTAGTTATGCGCCTCCTCATGTCCTGCCATATTATGTTCCTGACAAGTTACTTGCTAGAGAAATTTCCTACCAGCTTGTTGTAAACGATATTTCAAACATATTAAAGATGCTAAGAAGGTCATTTGGCCTACTTTTCCTTTACAGTGTGGTACTTTTGCACTTTTTGATATTGGTCATGTCTACAAGGAATTTTCAAATGTTAATTTGTTGAATTTAGTTGTAATTCCAAAAAGGCGATATGACCCCAATGATGTGATTATGAACTTCATTACAGAGCTCAAAGTAAATGTTACTATGAAAGAGATAGATATATTTGATGATTTCTTTCAAGGTATTGAAAATTTTTCAGATATACTAAAGTTTGCATCTAGTAAAATCAATCAAGATGACTTGGAAGCTTTCCAAGCATATAAAAGTAAGAGACTGGAAATGATTCATCTGGATTGATTGACTATTGAATATGTCAACAGACTAACTCGAAGTATTATCTTGGATAATGAAGTTAAATACATGTCTGAAGATGATCAAGGCAATCAGAACATCAATCTCAGAGTTCAGATCATTCTGAAAATGAATATGAAAATAGAATGAGAACACAGAAAAAGTAATCAATCAATTAATCAAGGAGATTGAGATACAAGAGAAAGGAGAAATTAATGGAATAGAATCATCTTCCAAAGAAGTTCAACACAATCAATATACACTTGATCAGTCAGAAAAAACTCAGCCAAAGGATTTGAAGAGTGAAAGGGATAAGTTTTGGAAGGCAATAAAATCTCCTCAAAAAAATCCTAATAGTGATCAATATACTAGTTTTCAGACACTAGAACATTCTCAGAAGTTAGTGGAAAATTTTACTGCACTAAAACAAGTTCCTGAAACTCATGATCGGGAGATCATTCCCACTTATCCTATAGAGAAAATAGTGTTACAATTTGAGGAAATACCTTTTTTGGATGTCTTCTATAGTCCTATTCATAAGGCTACAGTAAAGAGAAGAAAAAGGAGAAGAATTGATGATATAGTCCCAAGTATTTCAAATGTATATGTTGACATTTTATAGGAGGATCCCCTAGCTAATCCTACTGAAAATTTAACCAAACTATCACAATTTGCAGGGGAATATCCTACTACCACTGTTGATAAGGCAACTAAAGTTAATTTTTTATTGAATCAAAGAAAATATAGAATACAATAATTAGAGAGACAGTTAGAGCAAGAAAATGCCAACTACAATGAGTAAATGGAATTGAAAATTTCCCAATTTTAAAAGGAATTTTAAATTTTAAATTTGCAGCATCAAGTACAAATCACTGAGAAGAAAACAAAACTAGAAGCATCAATAAAAATATTACAAATCCAGCCATAGCTATAGCAATTCATAAAGGAAGCATTGGATGTGAATACTAAGTTAAAGCAACAACAAGAAATATTTTTCCAACAAGCTTCAATCACTAGCTCTAATTGTGACTCAAGCTGATCCAGCAAGTGGCTATCCAGAAACTTGAATGTGAAAATATTGAGAAGAAAATCAATGAACATATTCAATGGAAAACATCATATGCAGGCAAGGAAGTTGTTCTACCCCGGGTATATCAATTCCACAAAGAGGTCTTATTTAAGGATTCAGAAGCACAGATAAATCAAGAAGAGAAAACAACAACGAAAGCATCAATGTTAACAAAGAAATTTACTGAATCTGTATGTGAACAACTTTTGAAATCAAAACTCATCAAAGAGTGCACGTCTGAAGTGTTCTCAGAAGTCAAGTAGCTGGAAACATAGTGGAAACAAAAGGCAGAAATTTAGGAAGAAACGATTAAAAAAATAAGTTTGATCAAGAAAATTATTGGAATTTTCTGATCAAATCTTATCATCAGTGCCATACACTACAGTGTTTAACATATTCAACAAAAGGATCGTAGCCAGCACTCTCAAATGCGGTATTCAAGTGATAGGTCAGGTCGAGGATTTCGCAGCCAGCTCAACTCAAACCTATGCTAGATATTTGTCAACTTCAGGATCAAATCTGAATGAAAGATCTGAATTCATAGTCATATCGTTACTTTATTTTTCTAGATTGTAGTTAAAGTTTTTCTTACGAGGATGGTTGTTTGAAACCTCCTCTATTTTTTTGTAATAATCTATTTTTAAACATAGTTATTTTAGTATTTAAACCCCTCTCATGAAAATAGAGAAGGGTCTAGAAATTTTTCAAAAACATTTGCAAAGAATGCACTTTTGTAAGTTTCTAAGTGCTTTGATTAATTAATGGAACAAAGTCTATTATCTTTTGACATTTGAAGCTGTTTAACTGATGTTGCCCTATTGTACTCTTTAAATTGCTGGAAAGTGAAGAGGAGAAAATATCTACTGTCACTTTACATGAGTAGAACTTCATACATATGGTACTTCTATTCATTTGTATTACGTTTTACTTTCTAGATTGACAGTTATCTTTTTATTGCATTATATGTTTGAAACGTCATTATAGATTAATGTTAAATGCACTTCTGTACTAATATTTGTCCGTGATTTCTTATTGGATATATAATCACACATATAAATGCGATATACTTTCCATAATTCTTATAATCAAACTATTTTTTTAGAAGAATCATCTTACATAATTTTCATCGCTTTCAACTGTTAAATAATCTACATTACTAATAGTTGAAAGATATCTCTTTAGATCACATAAAGGAAGAAACACCCAGAGAATATAACATAATAGATAGTGTTAGATAGATGCATGTGATAGATTAGAATCATTTTCCATTGCATGTTATATAATCAAAAAAACCCCAAAATCATCCTTATTCGGAAACTAGTCCCACTATCCCTAGTCGGAGCCACCACACCAAACAGAAAAGGAGTTGCTTTAATGTCTAAACCAGGTGGTTTCCCCCCATATTTTGGAAACAAAATTATGAGGCCTCAACAATACCATAGTACTTTGGCAATAATTTATTATCCTTCTTACATTTGGATGGTTATAGCCGTAAAAATACCCAGTCTGCTACATCAAAACTTCTCTCGCTACGATATTGATCTACCTGTTGTTTCATTGTATTTTGTGCCAAATTTAGGCTATCCTTTAATAGTTGGAGAACTTTTTGTTGATGTTCGATGTGATATTGAACTACTGGAACCTTATAATTTTCTCTTAAATATGTTGTGATGGACAATGAATGATATCCATAAATTGCCATAAATGGGGTCATTTTTGTTGCAATATGGAAAGAAGTGTTATACCACCATTCAACCAAAGGTAACCACTTGACCCATTTTGTTCGATTATCAGATAGAAAACAACGAAGATATCCTTCCAAACATTTTTTCACTATCTCAGTTTACCCATCAGATTGAGGATGATAAGATGAGCTCCGTGTTAGTTGAGTACCAGAACAAGAAAATAATTTTGTCCAAAAATTTCTAGTGAAAATGGGATATTTGTCGCTTACAATAATCTTTGGGTTTCCATGTAGCTTTTAAATTGTTTCCATAAATGTAGTAAAAAATGTTCTTACTTTAAATGGATGAGATAATGCACAAAAGTGTGCATACTTGGTAATTCTATCAACTACCACCATGATGACACTCTTTCCTTCGAACTTAGGTAAACTTGTGATAAAATCCATTGAAACCTCCTCCCAATGTTGACTTGGAATGTGTAAAGGTTGTAGAAGACCCGAGAACTTAATTGTCTCAAATTTATTTTGCGAGCAAACCAAAAATTCTACCACATAATTTTGAATATAAAATTTAAGTTCATCCTAAAAAAATTATTTCTTCATCTTGTCATAATTTTTTTAAAGTCCTGAGTGTCCTCCTATGAGAGATGTGTGCAATTTCAAAATAATATTTTGTTTTATTTGGGAATTCTTACAAAGATATAAGTGATATTTGTACCATAAGAAATCATTTTTCCAACTAAATGTATCAAATGTACTGGGATGTTGTCGTAACTTTTCAATGAGTGGCCACACTTCTTCGTCATTCTTCTATTCCTCCCTTGCTTCGGTTATTCAATCTAGTTGGATAATAGAAATGGCACAAAGAAATGCTTCCACCTCCTCATCCTTCCTTGAGAGTGCATCTGGAAAAAAATTTAGCTTCCTTTTTTTGTAGATGATTTCAAAGTCATAACCAAACATCTTTGTGACTCATTTTTGCTGCTCTTATGAAGATAGTCTCTGTTGTCCAATTAAAGGAAAGTATTTAGGATTATCATGATCATTTTTTACCTTGAAGTGTCTTCCCATTAGGTAGGGTCACCATTTCTTTAGTGCATTTAGTATTTCCAACATTTCCTTCTCATTAATAGCTTTCTGTAAATACTTTCCTTTGATGGGACAAATTTCAAATGCAATGGTCTTCCTTCTTCCATTAAAACAACACCAATTCCATTTCATGAGGCATATGTTGGAAATACTGAGAGGAGGGGGGGTGAATCATTATTCCTTTCAATTAGTATTATTATTAATATTTTAGAGCATTAGTTAATATTCAATTATTATCCGTGTTTGTACAATGATAACAGTAAAAAAAAGGAACACAAATTCACACGTTTTTAAGATGGAAACCGCCTCCGGGACAAAAACCACCTAAATTATTTTCTAATAATTCTTTAATGTTCAACTCCAATTGAAAATAAAGCTCCAACTTCCTAGAATGTATAAAACCATTCTTCTTCAGATCCCACTGGATGGACGCTCCAATGCCCAAGATTTTTCAATAGTCAACTAAACGGATGCCCGAACACCAAATGAGCTACAAACCACCATAGTACCACCCTCCCACCCTGAATTTTTCACAGGCTTGAACCTATTGGTGACTTCATGCACCAGCCTAGCACCACCCTAACACCCTATAGAAGAATAAAATAATAATGGGCTCCCGTACGAATTAAAATGGTCCACTTTACAATGATATAGAATGATTTAATATAGAATGGTCGTAACCTTGCGCCAAGAGAGAGACATCCATTCTTCCTTTCCACAGTGCATAATTATTTTCATTTAACATAGGTACACCATTCTTGGTATTCTCCATGACCTCCTTCCAACTGTTAAACTACTATTGAAGGAACCAAGCTCTGATACCAATTGTTGGAAATACTGAGAGGGGGTCGAATGAGTATTCCTTCCAATTAGTAATATTATTAATCTTTCATAGAATTATTTAATATTAAATTATTATTAATGTTTGTAAAATGATAGTAGTAAACAAAAGGAGCACAAATGCACACATTTTTTAAGGTGGAAACCTCCTCTAGGAAAAAATCCACCAGAATGATTTTCTAATAATTCTTTAATATTCAACTTCAATTGAAAAGAAATCTCCAACTTCCTAGAATCTAGAAAAACAGTCTTCTCGAGCTCCCACTGGATGGACACTCCAACGCCCAAGATTCTTCAGTAGTCAACTGAACGGATGCCCCACCACCCAATGAGCTACCACTCACCTTAGCACCACCCTACCACCGTGATTTTTTCACAAGCTTGAACCTGTTGGCGACTTCATCCACTAGCCTAGCACCACCCTACCACCTTATATAATAATAAAAGAAGAATGGACTCATGTATAATGGAAAATGGTCCACTTTACAATGATATAGAATGATGTATGATAAGAAGACACACTAGACCATAACCCCAACTATGACACAACCACCTAATGATGATCCTAGACCTCCCGAAACTACCTCTTCAACTCTTGGTAGATAGACACTTGTACAACTTTCACAATTATGCTTTTACAATGATTCAGTATAATGATACCTTTACAATGACTATATGCAGTGTTGCCCACTTGAAGACTTCATGTGGGGAAATTATTGATATTATTCTGCACCTTGATTGTTGCTCTTGTCATGCTACCCTTTCTCACTCTTTAGAAAATTAGATCATGCATTGAATCTTATCTTGTTGAATATATAATACCTGCAAAAATTCTTCAAGGAAATACCCATGACATGATAATTGCAAAAGTCACCTCATCATGCAAAGCATATGTTAGTGCTAAAAAAAAAAAAAAATTAGAATGCAAAGAACCTAATGCAATTAAGATATGAACATGCATATAGAGAAGATACTTACCTGAAGCATACCTCTGCTGCATCATTTTTTTGCACCTTGCTTTGCTTTGTTTCCCTAGAAAGTCTGGTCCTTTGCAACCTTTGATAACACATGATCTAGCGTTTTCTTGCATTCTAGGAGCTCTATTGAATCTGATGTATATCTGTGATTTTAGATCCTCATTATGTGATGTTCAATCTTGTAGAATCCCTCTGAGTCTTATTTCAAATTCCACACGTCTGACCCGATTTGGATTCTTCAAGACAAAGTAATGCTCAATCTCTCACAATGACCTAATTATGGACAAGTTCAGTAGAGAGAACTTGTACGGTGTGCCACGTGTCAATGTTTTCTCCTTCGGCTATGAACTTAATACACAGAAAGCTATGGTCCATTCAATATCTACGACTTTTTACAAAATTCCATTTTTCTTCTCATAGAGAGAGTTATGATGATTTTATCAAGGTCTCCTCTTTGATATGAAATTTAGAAGCCTAAAAAAACCCTAAATTACACATATTATATCTCCGAACATTTAGCGAACCAATATCTAAAATTCAGACATGAGCTTCATCAGGATTTTTCCCAAGTGGGTTTTTTGTTTCCGCATTTGAAGCTCCGTAGAAAAAAATTTATAGCAAAACTTCCACGATGACCTGTTCTTAGTAGCAAACTCCTTACATGAGGAGGATATGAGGATCACAAATTATATAAATACTTAGGTTGAGAGGGTATTCAACAAGTGAATGTTGGAGGGATTTTAGGAGCTTAAAAAATTATTAACTATTGGCTATTCAATAACCAAAACCAATGATTAGTGTCATGCCACAACCCCATGGGGTTTTAGCCCCCTAATTAGGGTTACTAAATTCAAACACGAATATATCTCAAATCATGAAGAATTATGTGGCGTGCCATATATCAATGGAAACATCTCGAGAAGTAGAAACTATCCCAAATATCCTTGACTCATAATAGAGTAAGTTTTCAAGTCAAAATTTCCATGCAATATCTGGGTAACCCTTGGTGCCGCTTAGGTTGACATCAATGACAACCACTTATCAACTATCTCCCCCTTTGGCATTGATGGCAACACAAGTACTTCCCATATTTTCAAGAAGACATAAAGAGAGCAACAACAAAAAGTGACTTGACATTGCCATATCATCACGTAGTCTATGTCATCAGTGTCATGTCATATCTTCTCATGAGCCATCATGTGCCACATCATTCATGGAATATGTAATTCTATATTGGAAAATTGAATGTAAAGTGGAAGTCCAAGAGTCATCTATGTAATGTGAAGAGACATGTAGGAAGTCAAAAATTCATGAGAAGTCAAACAGTGATGACGGTAGTCCAAGAGTCATAAGGGAGGTGAAGGATCACCCCATTTTTATATATACACCCTCATTTTTCATGAAATGGACTTTTCACCTTGACTTCTCGCATAAGGCATCAGAGATATAGAGTCAGTACTTTTGGGGAGCAAGTTGTAGCTCCAACGCTCCACTAATGGATCTAGTGATGTCTGCTGTATTCATATATCTTGGGAATTTTACTTAATACTTGAAGCATGATGGCCAACACATTTTCATGCATGGATTGTGACTATTTGTAAGACTATTCTGCAAGTGTTTATTATTCATATTTGATTTTGCATATACTAAAGTAGTTGAACTATTTCGATTATTTTAGTGCTTATCTAATTGAAAATGTGTGTTAATGGTTATAACAATCATCTTGTCTATGTGGACTATTTCGCTCGATGTTAGGTGATTCTCTTTTCACTTGTGTGTGCCTCTAATAGGGTGGTCCTATTAACTCTCTCTTAGAGACTCACCTTTCCTCCCTCTACAATAGAAGAACCTTGAAAAACCTACAACTGAATATTCACCAGACACACTTGCTTTTTGCAAAGGCACATACATGCTTCTCTCTCTTTTTGACAGCTAAAGCCAAGGAAAATCTATAAGAATGTATGGAAACTAGGTCGATACTTCAGATGGGGCTCCTATTACAAATGATGTTAGGTCTCATTTGGACTTCACATTAGGGATACCCCCTTAGTTAATGGATTTCCAACACCATCAACAATTTTCCTATTCAACTTTTCCTCTACCTTCAAGACAATGTGATAGGATTCATCAATAGTTTGAAAATAATGCATACTCATCTAATCTTGAATCAAATATTTCAATCCATTCAAATAATTTGCGACTCTTTGGAATTTTGGTTCTTTTACACTGTATCAAAATCATAGTTTGAAAAAACCATTTGGTTTACTCCCGAATAAAGGCTTCCTTTGGTCTTAGATTCGGGATTTGTCTATAAAACATTTGTTGGTATTCAATAGGCAGAAATTTCTCCTTATTATTCGTGACCATCTCCTTCCAAGCCTTGATCTTTTCTAATTGATATTTACTTTGTCTTTCTATAGAATATCCAACCACAGTGCAACATGAACCTAAAAAATCTTCACGACAAATATCATCTAATTTGGATCTTAAATATTTTCATACTCGAAGTATCTTTCAAGTTCTCCCATCCAATTGATAAGCACATCAACTCTCATATTTCCATCATATCAAGGAACTTCAACACTTGCATTACCTCTATTTCTCAAGTATGAAATTAACCTTTCTACTGGGTCTCTCTCTTTAGCATCATGTTCTTCATCTACTTCTTCTTCGAGCTATGAATCTACTTATGTAGCTCAAATTACTTTATTCTCCAAATATTCTATTCTTTCTCTTAACACTTCCAATTCTTGATTTCCTACTCCTCTTCTCCTAAGTGACACCACTATAAGTTGTAAATGCCTCACAAACATGCACATGCCTCAATCCAAATTATGTGACCCAACTTGTACATTCAACACTCTTTCTATGCAACCACCAAACAAGGTTTTATGTACCTTGTTACATGAACCAAATCAAGGTGAAAATCCCAGAAAGAAAATCGTTTTGATATCACGAATCAATCTAGGATTTTGTAGCTTTCACAACAAACTACAAGATTATAATGTTTTTACAAAGTTCACAACCCAAACCATCTAATTTTTGGTATTGTATTAAACTAATTCAAATACTAAATCACTTAGCATAAATAGAGAGTAATTCTATACTTTCCCACGAGAATCATAATGGATTTCAAATATTTTTATTCATTAAGAATGTGTGGCTACATAAAAGAATTCAAATATGAGAGAGGAGTCCTCAAAGTGCTTGAAATTCTTGCATTTTTACATAACAATACCACGTAGAAACCAAAACACTGTCTCTAACTCGTACAACAGCCAATCAAAATCTCTACAAAGTGTGCTACAACCAAAACCAATACCAAAATTCCAAAAGCGAGAAAGAAAAACCCCAAGATACCAAAGCCAGCAAACTCATTTTCTTCGTTGTTCCTGTAATTTAATTCCCATGTTGTTGACCTCTTCACATTCCAACTAATTTTTTTTTCATGTTGTCAACATCTTCGCATTCCAGAACTGAATCGATTTGATTCCTTGTAGTACGTGGACAAACCAATAATTTATAACCTACTATTGATGGCCCAAAATTACCATTCAAAATTATAAGGAGACCACATGGTCGGGAACTTAAAGCAGCTCTTTGTTCATTTGCAATGGTGGTTCCAATTCGATAAACTAGGTCTAGTTACCTTCTCTCTATCTCCATTGGCTTAAAGTGTGTTTTTTACCTACCAATAGAGAAGATACATCAAATAAACCCTGTTAGCCATCA